>VZRU01018985.1:128578-276234 GCA_013398155.1 Pedionomus torquatus | reverse complement strand
CCCTGGGCAGCCCATTCCAATACCTGACAACCCTTTCAGTAAAGAAATATTTCCTAATATCTAATCTGAACTTCCTCTGGCATAACTTGAAGCCATTATCCCTTGTCCTATCATCTGTAACTTGAGAGAAGAGACCAACCCTATAATAAATAAAGAGATTTATTAAAACATGCTGCATGGTCATCTGAAGACAAGCCTGTGTAATTCTATGTTAATGCCTTGAGTTTGTGTAAGTGCTCACTAATTCTGTGGGCACTGAGCAGATGGGGATTAGAAACATGTGAGGTCCCATCTTGAGAGTTTTCTTAAGGAAAGCCTCAGTCATTTGAAGGAGAATTTTGCTTGAGGGGTGCATGTAGGAACTAATCCTCCCTCAGCCCCAGCCCCTGCTGCCACAGGGTGGATGGGCCACAGCTGGGGCAGCAGCATCCTTTCAGGTACTGGACTTTGTGCTCCTGGTTTTTGAACACTTGGTCCAAATGATTGCCAGCCAGCAAGGGTGAGACATTTCTGAAAACTCAGTTGGACTTGTCCATGTGCTGAAATCACAATCAGACCTTGAGTACCTTATGACATGTTTAGTAATTCTGGGCTTTATTAAGTGAATCAAATGTGAAGGTATTTCCATTTGAAAGGATATGGGGAATTACTGTTGTCCCTTCAGCTTTGAGCGAGCTAATAATAATTCATGGTAATAAATAAGTACGTAGAGAAGGTTTGAACCATGTGTAAATAATGATTTGGATAGATTTTTGGTTTTGGGGGTGGGTTTTTTAAATTAAAAAAAAATAAAAACCTGGAAAAAAAAAGCCCTGAAACAAATCTGTATGCCTGTCACGAGCAATCACTTTTATCTGTTTGCATGTCAAGTGAAATCTTTAAACACATATAGGCAGAAGCTTTCTTTTAGACAAGAATTCAAGCATTTCAAGATAAGCATGTGTTTGAAGGCAAATAAATTTGAACCTGAGCGAATCCTACAAAGCCACCTACCATATTTGGGCCTGATATATTTTAAAATGCAATTTATTCTTCAATGTGCTCAGTAAATAGCTCATGTTAACAGACATTACTTGTCAAGACACCTATATCCTCTAAAACTAACCCATTCTGTGAACATTTCTTCAATAACACTTGTCATCTTTGTTTTCTTTAACAATATGGCATTATCTAAGGATCTGATTCTTGTCCTATTAAACAAGAAATTTCCTGTCAGCTTTCCTAAAGAAAGCAGATTCAAGATATAGTAAGCAAAACCTATGTGTTTTTTTCCTTGTTAAAGAAATGAAATTAACTAGAAAATTTTAATATTTTAGAAAAATACTTTAAATAATTGCCTCCTCTTTCTATGATTGTGATAAACTATCTAGTTAAATCCTGTATCTATCAGTAACAACTTTATGAAATTAATTTATAATATTTACCTTGCTATTTTTTATCTCAAAGTTTTAAAATTAGTTTGTTGCATGGCTTTTTAAAGCAAGACTTATAAAGGTAAGGCGAAATAGAAACATAAATAAAGCAAATTACCTCTGCTCCCTCAATATTCTTCCTCTGTTTAGATATTACACAGTGCTAAAACAAAAGCTCTGTTTCAGTAGTACATACTATTTAAAGTGGTCAGGTGTAAATATTGTACAAAAGCTCTTAAAATCTATCTTCAGCACTAGACCATCAGTACCATCACTGTTCCTCACTTTCATTATTCAGTTAGGCTCTGTTGTAATTATTAAGGGTGATGTTAAACCAGCTGTTTTTTCTGGATGCTGGTTGTAGTCACAGATGACAGCAATCTGAAGACACCCAAAAGGTGCCCAGGATGAAAATCACTTTGTTCCAGAGGTGCCATGGAGGCATCAGTGTGCAGTCGCACCAGGGTTACCTGGCAGCTACACTGGTTGCTGTGAGTGTAACCATTGTACATGGCCTACAGTTTGACTTTGATGAAGCAGTAGCCATTTAACTATTTCATTTTTTCATTATTTTTTTTCTTCCCCAAACACTGTCTCTGGTCGATGCCAATCCCCTCCAGATGAAGGGAGGTGCTCAGGATATTCCCTTTTAGAAGTCTGCATTCTAAGCAGTAGCAAATTCTGAAAAGCCTCTCTGTGTAATCTCTCTCCCTCTTTTACAGCAACATTTTTCCCTTTTTTGTATTATCAGAACTCTGTAAGAACTCACAACATAGTGGATAAGGAATGGAAATTCCTTATTTCCCGCATTTTGCTATGCAGGGTAATTCTCTCTGTTGTGGTTAGTGCTCCACACTGAACCCGTCTCAGTTATGCTGAAACCATGTTAGTACAAAATGAGACCTGACGTGTTCCAGCCTTTGTTATTTGGTGTACAAAGTCTTTTTCTTCCAATCTTGCCCCCTTCAAGGGTTAGGGAGTATTCTGTGTTACTTTCTTATCTTTCAAGGTGTGATCTATAATCCATACTTAACAGGAACTACATGATTAACAATGTTAAATGTAGTTCTGGATGCTTGATTTAAACATCCTTTTTGCAAGTATTTATGACTTCAGTGCAAATTTGCATTCCAAATATTTCTGTCTTTTTTAACATTTCTGTAAGAGCTTGGAGTTAAGCCTGCAAGTCTTTTCAGTCTTTGAAACTGTAGGCAATATGTATGCATCTACGTGTGAGTCTATAAAAGCAATTATGTGCTATTGTTTTTCAGATTACTCAGGGTTACTCTTGGCTGCAATGAAAAGAAGTAGCAGCATTACTGGGTATAGTTTTGAGATGAAATTAGTTCTAAATTTGTCAATTCTCAAGTACCATCATATAAAGCCTAAACTCAGTGTGCTGTATTGACAGTATTCTCTATGAACATTTGGAAATCATCATGAGCCTTTCTTACTCCTTCTTTTGAAAATGAAAGTTAAATAAATGCATTTTAAAAAGATAAACCAAATAATATAAAGGCTGAAGGACTCAAAATCAAACAGAGAACACAATGTACTTTAGAGAAAGAAACAGCTTTTCCTGAGGAAATGATAGCCCTCTGTGACTATTTAGTAGAAATACTGTTAGAAGAAACTGTTTATATTGGAACTTGCTTATAGACCGACTACAGCAAATTTAATTTTTATTTGAATGCCTCTGCTAAGAATAGAAATACCAAAATTGGGCAGTATGTGATATCCTAATGATATTTTCTAGAATCTGTTGTATACCACTGTAAGATATTTTTCTTTTTAAAAGATATTTAAAGGCCCCTTTTGTTTGGGATGCTAATATTGTCAAAATTTGTCTTGAAAACACTAGTTAGCTGTGTTAAACAAATATGGGGGGGGTGTTCCCCAGTATGCCCTGTTTTCTGATAGTATTTAGTGATCTGTGCTTTCCTGCTTGCAAACAATGAGAGAAGTTTGGAGAGCACAATATAGCTGCCTTTCTAGGGAGATGTCTTCAGAAAGTTAAATGAATGTCTCTAGCATGGCCATTCAGTATGAGATAAATGGATTTGAATTTAAATGTAAGACTATTTTTAGTGCAACTAGAAATAAGCGGTTCACAAACCTGGGTGTGAGGCAGCACAGATGTGATCATCTGCTTCTGAGTCATCGGGGGAAGTTACTGCCTGGTTTGGTGCCTGTGGCCCACAACAGTGGTGTGCACCATTGAAGACGTGGCAGTGTCCCGCTTGAGGACTGAGGAAAAGCATTGCTTGTGTGTTTTTGTTGGGTAACGGAGAACAAGGTAGCTGAACTTCCATGTGAACTGAAGTGTAAAGCTCTTGTGACTTGGTCTGCTTTGATGGAAGGCTGATGTCCAGTCATGCACCGTTAATGCCAGATGCTACTCCACCCCGAACCACCCCCTCTCCCCCCAACAAGTACTGCTGCCAACTGGCAAGCAGGGAACTCTACACAGGCTGGAGTGAGCGATGAGGTGGAGGGAGAGAGACCACTAGGGCGTCATGGCTATTGAACATGCAGTTCATCTGTGCAGTTCAACATTAAAGCAGGATGCCACGCAGGGATTTGGCCAGGTGCTAGTCTTTGGTGATAAATGTGGACCAGCAGGCTGATAGAAGAGATATGTTTGGTGAAACCAGAGAACATACCTCCGACGTCATCAAGACAGACCAAGAAAATGACATTTCCCTGAGCTGCATGAGCAGCCTTCTCACACACAGTGATACTGTTTGTGTGGAAATTATATCAATAATTGAGACCTGCCATTTGATCTGATAATTTCAGGACTGGAGTAATGCTTGTATCTGTTTTAAAGTCAGTGCATTTCTGAAAAGGATGCTTGTTTTGTTGTTTAAGTATTCAAAACCCACCAGCACCCATTCCTGTTTAACCTGCTCTAGGTAAATCTGCTTTGGCAGAAGGGTTGAACTAGATGATCTCTGAAGGTCCCTTCCAACCCCTACCATTCTGTGATTCTGTGTTTGTAAGTGAAAAATCAGATTTCGTAGAAGTATTAAAAATAGATCTGTAAGTAATACAGTAAAATTAGTTTTAAACTTTGTTTTTAAAAAAAAAAAAAAAAAAAAAAGGTAACAATAATGTGTTTAACTAGCCAAAATAAGACAAGGATTTTTATCTGTTCTGTAAAATTACAGGTGCTTTATCAGTGAAGAATGATACTTAAGATGAAAAAAAAAGAGAAAAGTGTTATTGTAGACTGATTATCATATCAAGTGTGAACTGCCAGAACTTCTTGTTCATTTCATATATAAGCATATATCTTTTTGGGAACCCTTTTCCAGGGGAGTTTAACTTTCACACATCCAGGCTGCATACTTTAGCAAATTGTACGATTTGGATGATAACCAAAAGAAGAGTTCTGTGTTAATACAGAATTATTTCCTTTAGTAATAACTTTTAAAACATTTCCAGCAGCTTTATAAAGTCAATAAATCATTCAGAAGCTGGACATAGGAGTCTTTGGTAGGATTTCCAACTACTTGTTCTATTCTCTGTGGAAGACAGTCTTTCTCTTGAGGGACATTAGAGTTCTGCTTAATGCATAAAAATAAACATAACTGATAATATAAAAATAAATGTAATTGATAACTATTTGGTACTTCTCTCTTTCTTTAAGGGGGAGCTAGAGGAATTGCTTTTTGATTGTTCTTTGGCATGAATAAAAATGATAGCTTTGTGTATAAGTAAATGTTTATTTACTGAGAGTTCACTTAGAATAGAAAAGTAATGCTGTTCTGGACATCCCACAAATGTTTCTTCTTAGGGTGAATTTGAATTTTTTGTAAGATGTTAATGTTTAAGAAGCTCAGGCTTTTTAGTGCATAAATGAATTTGCTAGTTTCATGGGGTTTAGCCCTTGCTGTGCAATGAAGGAAATTGATCTTGATTCATGAGTCTATGCTCTTGTGTTTTCCCAGGATATCCATCTATTGACTTAGTTGAAGACCATTTTCTAAGAATTCCTAAGTTAATACCTTTCAATTTTACAACCCTCAAAAATCGTGTTTCTTTCAGTGTTTGTAAAAGAATTTGAGACTATTATAGATTTCAGTTGTTCTCAGACTTTTAATTTTTTTTCATGTTATTTTAAACACTGTACTGTTGCTTGGAGAACTCATTCATGTACAGAAAAGCTTGCAACAGACCAGAGTTGGTATCTTTAGGCCATCATGATGATTCAGGGTAGCTGAAATTCTGAGAATGACAAATGCTATAGACATTTCAAAGTGTTATATGCAGGGAAGTAGTGAGTGTATAGATTCAGTTGTCAATGGACGACTGAATATGGACCCCTCCAAATCTGATATTCCATATTGTGAAGGCGTGAGCGGCTAAAGGAATGCTTGTAGTATCTCTACACATCAACAGTGTGCTGTTCTTCATTGCTAAGTTATCCTCAGCTTTTGCCTAATGTATACACAATATGGAGATGTTAGTGATACTTTTCAAAATAAAAGCCTTGGGGAAAATGCAGCGTGGAGGATAGTTCCTGAAAATTTTAATTCTGAGATGTATCAACTTCATTTTTTACTTCCTTTACCATTAAATCTCATATGCAATCGAACAGCAATTACTTAAGAGGAACAACTTCCTTCCCTTGAACATTTTGCTCAAAATGTGTTAGTGGCAAAGTGGATTATTAGAGCCTGAAGCTCAGAATTTAATCAGGAATTCTACAAAGTACTCAGTTCTGGATGGACTTTTTGTTCAACTTGGTAATATGTATTTTTACTCAGCTTTCTGGTACTTGTGTCAGCACTTTTCAAGCATACAGGGGCCAGGGGATGTTGGGACTTTTTGATTGATTCTTTTTTTTCTCTCCCTGAAGATCAAATAAGATGAGAGTCTGAGCTGTTTGGAGAATCTTACTGTGTAATTACTGTTAAATAGATTGTCAGCGTGCTTGATAGTAATAAAGCACAAAAGACTCATTCCCAGTCTATTTCTAGATATTTTTGGAGAATATCTACTTCTGTATTGCATTTGAGTTTCCCATGTTTGAGTCTGATACAGTCAATGCTTATTGGTTTTTTCCCTCTGTTTCAGCACCCAAAGACAATGAAGAACGAGTGTTCCGGGAACGTATGCGCCCCAGAAAGCGGCAGGGTGCTGTGCGACGCAGAGTACATCAGGTTAATGGACACAAGTTTATGGCCACCTATCTTAGACAACCAACATATTGTTCGCACTGCAGAGATTTTATATGGTGAGACTGCTTTCTTTGCAACTTTGAATCGAAGAGTTAACATACCCTCCTGTTTTGCTGAAGTATAGATGGTGTAGAGTAGTAGTTCTTTTCTTCTTCATTTTAATATTACTCTGTGATCACTTTTGCAAACAATAACAGAAGACTGTTAAACTTCCATCACATGGTAGAATTTGTTGTATTTGTGTTTTTTTCTCATCTTAACCACAAAGTTCAATCTTTTCCTGTCTGGTCTACACTATAAATTTTAGGTAGACAGCCAGTCTCGTGTTCTGTATGTGCCTAAATGTAGATTTAAACCTACTATTGGATCTTTATGTTTTGCCAAGGTGACTGAATTCTTCTTTAGGTGCTGAAGTATCACCATCTTCTTCCTAGGAAATGCCAAGCTCCTATACATCCTACTGAAATAAATGAAATATGGGAATATTAGACTTCTAATGATCCAGGGTTTTGGGTTCTCACTTTACAGTCTCTCTTATTACAGTGTATATCAAGTACTCCCTTTTAGAAATTATTTATGTTAGTTTTAAGTACTTCCAATTTGCAGACATTGAGAAGTGGTGGAGACACTTTCCAGTAATTTTTCAGCAACTCTATTGATGTTTTCAAAGTTACTTAGAGATACTGATATGCACCTTTATACACATAAGATCTGATGTGATCAATAATTAATATTTCTTAAGAGTGTGTACTGAATCAGTCTTTCTTAATGTGAAATGTTGTGAGTTGTTTGTGAATTGAACTACCTTCCTCTAAGAAATGTCTGCAGGTTAGGCTTTAGGTTAGCTAAGATAATTTCAAGCAGCATTACTGGCTGGCAAATGTAATCTTCTGTCTCTTTAGAGGCTGGCTTGATGACTGTTTTGCTGGCTTGTGGCTTCCCTTTCTATGCATCTTTTGGCTTTGCCTATTTTATTATAGTAAATGTATCTTTAATAGTAAAGGTCATATAATACATCTGGGTTTTGGATTTAAAAAATATATTCTTCATTTTCTAAAACACTGTTTTATTTTCAGGGGTGTAATAGGAAAGCAGGGATACCAATGTCAAGGTAAGAGAAAATCTACAGGGGGGCAGTTCGAATGTATGTAGTATATTAAAATATATAAATAATAAGATATTTTCATGAAGCATTGTATATGTGCAGTGTTAAGAATTTAGCACAAGATGATCAGAATAAGATTGTCTCACAGAAGATACAGTCTTTATAGTAAGTCACAGTAAGATTTTTCAAAACTGTTGGTCTTAGGCAGCATATATGAGGTAAGGGCACCGTTAACATTGCTAAACAGCAGATCCTAAGTATGCACATCCAACTAGAGGGGTGCATATCTGCTGATGTTGGCTTCTTCCATTTCTCACTTCTTGCATATTAAAATTGTGAATTCTTTATACTGCTGAAGTTTCTTTGTTTAAAAATGCCAGATAATTGCAAAGACTATAATTAAATAGATGAGATAATTATAGAGGTCATCATTAGAGAAAGTTATAGCAAAGAAACAGGAGTGCTTCATTTTTAGCTCCCATTTTTCAACTCAATTTCTTGTACTCTTAATTTTTTAAGGTAGTCACTACTTGGGATTTTTTTTTTCTTAATTCTCATCTGACAAGTAGAAATAATCAAGTTAGTGATGATTTTTAAGCTACAAAAGACTTAATGAAATCTCATTGTAAATAAATAAATGCAAATAATGGTTTTATAAGCTATATTAAAAATTGCTGTGTTAACATACAGCAGAGATTCCTTGAGTTCTGATTTGTGGAATCTTTTTCTTACAATGACTAAAGCTAGAAGAAAATGAAATGTATTTCATTTTGAAGACTTCTTTTCTTCACTTAATGACCTTGAATCCCACAGTAGGATATACCTTGCAATTTTTAATCATAATGGTCATATCTGCAACTGTTATTCATTGATTAAGTAATCAGTATGAATATTGACAAAATATTTTTGCCTCCTGGAACCTTTTAGTGTTACCAGCTTAGGATAATGTGTTACAGAAGGAATGTTTGACTTTGTTTTTCTGTTCTTTGACACTTATAATGAATTATTTTTATGTTTCTTTTCCTCTGGGAGCTTTTCAGACAGGAACATGTTTTGTCTTATATACACACACAATGTCTTATATAACGAGGCGATCATGGACTTTATCAGATAAGGAAATCAAATATGTAAAAATTGAGTAAAACTGTGGTTAATATTTCAGAAAATAATTTGTGGTATCACATACTGAGATTTTGGTAGACAGGCTTTAGTTCTCTTAAAATTGATTTGATTCTTAAAAGTCCATTATTTTCTACCTTTATATGCCAGTCTTGCTTCATAGGACTCGGCAAGTCACCAGTTTCTTGCAGCCTTTCAAGTTGCAGCATTTCTAGTCCTCTAAGATCAGTCTTTTACTTTAAAATCAACCTTCATGAAAACTCATTCTTTCATCTGCTTTTTGTTTATAGTTTGCACTTGTGTAGTCCACAAGAGATGCCATGAACTTATAATAACGAAGTGTGCTGGCTTAAAAAAACAGGAAACTCACGATGAGGTAAATGTTTATAAAATACATTTTCTAGATAAAAATCTGTCTTTCATCTCTTCAAAGTAGTGTCATCTCCTCTATTTAATCAATATATGGTAGACTTTTTTGTGCCCTTCTGGTTGTCTTGTGATGTGGCATATAGCTTGGAATGACAGATTACCATAACAGTTTCGTTTGCATGGAAATTAATATACAGCAATTTATTTCTAATTAGTAAGCTTACTATAACATTTGAGTGCTTAGAATCTCAGTGAGTGCCTTCCATTCCTTTTCATTTTAAATAGTTTCCAGTTCTGAATTAATATGAGTTTTGTTATTTTAATTGAACAGA
Organism: Pedionomus torquatus; assembly: GCA_013398155.1. Taxonomy (NCBI): domain Eukaryota; kingdom Metazoa; phylum Chordata; class Aves; order Charadriiformes; family Pedionomidae; genus Pedionomus; species Pedionomus torquatus. Next base: position 266,711 of record VZRU01018985.1, on the reverse strand, counting down.
AGTAGGCCGGCGTCTGCATTTTGTGACACTGATTCATTAGCAGCTTATAGGTTAGGCAGTGAGTACCTATTATCAACATAAAAGACTGCCCAGACTTCTCTTGCAAAGTCTCACCTCAACAAAGCATCCAAACTGTCAAAATTTGCAACAAAACCATTTGTGTGCCCATGGATGTTGTATAAGATGATAGTGGTAACTTGAGGTTAGCACAGCTAACAGGTTTTCCAACATACTTACTCTCTACCTCTTTTCTATAGCAAACCTTTGTATATGAAAGGAATTAATACAATATATGCTTTATGTTATCATGCATTTAAATAAATGAAAACATCACCTGGAAATTAAATTAGCTGCCTTCAGAACCATACTGTCAGGGAGGTAAATACATCTGCCAATGGCACATTCTGCTCTTGATCAGAAAAGAAAACAAAGCAATCCTTTCACTTGGGTTAAAGGTCTCTCTCAGGTAAGATGTCCCTTTTAGACTTGTTTAGGAAATTAATGTTAATTCCTGTAGACAGTCGTACACCAGGGATTGATGTGACTGCTGTTCTGTTCAGCTCCCTTGGACTTCTCAGCTTTGGAATATCACTTTGTGGTTGGGTTGATAGGGGACAGTTGGGGAGGAAGGTGGGTTTTATGGGTATTTTAAAGAGTTGTAGCCCTCAGCTGTAACTAGTGAATGCCTGATCTTATACAAAAGTTTTTTGTTTGAACAGAAAAGGTAATGAATGCTCACTGTCCTTTTCTGTTCTGTGCAATAGCAAGGACCTACTTTCACCATAAGATGAGATGGGGTAGTCTGTGGGCGATCTCAGTTCCCTGGCCATACTGAAAAAGTATACTCCTTAGTTTTATTTGTTAAAAACTACATTTGTGTGCTTGAAAAAGCCTAGTTTTAAATTAAAAATCCAGAGTTGTGTGCAATGATGGGTTTAAACCACTCTTTCAACTTTGATACGAATTTGACCGAGACACTAACTGATCTTATTCTTCCTGTGCAATTCTCTACCGTTTTTCATACTGGAAGCATTCTTTAATATTTGGTTCCAAATCAGTGTTTTATGTCCGAAACTTGATCACTTACATAGGATTGTGATAAAGGACTATGTTTGGCTGGAGCTGTTTTCACATAGTACCCACAGGAAGATACAAAATCTTGAGTAGATTTATGTTCCCCGGCTCCAGGCTGGTGGAGACTTCTATGCTTTGCTGATATAATGGTCTCATTGTTTAGAAGGGGTACTAGATCACTGGAGAGAAGCCAGTGATAATAGAAAAGGGAAGGAAAAACAACAAAATAAATCTGCTATGCAGTGGCCAATATAAAAACTTGTCAATTACATACTTTAATTAGTAAGTAATCATACCTTGGAATCCCTGAACACAACAGATTACCATTGTCATTTTCATAATCTAAAGAAGAGTGGGACATGAAAAGGTAAAGGGGTTGTGATATATTTCTCTTTCTTAGTCCTGTATTAGTTAGGCCTCCTGCTTCTAAAACAATTGGGAGTGACTTCCTTGCCTTCTACATTAAGAGATCTTTCCTGATAGCTATGTGTTGTTTGTTCCCAGAAGTACTAGGAAGTAGACTTCAGTCTTTATCTCTTGGACAACAGCAGCCCTTCCCCCTCTTTTTCCCCAAATAAAGTAATAAGAAAAATTCTGGAGCTGGAGTATATCTAATGCAAAGAGCATCATCTTAGCACAGACCTAGTTCATCTTATTTGAATTCTGTGTGGTTTTCAAACATAACAAGGCCTCGGCATATGCCGATTATAAAGAAACTAATTAGAATGAAATATGCTGTGCTCTCCTATTTCAGCAAGTGGGATCCCAGCGTTTCAGTGTCAACATGCCTCACAAGTTCAGCATTCACAATTACAAAGTGCCCACCTTCTGTGACCACTGTGGTTCATTGCTCTGGGGTCTTTTGAGACAAGGTTTACAATGCAAAGGTAAGGATTACCACTTCAGAGTTTTTCTTTTTCTTTGTGAGTACAGTAGACTTGGAAAGACTTCAAATTATTCTGTCTTATCCAGCATGTACAAAAATGAATCAAAACTAAATAGCAGACTGCTGTGTAGGGGTCACCATTGTGGTTAGAAAATGGTCCTTTACCCTGTCTGCCAATCCGGTCAGTAACAGATGCAGAGGACAGAGGTGTAGAAACACATCTTGCACTCTGTGCTGTGTAGGTTTGTTACCATATAAGAAATTGTAAGTTGAGAGAAGCATGAGTTGAGAAGCATGAAGATTTACATCCCTTCAGTTTATATGCCTTTTGTGTTTTCAGTTTTGCGGTGAAGATTGTTAAACTTTTTAAACATCATCATTCCAGATACTTTTTCCTTCAATACCGTCTTCAAAAATTAGTATTTTATGTATTGGCTAGGCTAGGCAGAAGCAGTCCTGTGCCCCCATATTCAGAATAACAGGTATTCTGATACATAACTAAATCATCCTTTATGATGATCTGTCTGGCCCCTCTATTTCAGAAAGCAAAGGATTCAGTATGTTCTGCAGCTTAAAGATCATGTACTCTGTACAGTAACTACACATGAAGTTACTGCTGGAAGACGTGTTCATGATATTTCAGCTGGTTAACAGAAGTGGTTGGTTCCATTTCTCCTTGTTTCAAATAGTTCTATATATTCTAAAAGAGGGAGAAAACAGTACAAACAATTGCAAACGAAAGTAGTATTTTAGAAATAGTAAATAAAATACTTCAATTAGTGGATGGACAGGAATCATGTCATGAGATTCTTGGGAAGTAGTACCTAATGGAATTACAAGTATTTTTGTTTGGTTACACCTTTATGAATGAATAGGTCCATCTTCCTAAATAAAAAAAATCACATTATATACACTTTTCAACCGCAGAAATATGGAGTCATGTATATATGTATAAACATGTAATCTAGTCAATATGTCCTTTGAATTATTTAAGATGAGACATAAGTATAGATGAAGGTCAGACCTAATGTTTCATGTCTCAAGTGGTTGAGCAGCAAGGGAAGGAATGAATTTCTTTTATGGGAAAGGAATAAACAGGGAGAAGATTCTGAAATTCAAGCCTTTCCTCGTGATTCTAATAGTGACCACTGATAAACTGTTAGACTCTAAATACTGTTACTTTACTACTATTGAAGATTTTGTTCAAATGCTATCTTAATTATGATGGAGATATGTTCAAAGAAGACTTTTCAGTTCCAGTGCCTGTAAAAATGTGGTACTTTCTGCATGAAATCTACAACCCACCTGAGCTAGAAATTTCAATTTTCTCCAGGCTTTGTTTTCACTTGCTTGCTCAGTGTGGTTATTAAGACTGTGAAAAGTATATTCCGAAGGTTTATTCTTCTGTTTTTTTCACTGCTTATTCTTTACCTTCTCTTTACAAAATGTGTTCACAAAGTTGAACTGTACAAAGTTGTCCCGTTTGCTTTGTTTCAAGCAGTTGAGTTGCTCAGTGTTCACTGTTACTGTCAGACATTTTACTTGCCACTGAGCTTTTGTCACTGAATATTCTGGCACTGAAAGTGCCATGTGTAGCAAATTTCTTTTTGCTCTTCTTGTGAGCTGAAACACACTTGAAAAGGAAAGGTACTTGCTTCCTGGAGCATGTGGTTGCTGCTGTAGGTACGGTGCCTGTGTACAGGTTCAGAGGCTAAGTGGTTGGTTTCTTGGGGGCTTATATGCTGAAAGCGTTGTTGAAAAACAATATAATGAAATGCAGCTTTATAAACACGTACTTCTTTGATTATTTTTTTTTCCCTAAAAAGCAGTGAAGTGAGGAATTCGAGCAATTGGACATTGATCTAGAATTTAATTATACTTGCCGTTTTGCTTGCTTTATGCCTTGCTCCACAAGAGGGCAGTGAAGTCTAAGATAAAACATGCCATGTGCTCCTAACAAATCCACCTTATGCGGGTTTTCGTGGGGCTGTGTTCCTTCCCCTCCTGTCCCATTACCTGGAAACAACGTCACCTTTATTAGCTCTTACTAGTTTGCTAGGTTCAGGAGATGGTATTTAAGAGAAAGAGCTTGGTAAATGAATTGCCGTGTAATGAAAGAGAGCATCTCAGTGCCAAAGGCTTTTATTAAAACTTAAAACACTGTTTCTTTTATGCCTACCTACATTAGGAGTTAATGTATTTTAATAAAGTATGAAGCAACAATACATGAGGAACTAATGTTGTGCTCTCAGTATGAGAGCAGAAGTGGACTGCTAAAATCCTAGCTCTGAACAACTTTTCTTCTAATTCAAGTTCTATTTAAGATTTACAGGATCATTAGATATTTTTGTTTGTCCCTGCGTCTATTCTGGATACTTTGTGAAAACACTGTTCTGCATTATCAGAGCAGAAGAATGATTACCAGGTTAATAATTTTATATCAGCATTGAAGCATCACTGCAAATCCAACTACGTATTTTCCTACTTAAATTATATGTATTTGAAAAAGTCGTTGATAGTTCCAGTAAGGTCTAACTTAAGTAAGACAAACACATTCCAAGGCAGTATTTAATTTAATCTGTTACTTTACATTTCATTGCAGTTTGCAAGATGAATGTACATCGACGCTGTGAAACAAATGTGGCACCAAACTGTGGAGTGGATGCTAGAGGCATAGCTAAAGTTCTTGCAGATCTTGGAGTCACTCCAGATAAGATCACTAATAGCGGGCAGAGGAGGAAAAAGGTAAATTACTATTTAGTGTCACATAAAAAAATGAGAGGAGTATGACTCTATTGTAATTTTACTAGCTGGGGTTCTGTCCCATTTACTTGACTTGCACAATAATTTATTTAAAGTCACTACAGAACTACGGCTTTTGCTTTTGATTTAAAGTGAAAATCATCTGTTCTGAATTTTTATATGAAATTTATTTTGACCTGCTATAATTTTGCAAACCAGGCATCTGGAGAAAATTTGGAAGGATTTCCCTGATTTAATTTTGAAGAAAGATTTGACAGAGAGAGAGAGTCTGACACAACTGTTCATAAAAAACATAAATGTCTCTGGCTCAGAATTGGCATTGGATAATTGATTGGTTGAGACACAGCACTATCCTATGACATTGTAAATGCTGATAAATGAGCAATGTGGTGATTCTCATGAAAAGGAGCTTTTTGCCAGATGACAGTTCCTGACTTATCATCACTATTATATGAAGAATTAGACTGTTCCAGAAATAAAATCATAGGTCACCCCAAGTACCTCCAAACCTGATGAACTTATTTTGGATTGGTAATATGTATCCTGGATCAGAATCTGGCCTCATTATCTCTATTTGCATGATTGTGACAGCAGACCTATTTTTCTCACCTACAGAAATAGGCAATTTTTACCTGAATTTCTTAAAACATTTGGTTCTGTTCATTTTCCTGATTATTGCATGCTTGGATCCCATGTACACTGTTTGAAATGTTACAGAAACATAGAAAACTTAGGAATAAATTAATTGATCTGTGACTCTGGATAAAAGATGTTGTGTTGTTACTGCATGAGTTTGCAGTGCTTGCTGGTACTTGTAGTTAAATGTATTTAATGGAGAGATTTTTACACAGGCTTATGGTGGCTATGCGAAACTTTCCTACCCACTAGGTATACCCGTTACATTTAGATCATCTACCTATTAGATTTAGTTCATCTTGAGAACCTATTTTTCTTTAAATTGGCAGTTCTTTCTTTGTTTATGTTGTAGTCTCTATTTGATGTGATGCCATATACTGTATGGTCCTGCCAGTGAGAATCTATAGGAGTAGAGCATCTTCACTTTCCTTTATACTTCTACAGATGGATTAATGTTGTTAAATTAGCGTGGGAGGATCTCATAGCTGAGTACTTTTGGAATTGTTCTTAGCTAATTGCAGGTGCAGAGACTCAACAACCAGTCCCTGGATGTGCATCATCAGAAGAAGATAGGTCAAAGTCAGCACCAACTTCTCCATGTGATCAAGGTCAAGCATCTCTTTTTATTTCCTAACTGATACATATTGTCACATATTTTCCTTCTTTATGAGGACTAAAAAAAAGATATCAGCTACATCCTCTGTAGAACAAAATCAACAAAGTAGTTACCACCAGAAAACTTGGAGTTGTGAACTGCAAAAATGTTTTTAAAAGGCCTAATTCTTGTTTCATTTACATCTGTGAAATTAAGTGGCTTCTAAAAGGAAAATTATAAAACAATAATCTTAAAATATTGTTAATTTTACTAGATGAGTTCTTGCCTAATCAAATACCTTTATGTAAGGAGGTTATATATTCTATTGGAAGAATGAGAAAAATTTAAATAGTACCGCAGAACCTGAGAGCGCCTTTATCTGAAAGGCTTCTTTCTATTAATAAGTTTTTGAGATAAAGTTGCCTCCTTACACTTCTATGCTGAACATGTATGATAACAAAAACTTCCATCCAGTCAGGCTATGCTAGCATGTCTGTGTGGTCTCTAGAGGCTTCATAAAACCATGTTTCCTTTCAGTGATTTTTGTTCACACTCAGATTTGGAGACAAATCATCTAATCCTCACTGATACAACCTGATTTCATTGAGTTGAACAGCCTGGTGGACAGAACATGACTGTCAGCAGCAGTTTTTGAATCTGATCTGATTGTTGTTTTTAAAAATTGTGTCTGGGAGGTATCATATGTACCATCATGTGTGTAAACTGATAAGTGAAAAATCTTTACACCAAGGCAGGGGAAGATGAGCACGTTTGTGTCAAATTCTTTGAAAATTATTTAGAGTTGAGAAATTTCTCACCCTTATTTTTAGGGCAGAGGCTTCCAAAGCTCTGTGATAATAAGTACTGTAAGACTCTGAGTCCGAAGCTGATTTGAACTTGTTGACCTTTTAGTTTCACAGACAGCATTTTGGTTAAATATTTTTTTTAAAATACCTGATGGTTTGCTTGAAATAAGAATAAAGAACTTGATGAAATTTTCGCTTAAATTTCACTTCTGTAGCTGCCCAGTAAAGTTGTTGCTTCCAAGGCCACCAGGCAGAAGTACTATGCAAGAGGACGAAGGAGACCCTGAGGATTTTTTGTCACCAGGGCTCGCTGTGTTTAGCATTGAGAAACCTTCTGCTAAACCGTTTAGCAGATCTACACAATTACTGCTTAAAGTGGCGTAAGGAAGTGGTCAAATACTTTACTGGCAGGCATCTGGTAAAAGCTGGAGCTGAGTAAGATGCTCCATTCATGTTGACTTCAAGGACTGGGATGGGCAACTATACTTTGAACTTTTGAAGATACAACTCTGAAATACTTAAGCAGGAAGATGAGTAAGTGCTGCAGGAAGATAGGGGCATTCAAAACAAAGTACTTCTCTGTGGTACAGGAACACCCAAAATCACTAAAACAACTGCTTGGACACTATTCTGACTTATCTGTCAAGTTTTGGGTATATCATTCTCTAAGGTTGATTTTAAAAGGCCACCCTTCCTGTTAGAGCAGGATTTTGGTTGATTACTGTAAGGTGGGGAAGCAGTTTGCTAAATATGTATTCATAACTGCAGAATGCTCTATGCAGCATTCAGGGATGATGAATGTCCCTTCCCAAAACCAGTACAGACTAACACAGGCTGTTTTTTTCTGATGATTGGTTGAAACGAATGCTTTTTATCACATTTCCATAGAAATCAAAGAGCTGGAAAACAACATTAGGAAAGCGTTATCATTTGACAATCGGGGAGAGGAACACAGAGCAACAGCTACAACATCAACAGACAACCAGCTTAACAAAACTGGGGAGAATGGTGAAAACGGGGAGGTCAAACAGGCTCAGTCCAAGCGAATAGGCCTTGAAGAATTCAACTTCATCAAAGTATTAGGGAAAGGCAGCTTTGGCAAGGTGAGTAGCTTTTTTTTAACTGGTGTGCACTCTTGTTTTGACTGTACTCTGTGAAAGTATTCATAGTGACATCATGAAGTGCTTCCTGGGGAGTTTCTTCCCATTCTTTACCCATTTGGTAAAAGCAGCTTTTACCCCACAGGTCAGATATATCAGCCTCCTGAACAGCTGGCGTTTTCTGTGCTTTAGCTTACTTCCTTAACTAGGGTCAAGCCTTTTGAAACAAAATGTCAATGTTTCACTATTTGAGAACCCTGGTAATGAAGATGTACATACAGTTAAGTACATACCATTCAAAAAGGTAATTAGTTGTGGTTAAACGGAAAGACAGCCCAGGAATAATGCTGTGGAGTTCTGGGTTCTTTCCCTTTCTAGATAGTAGCCAGTTCAAGTTTACTTACTTCATAGAACAGTTTGTGTGCTTGTTTTTCCTTAGTTGGTGCGTTCAGTGCTGGAGGAAGTAGACATCAAGCCTTTCCACTCGGATAAGATGAGTGCAAGAGACTTACACAGCTGCCCAAAATACTACATATGCAACAAAGATGTAACTCACCAGACACCTTCCCACAGTAGGGAACTGATGAGGATGGAAGGGTGTTTTGGTTTAACTCCAGGAGGCAGCCAGAACCATGCAGCCACTCACTCGCCATCCTCACCCCACCCCCAGTCTCCCAGTTGCAATGGGGGAGAGAGTTGTAAGAGCAAAAGGGAGGAAAAACTCATGGGTTGAGGCAAAGACAGTCCAATAGGTCCAGCAAATTGAATATTGGAAGCCACACATACAAACAAAGCAAAACAAGAAGCTCGCCCACAGCTTCCCACTGGCAGGCAGATGCCCAGCTATCTCCAGGAAAGCAGGGCTCCATCTGCATAACAGTCATCTGGGAACACAAGTGCTGTAACTCTGAAAATATCTGCTTTTTGCCCTTCTTTCCCCAGCTTTATGTACTGAGCATGACATCACATGGTATGTAATAGCCTTTTGGTCAGTTTGGGTCAGCTGTCCTTGCTGTGTCCCCTCCCAACTTTTTGTAGCCGCCAGCCTACTGTTGACTCGGCCAGAAAGGGCCTTGTGTGCTTTGCAAAAACTAAAGATATTAGCACACTATCAACAGCTTTCTCATCCCAAATCCAAAATGTAGCACTACAGCAGATGCTAGCAAGAAGGTTAATTCCATCCTAGCTGAACCCACGACAAAGGGACATTGCTCTATTTAAAGGGTTCATGTATTTTCTTTTCACGTTGCTGTGCTCCATGAAATCAAAGAGCAGGATTGAAATATGAATCTGTTTCACAAGTGCAATCTTCCTTCCTTGAAATACAGGAAATGCAGATGCAGAACAGCAGGGCTGAAGCAGTTCTTTTGTCTCTCTGTTTACTAATCCTTTCTCTGAAGGTTATGCTGGCTCCAAGCCAGAATTGACCTTAAACAGAGTATAGGACTTGAACCTAAAACAATAGTAGTAGTTAAAATCAACAACTTTAAAGTGCCCGGAATGGTACGTGGGATTGCATACTAAGTTTGTCACACACAAATCTCACTACCAAAAGTGGGATATTTCTGCTTTATATCAACTTCTTTCTGTTTTATTTTTGAGACCTCATTAATAGGCAGCTATTAAGATATTTGAATGAGGGGATCAAAATTTTTTATCTTCTGCATTCTTCACTGACAAACAAAATCCATATAACCAGTTTCAAATTTAAAGAATTCCAGAGGTGTCTTTTTCTAAAATTACATTTTTCTAAAATTATTACATTTCTTTTAATTTTATAAACATACAACTTCATCCAGGCAGGTATGTAACTGTCTTCGTATTTCCAGTACAAACTCATATGAAACCCTGCATTTATGGTATGTTATTCATACCTAAACAGAATTTCTGTTTGTTTTAGGTAATGTTAGCTGAACTAAAAGGCAAAGATGAAGTATACGCAGTGAAGGTCTTGAAGAAAGATGTCATACTTCAAGATGATGATGTAGACTGTACAATGACAGAAAAGAGAATTCTGGCATTGGCACGGAAACATCCATACCTAACACAACTTTACTGCTGCTTCCAGACAAAGGTAAGTGACATGAACCTTTTACTGGTTCATACCCAAGGAATAATACTCACTATTTCCAGAATAAAAAACAGCAACATAAAAAATAAGTAATATTTTGAAAATATTTCTGAGACATTTTTGGCATTTCAGTGGTATTGTACAGGAGTACTGACTGCTGTTAAATAGCATAAATACTATTAGCTTATAAGTACCAGGAGATGGCAGTAAATGAGGTAATTTTTTTTTTTTTTTTGTAAATGTATAAACTGCAAAAAAACTACTAAGGTGTCATTTTCTGGATTTCTTCTATATATTAATGTGGTGTGTGATTTGTTGAATTAAGTAGAAATGTTTTTAACATCTAGTATCCAGAGTGAAAATTATAGTGATCTTGACAGAAATGAGATTATGGCAGAACACTCATCTATTCTATTTTCTTGTGCTGTGTAGTATACAGCATATTAAAAGAGAAAGGAAGTAGGTAATACTGCTCATCATATAAGATCCTATAGTGCTACTGTTTCCCATGTGCTTGTGGAGTAAGGTGAAAAAAAGGCAGAGAGAGCTGATATCGAGAGCCTGTTCCCTTGGTGCATTCCTTGTTGACAATTTTTATATAGAATTCCTCTTCATAGCACATTTTGGATTTACTGCTTACATTTAGGTGAGCATTTGGATGGTTTAGCTGATTCTCTAGGATTTCTGAAACCTAGAAGTGCCGAAGCCAGTTTTTGCTCTTAGAGTATTTCAGGGTTTCGTTTTTTAGTCCCTTATTTCTCTCTTGTCATTCAGCTGAGCTGACAGTTTTTTACCTGATTATCCAGGAAGCTTTATTGACACGAAAAAAAACCCCGCAACATGAACCTGTCTTGCAGATAGAATACCAGTCATATATGTAATTTAATTTATGGAAGCATCCATTATTTTTAAAAAGACCAATAAAACATTTACTGTTTCAAAGCACTTTTGCCTGTTGATCTATATACACCATTCTTTACAACAGGATGAGTTTTTGACCTGTAGGGAGTGAATTTAAATGTTAGCGTATTTGTGGACATTACCTTTTTGAAATCAGTCATTTGAAAATCAGTCAGCTTCCGTCAAACTTCTGGGTTGTTTCTCTGTTTCTTTCAGTAAAATGCTATTTGAGTATTTGAATCAATTTAATGGAAAAGTTTTGCAGATTAAATGAATAATTAAATTAGCAAATTGAATGAAATTCAGAGTTACTAATGGTGTGTATGAGTATATGTGTGTGCATGGGTAAATGCATGCATATTTACATATTATAACCAAAACTATGTATGGCATAAATAAGCAAGTGCAATAATTATATGTGTAGAATAACAAAAAAGCTGTCAGGAAAGATAAACAGGGCAGTGGGAAAGCCACAGAAAAGTGGCTAGTAGGATCAAGATTATTGTGTATTCAAATGCATGAGTAGCAAATCTTTAGTATGTTTATACAGTTCTTAAAATAGTGAAAATGTGTGAGTGTTTTACATGCTTTATTTTATAAACTTTGACATACAAAAAATAGCCCAGGAAGGTGTATATACAATTCATGCCTGCAGATGATGTTGCATGTGCTCAGGCTTTCATTTCAGTTGAATATATGTGTGAACATGCGCTTTAAATGTTTTAACGAATTATTTTAAAATCTATAACTAGAATTGAGCATATTATGTCAGATGAAGAAAGTGATCAAAAGATTGTACGGGAGTGAGGGACAAACTGAACAGGGAGGGACCTTCAGGACTAAGGCAGAGCACAATCCCTGAAGTTTAAATTATGTGAATCATGTGGCAAGACATAGGTAAAGATCAGTTATACATTAGTGAATTATGGCAGAAGATTCTCCTGCTACTTCTCTGGTTTTCTGGACATTTCTTTTGTTTTGTATTTCTCGTGTGTTTCCCCTCTTTTGTATCATGCTTTCTGCCTTCCTCCCTGCTCTTCAAAGCCTTTCATGAAAGTAAAATATACAGAGATTCTCACTGCCTTCTCTCCTCTGACATCTCTTGACCAGAAACTATAGTTTGTGGCTTTGCTTGAACTCAGAGGAACCCATAGTTGCGTGATTTATAGTTACAAGTTACAGGCTAGTGACTCTTATCAACCAACCAAAACTGTATCTAGCGATACCCAATCAAATTAAAAGTCCACTGATGAAAAACCTGATGAAAATGAAAAGTTTTTTTTTTTCTGAGCGTAGCAGATGAACAATTTACAAAGAAGTCTTATTAAAGAAACAAAAAAACAGAACACGTGTAAATGGAAAAGCCATACGTTTGCTAAAGCTATAAATTATTTATGAATGACAGCAAGTGAAAATGTACCAAGTAAATTAGTCACTAAATGATTTGCTTAGGTTCAGTGAAAAACCAGGTAGAAAAACTTGCTTGAACAAACATGGTCTGTGGTTAAAATAGCTTTACTGAGACAAAGGCTATTGTACAATAGAGTTTAAAATGTGTTTAGCAGTAGTGTCTAGTTACTTATGCTGCAATTGTAGACTGTGCCATGGCTGCTGTACTTTGCAGAACTGGTCCTTGAAGTGATCATGCTGGAATTAAGTTTTACATTTCAAGTAGAACGTATTTGTCGTATACACCCTGACTTAATGGGAAGATTGACTCAGCATTCATTGTCAAAGCACTCAGAGGTTGACTTAGTCTAGTGAGATTACTTGCTTTGTTCCTCTTCCACAAAATGTGAACATATGAGCTTCACTTTATATATTGTAGTGGTTTTCTTCAGTAATAAGGTGAAGACACTGTAGAAAAGTTGCCTAATATGTTTTTTATGGTAAATCTAATTCATTATTATTTGTTTTTTACGTGGAGCAAACTTTTAATTAGTATTGTTACTAAATGATACTATTATCATCACATCAAGTAAGGGATCATATTTAAAATTATTTTGGAATTCAAAAATCATGCCAAATAATGGCTAATAACATATATCTCTTATTTTAAAATAATATTCTTTGGCTTGGTATTTCTCGTGTTCCTTCTTAATCCAAAAGCTAATTTGGATTAAATTAGCCTACTTTAAGGTCATAAAAAAATAAGCCCCCCCAAAACCTCAACGCTCTATATTAAAATTATATGTCGCAGTTGGGTAGTATTTTTCAACACTCCTATACTCTGGCAGCATTTTCCTTCTTGGCCATTTTGACACAATACAGTCAGTGCATCTATCAATGTATTTAGAGATTTGAGTTCTGTTTTTCTTGTGATCTGTTGGCTGGAATATAAATGAAGAATATCATGTTCTGTATTTGGCATAGCTGTAGCGAAACTTGTGCAAAGCCTAGCATACAGGGTACAACATTTTTGTAATAACTGGCCTTTACTTATCATCGTCTTTGACTTATTCAGGACTTCATGGCATCCTCTATTGAAAAAATGTCAGGCTTTTTCAGGACTACTACTGTGTACATTCTTTTTGCAGTCTTTCTCCTATCTTCTCTTTCACTTCTTGTGTGTCTCCAGCATCCATTTCACTAGTGGCTTACTAGTGGGTTATCCTAGATTGTGAGCACTATGCTTCAGGTACTATTAATTTGTGTGCATGTGCACGGTATCTAGCACACACTGGGTAATGCTGGAAGGCTGGTGCTTATAAAGCTAATACTTTGGAGATTTTCATTTTCAGCTGTCATGATGTTCCTTTGTGATTTTTGGCAAATCTCTGAAGGTGTTCCTGCATCAGACCCTTCTGTAAACACCAAGAGTAATCAGTCCTTCTACTCATGATTGCATTTAAATGTTTCCAAGGCGGGTTTGGAAGTCCAGTAGTACAACATTATTGCACTTTACGAGGATCAGTATGGAAAAGTGCAACTTTGCAAAAAGTGTAAAATGGAGTTACATTTTTTTAGTGGCTTGATTTATTTGTGTAAGAAAATGTAAAACATCAAAAAGGAAAGAGAATCATATGCTTGTGATGTCTTTAATCATGCTTTCTAAAATAATTTAAGAAGAATCAGTGTAATATGTGACCAAAACTGTCTTTGGTAATGTAAAAGCAAGTCTTATTTCTCTTACGTGTATTTGTACAAAAAAGTAAATGTCTTCCATAATAATAGCTCAGAGGAGTGTCATTTATGATATACAGTGCAAATTTACCTAACTGACTGGCCACTGTTACATTCATCTGGGACTAATTAAAGCTTATAATCCATTTTATCTGGTATTCTTCTACTTTTGTTGCTAAGCAGCTAAAGCCGTTATGCAGATATTGCTATATGGGTGTAATCTGTTTAGCGCAAGTTTGTATTGCCTTTTATTACTGATTAGTGTCAAATTAGAACTTTTTAGGGCCTGATTTGGTTCATTATTATTCCTGCTTTGGTGGATTTGTATGTGTGAGACAAAAGACTAAATTAGCCTCTGTAGTTTTAGCTACTTCAATGCTGAAATATTTTAATAATGATTTAAATATAAAATTATTGACAAAGACTTCTTAATAGTTAAGTGTTAACTGGTAAAAAGGTAGGATAAAATGGTAGGTAAGCATGGAACAATGTTACTTATACTGTTTATATTATGGTAACTTTTAATATACATGTCTACATATTTATATTCAAACTCAATTTTAATATTTTATTTACCTGTATTATTATATATATATACACAGAGTATGTGCAATAGTAGTTATTTTTAAATTCTCAGCTGTTTTTTACAGGCAGTTAATTTCATAAGAAATTAAAATGAACTGATATTGTCTCATTGTTCAGAATATTTCATGAAGCATTAGAAGTATGTGTGGTATCTGGTCATTTTTCAAGTGTCATATGGTCAAGAAGTCATGTAAATACATGAAATTTTGGCAGATTTTTCAGAAATTTGAGTGCTGTGTGTGTTAAATCTAGGTTTCCTGTTGACTGCTACACAGTATGAATACGTTGACCGTGATCATTGTATTGTCTAAAAGTAGACACTGTGGTCAAGAATAGTTGGAACGGTGATGCTGGTGATTAAATACTGTAATCATTGTCTCTCACACACACAAGCCCCTGTTTCCAGCATGATGACCCGGTTTTGGGAAATGTTCTATTATGCTGCTCAGTTATTGCTTGCTGCTCTTAAGGATTATTAAAGCCTGGTTAGCTCACTGAAGATTCATTGTTCACATTAGTCCTTTTAGTGTTAAACTTCAAGTCAGGCTATCAGTGCAGCCAGGCTCATCAAGGGCTGGTAGGAGAAATTACTCCTCCAGCATCAATCAGCAGAGTCTAAATGCTTCTCTTTCAGATAGGAAGGACTTATTTTGTGATGTAGCACCCAAATTGAAGAGGACTCTTTCACACCCTTTCAAAGCTAGGGCTTGTTTCTAGTCTGCATGTATAAAAGTGAGCGCTGCAGCTGCAGCTCCATGGATTGCTTTGCTGTAACCAGCTGAGGCTTTAACAACTCCAGGAATACTCCCAATTCAGCATCTGTAGCCAGAATTCACTGCAACTGCTGACATGAAATAGGTGAGGGCAAGCTGGAGTTTGTACTGATTTTATTTACCTTGGTCCTCATGCCTGCATGTTCAGGTTTTAAAGTTAACTATGCCAGTAGTTCATTGTGTTAGAAACATCTTTGTAGCCAAGCATAGAATTCAACTTCAGGATTTTAATCCTGATGTGAGCATGTGCGAACAGGAGGTTTTTAGGGTAACAGGTAGGGCTAAGGGCCTTTTAAGTACTGGTTTCATATCTCTTGGACAGAGTAGCTGGAACTGTGTACTGCACACTTTTCCTCTTGAGAAAAATGTGTTTCAACAATTGAGGCACGTTTGAGGGGAGGAATTTTCAACGTATCTACCAGATACTTTGCCAGTAGCTTTCCTGGCAAGTCTGTCGGTCTTGGACATCGTGCTTTAGCAGAAACTAAGGAGATAGGAGGACTATTGTCATCCAAACAGAGCAAAGGGGGTAGCAGGCTTTGAACAGAACTGGAGTAGACCCAACACTTACTGGGTCCACAAAATCTCCATGAGCTTGTACTGTGGCTGTGTTAACATCACATTGGTTGGTTCCTCATCTGCCCTTCTTAATCTTACAGCTTTTGTGGAAGTGGAGTACTGTTCCTCATCCAGCAGGATAATTGAACAATGCTGCTTTAAATGAAATCCTGCAGGTCAAGGCTGGATTGTGTCTCTTAATTTAGTTCTGTCTTGGGTGAAAGGAGTGGGAAGGACAAGGGTGATCTGCCTTGTGGCAGCAGCCCTTGGAAGAAATGTACTAGGTTGGTTTGTAGCAGCATCTATCACCCTGCAGCCACGTGCTGTGACCCTCTTTCCTGTCCTAGGTCTTGAGACCATCCCCACACCTGGCATAGGGAATCCCTCTTTGAGCAAAAGAGATCTGAGTACATGACCTACATGAACCCACCGATCCTTTGTCCTAGCACTCTTTGTGCTGTTTGTGTTTTATAGCTGCAAAGCAGTAGTCACAATTTGCCTCTAATGGGTTCGTTATAAAACTGAAGTTTTAAAAATAAAACCTATCTTCAAAATAAGTGGAAATGTAATGTGCACATGGGTAGCTATCAGAATACCTTGTTTATGCTAGTTAACTGTTTTGAATGCTATTTAAAGAAAGCCTGTTTTCCCCAAGTGATTGTGGGAAAACATTTAATTTGTGTGTTTGTTAGGTGTTGCTCTTACATGTAAACATCTAATGCACCCCAAAGGAAGAGTCAGGAAAAAGGAAACTGCGTGTAAAATTTGATTCTGCTGCTGCTTCTTTTCTAAATGCAGGAAATGATTCTCTGGGCACTTTAATACAACTTGGTTGTTTTTTTTTTTTTTTTTTTTTGTAACAACAGTAAACTTAGTAAATGATAATTGTACACGAGAGAATTTCACCATGGGAAAGAAGTGGAATTTAAAAAACACTTGGGTTTTCATCTTTACTAAGATTTTTGTTGCTTTTTTTAGCATGTAGACAAAGTAATTTTAGATTTGACATATCATGTTTTCTGTACCATACATGATGTGTGAGGTAGGACAAACTTAAGTAGGGTATAACTTACATTATACTTTATCTCTTTTTCTCAAAACCACACAATCTGATTGTTTTTACACTATTAATGGATGTGTGAGAAGATTTAATGGAATCCAGTTAATGCCACTTTATGTCACTTGTAGGTGAATACTTTTAGCAGAAATGTATACACTTTTCTGATGACAGCAAGGTGTAGTCTTGCTTAGTTACTGTGGGCTAAGAATAGTGATGCCCAGCCTGTAGTCTCATGCTGGGAGGGTGGAGCATGTAGAGAGCTTCTTTGTGTTCTATGCAAGGTGAGCCCAAGGTCATTCTGTAAGCTGAGAAGTATTCAGTGCATTGTTTTATCTCCTTAAAAAAAGATGACGAGGCAGGAGATCTATAGTCTCAACTTAGCAGTTAAGAGAAGTTACTCTCTAGAGGAGGGTGAATGGTGTGTCACTTGTGGGCCTGTGAGTCCACACTGTTTCTACACCAGAAAGCTGAAATACTGTATAAAAAGTATATATAACATCCACTAATAGTAAAAAACAGTAAACCTAGATCTATGAAATATGTACAGGTACGCTGTATCTCATCCTTAATGCTTTCTGTTCCCTTCTAGTAAACTAATCAGCCGTTAAAAAGTAACTGTTCGGAACTCAGGAAACCTGAATAATAGACTCCATCGAAGTCCTGGCTGTGCTTATTACAGTAGTTCAAAGAAATGCGAAGAGTGTTGTTTAGCAACTGGGAGTTTATTATAGTTAATATTAGGTTTTGGACTCTGCTATTTCATCTTACAGCAAATGGCCATGCTGACTGGAAAAGGGGAAACATAACCTCAATATTCAAAAAGAGAAAAAAGGAAGAGCCAGGGAGCTACAGGCCAGTTAGTCTCACCTCTATACCTGGCAAGATCATGAAGCAGATCCTCCTGGAATCTGTGCTAAGGCGTGTGGAAAATAAAAAGGTGGTTGGTGACAGCCAGCATGGCTTCACCAAGAGCAAATCATGCCTGACAAATTTGATGGCCTTCTACAGCCTTGGTAGACAAGGGCAGGGCAACTGATATCATCTACCTGGACTTAGCAAAGCATTGGACACTGTCCCACACGACATCCTGGTCTAAAAATTGGAAAGTCATGGATTTGATGGATGGATCACTTGGTGAATCAGAAACTGTCTTGCTGATCACACTCAAGGGGTTGTGGTCAATGGCTCAATGTCTAAGAGGCAGCCAGTGAGTGATGAGTGGTGTTCTTCAAGGCTCAGTACTGGGACCAGTGCTGTTTCCCATCAACAGTGGGATAGAACACACCCTCAGCAAGTTTGCTGATGACACCAAGCTGTGTGGTGTTGTTGACACACTGGAGGGAAGGGATGCCATCCAGAGGGTCTTGGACAGGGCTGACAGGTGGGCTCATGCAAATCTCATGAACTTCAACCAACCCAAGTACAGCATCCTGTACCTGGGACGTGGCAATCCCAAGCACAGATACAGGTTGGGTGGAAAATAGCTGGAGAGCAGCCCTGAGGACTTGGGAGTGCTCAGGGATGAGAAGCTCAACATGAGCCAGCAGTGTGCACTGGCAGCCCAGAAAGCCAACTGCATCCTGGGCTGCATCAAAAGAACCGTGACCAGCAGGTCATGGGAGGTGATTCTACCCCTCTATTCTGCTCTTGTGAGACCTCACCTGGAGTACTGTGTCCAACTTTGGAGTCCTCAGCACAGGAAGGATATGGACCTGTTGGAGTGCGTCCAGCAGAGGGTAACAAAGATGATCAAGGGGATGGAGCACCTCTCCTATGAAGTCAGGCTGAGAGAGTTGGGATTGTTCAGCAATTGTGCTGTGATTGCTCACTTGGAGAAAAGGCGGCTCTGGGGAGACCTTATTGCGACCTTCCAGTATCTGAAGGGTACCTACAGGAGAGTTGGAGGGGGACTCTTTGTCAGGATATGTAGCAACAGAGTGAGAGGGAATGGTTTTAAATTGGAAGAGAGGAGATTTAGGTTAAATACTAGAAAGAAATTCTTTACTGTGAGGGTGGTGAGGCACTGGAACACGTTGCCCAAAGGAGTTGTGGATGCCCCATCCCTGGAAGTGTTCAAGGCCAGGATGGTAGGGCTTTGAACAACTTGATCCAGTAGGATTTGTCCCTGCCCATGGCAGGGGGGTTGGAACTCGAGGATCATTAAAGTCTCTTGCAACTCTAACCATTCTATGATTCTACTGTGAAAAACTTGTTTATTTCCATTCTCCATTTTCCACGTCTGAAAATGTGCCTACTTGCCTTTAAATGAGTTTGACAAGAGAGAAATGGCTGAGAGTTTCAGTTAATGTGTGTTTTCATTGTAAGTAGATTTTGATTATTACTGAAGCGTGAATTATTTATGTTGTCATCTCAGAATATATTCCATTAACATATCTATTATATTATAAAACTAGTTTAAAACAGTGTTTTAAATTGCTTCCTAAAGGGAAATTCTCTGCTTCATACACTCAGTCTTTCTCTTCCTACAGAGTGTAGCATAAATATTTTACTTTTTCCTGATCAGGTGTACTAATCCATCTTTTCCTTTGTCAAACAGTGTATTTAATAACCGTAAGTCTCCTTCCCCATGCACAGTGACTCTCTGAGTGTAAGGTTAGCTTTGTTGTGACCAGACTACTATGTCCTCTAAGGATTAATGGGGTTTTGTCAGAATGGTATGACTCTTAAAAAGAATATTCACCCAATGACACTACCTCAAATAATTTAAGTAATAGCAGTAGCTATGCTGGAAAAAAAAGAAATCTTTCTTGTTTTAAAGGTAGTATGTTATAAGGGAACTGAATGTTTATGGAAGGCACTCTGAAAGTTAACTCACAAATGCAACTACTTTAATTGAGTATGGAATAATACCAGCTAGTAGTAATTCTACATATTTCCATAGACCTATTGTATCCTTAATACATCAAAGCAAGACCCAGTTATAATTCTTTCAGAGTATATATAGCGTACCAAGTACCCAAGAAGGAAAATTGTCCTTTTATGTACTTTACATTCAGCTGATAAAAAGGATGAAAGGAATTGGTTTCATAAGATTCTATAAACATGTTTTTCCAATAACCTTCACAGAATCACACAAGATAAGTAAATTCAAATACTGTAATTGATAAGTGATTTCTTGAAAATCTGTAATAGTACTTATTGTCTCTTTTCTGTCCTCAGAAATGCAAAATTAAAATAATCCCACCAAATTCATCCCCTTAAATCTTCTTCATGAATTGTACAAAAACCTATACCCTGAAGATATTATGCACTGTTTTCTTCTGTGCTGCTTTACTCATTTTAGAAGGTTTGGATGACTTAAATAATGGCAGAATTTTGGACAGTGTTTCCTGTTGTCTGACTGATTTAAACATATGAATTGCCAGAGTTTTCAGCTGTGTGAAGCATATGCTTTGCCAAAAAGTAATCACGTTCTGGAAACACAGAAGTATGGAAAATAAAGTAGATACAATTAATGCTTTTAAAGGTCACTGTTGCATGTATAGAACTACAGGAATCCAGACAGTGAGGAGAGGTGTATGAATAATGACTTTCAATAGATATTGAAAAAGCCTGGCTCAGGTAACTCATGCTTAGCATACAGAACAAAAAAATCTGTGTGTGGTACTTACACAGATCAATGGAGATGTTTATAAAGGAAGGGTTATGAAAACATATTGAACAGAGAAATTTATAGGTAGACTGAGGATTTTAAGTATGTTTATCAGTTTTCATTAATTCTGTGCATTCAGGCAATTTTCCTCTTGAAACATGAATTTTAACATCTTGCTATATTCCTTTTGTCCTCTTTTGGAAAGCTGATTTGTACAAAGGGCCAAGGAAAAGGCAGTACCAGACTCTGATCTCATGGTGGACAACTGCATAAGACATAATAATATAAGAATAGCCAACAGCGTGTTTGGCCCAGTATCTTCTCCCTAGCAGTGCCAAGGCAGATGCCCAGAAAGAATGTAGATACAGGGTAAAGTGTATCATGATTTTTTCCCAGAATACTATCCCAATATTAGGAGATTGATGACTTAGACATTTCGTCAGTGAAAGATGGTGGCTTTGCATGTCATGAGGTGGCATCTTTGTGGGAAGTGTTAAAAGTGAGAAACTGTCTGGTAGTGTAAATCTTGGAGAGCATTGTGTTTTGTTCTCCACCCTGGAGTGGAGAAATCTTTTTAATACCACATCTGCAAACAGATAGCCCTTATAGTGAAGAAAAAATGTTTATACCATTTCTTTTTAACAATATTTCTGAAAGTAGCATCTGTGCCATTAAAAGTCTCCAAACTGATGTAGCTGCACTGTTTCTCCATCGTCTTCTACAGTAGTGAAATACTGTATCTGATCACCTGGAAATAGCAACTAAGCATACTGTGGTTTCTCAAATAGAAAAAAAAAACAGGATTCCCTACAGGTGTTTTGATACATGTTTCCATAATTGTTATGCGTAAATTAGATAAAAAATATTAGATGTTGCAATACAGGTAAATAGTACTTATTACATTTGATAGAACAATTCTCAAGTTGCATTTTCCATCACTGAGAGCTAAGATACTGAAAGAAAGAGATAAGTGTTGCAGTATCCTGTGCTTTCCCATCAGGAACATAAGCAGTGAAGCACAGCTGGCAATGCTATGCCACAGCCAAAAGGGCATCATGCATAATGCATTAGATTTAATTAAGAAGCATGCCAAAGAGTGATGCCATCCTCTTTCAGATTTTCCGTCTGCAGTGTTCCTTTGTTGAATTTCTGAAATAGAAATGAAATAAAGGTTACTTTAACTTTATTTCAGCCGCTTTTAAACACATTTATCTGAACATTTCTTAAAGGAGAGGTAAGGTATAGAAAACTATTCCATAAGTGAGAATAGCTGTGTTGGATATATTACTAAGTATATCATTATATCATTTATAGACCCATACAGTAGGAGAACAAGTTCCAAAAGAAAAATTAATTAGTTGCTTTGGACATCCAAGAAATCCCATTTCTGGTATTTTTAGACAATAAAAGATTAAAAACAAAATAAGGCTTAGGCAGGAAAAGGGGCTGCGGTTAGGGGTTTAAAATTCAGTATAGCCTGGTGTTGTATTTAACTCTGTGCAAGACCTCTTTGGTTGCATTGGTGGTCATGTTGCTGAGGTCACATTCACACAGACTCATGCCACATGTTCACCTTGTGCGTTGCATGTATAAACATCCTCTTCGTGCTCGCAGTATTCAAGAGCAAGTTCTTTAATGGCAGCTGCTCTACTGCAGCAGCAGCGGAAAGGAAGCTTGCAGAGCTTTTCTAGTATAATGAGAAACGGGAAGATCATATCTAATGAGATTTCTGGATCAGAAATGAGGTAGTTTTAGATAGGAATCTGAATTAAAGAGGTTTACGCGCACCAAACCTCTGAACTTTTGGAAATTTGCCATGAATCTGTGGGAAAAGTTAGGAAAGTGTGGTTGCTGAGTGATATGCCCAAGGAGATTAACTGCTTTCCACAGTACAGTTCAATGTGGTATTATTATATAAAACACTTGAAGAGGTTCAGATATCCCTTAGGCTAATATGTAATCTCAGCCACATGTGTAACCCAATATCTGAGTATTGTTTCACTCAGCTTTTAACTGGATTTAGACTGATGATTTGGGTCCAGGAAGCCACAGGCTTCAGGGTTTGGTACATGATACAGAATTCATTAAAATTTGTTAACCATTATCTGATTGCACAGTTAACTTCATTCTGCAAATAGCATTGACAGAAAGGAGACTTATTTACTGGCCTTGTCCAGAGAAAAGTAGTGTTTTATCCATTAGTAGTATGTTGGTTTTAAAGTTGTTTACATTCTTTGAGGAAATGCTGAAGCTACTGCTTGAAGAGGTTAGAGGACATAGAAGTTTATGGGTTCTTTTTGAAAATATTCTTAAAACGAATGCTGAATTACATTATTCAAGTAACAGACAGAAGAGAGAACAGTGTGTCTTGGCAAACTGACTTTACTGTATTATATTTGAATAAAGCTATGAAAAAAGTTTACAGATCTTATCGTGATACACTGAAAAGTTATATGGAGGTTTTTTTGGGTCCTACTTGCAAGTTTTTCTTCAAGCTACAGCCTTTGTCAAATTACTGATGGTCTCAGAAAGCTAAACGAAAGCTAAACTGGTTGCAAATAAAATTATTTGGGGGTCTAAACAGAACGTTTAGAAGGCTAAAAACATGATAATCTGTTAATGAAGAATTCTGAGGTTTTTAATTCTTTTTTTTTTCTGTGTAAGGGTAGATGTCTGTTAATTTAACAAGTAGCAATTTATGATGTTTCCTTAAAGCTCTCCTTAAAATTATGTAAATTGTCATCTCATTTTTTCATAACGTAAGAAACCTAATGTTGCAAACTTCAAAGGAGTCTCACAAGGCCTCAAGGTGAAAGTAGGGGAAAATTTCAAAAAGACCTTCTCTCTCCTATGGAACTAAAGACATGGGAAATTGTGTCAGTACAACTGAAGTTTGCTTTGAAATGCTGGGTTAGCACAACCACAAAGTACCCAATGGGAAGCTTCAAATCACTTTCTGCTGTACTTGGTGAATCACAAAGGCTAGGTTCATGTAAATTGTTACCGCTGCTCTTTTGTTCCTAATTCAGACAACATTTTTTAATGATTAATATACTTTTTCTTCGAACGAACTATTGCGCTGGGCTGAAGTTACAGCATGTTATGTACCCTGAACGTGTTTTAGTCCAGGAATAATTGTAGACATGCAGTGCAAAACCACTGGGGCAGATATAAACTACAACTTGAACATTCTGTAATCTTACAAAGCCAGAAATATATCCCATTGGTATTCTTTCTCCTGAAATATGAGCTTTCTTTATAATTCTTGTTAGTTATCAGACGCTACATCATTCTGCTTTGCCAGTTTGCTGTGTTGATCTCTCAGTTCAGTTCTTGTGGCCTGAGCTTACTTTCTGATCCTGACCTAACTTTGCCCTCTCCTTGCCTTGTTTTATGTAACACCACAACTGTTATAAAGGAAAAGGAAAAGAAATACATTGGAAGTTACTGTATTTTTTTTAAATGATTGTGTGGACCTTTCACATCAGTCTTGAAATATACAATTCACCAGTTATTGTTTTCAAGATCCTGATGACTGTGAAAAAGTTGTTGTTCATCTGTTATATTCTTTGATATATTGAAAAGCTTCACTGCTTCAGGGATGGAACACTCCACAGATTGAAGTTTAAAGCCTAAAATAATTGAAATGAAAAAGTAAATACAAGCATGCTTCTCTTTGATACACAGAGTAAAGTCAGTGAGTTTATAATGAAAGACAGCAGTTTGTTTTCAGCGGGTGGGGGGTTGTATTTGTGTGGGGTTTTTTTTAATGAGAGTTCAAACTTAAATGCATCAACCTACCAGAGAACAGAGTGAGATGGTATGTGTCTGCAGTCACAAATACTACTCCTTTTTTTAGAAATTCAGCAAATACCTATTATGGGTGATCTTTTAAAATTTTTAGTTGCAATCCTGTTTGCATTATCCAAAGAGAATGCATTTTTCATGCATTATTTAAGGAAAGGCATTTTGCCTTAACCTTGCATATGTAGGGAAAAAAAATTCCTGGAAGGAATTTTCCATATCATCTCAAACTATTATGAAGTTTCCATCACTCCACTGTTCATAAATACCGTTGACATTTTCATAGCTGATGCTTGTAATCTCACCAAGCCACTGACTGTTTCTGCTTATTTTCTCAATATCAAAACTGTTGAACCTATTTTAAACTTGCTGCTGATATACATATGGGATGGGATTTGTGACAGGTAAGCAACACAACCGAGTATATGGTCATTGTACGTTTTTCATCAAAACTTGTATTTATTTTTGTGTGTTTTTAATCTTTGTAGTCAGCCTTGATATTGAAAAAAGAATTCTGAAATCTCTGTCTTTAAAGCCATGTCATTAAAAACAAAATTCATGTTCTTACACCACCACTGTTTGCATGGAATAATTAAGTGAAGCAACAATAGCTGTAACTGGAATTGTGATTTGATCCAGAACTCATAAAAGTACTGTGCTTTTGATCAAGCTCATAATGATAAAAGCAAGATACTCTCTGATGGCTCTGTATAGATTTTAGGAATTTTTTTGTAACATTTTACTGCTGCAGTCTGTCATCTGATGAGAGTGTTTATGGAAAGAATATGGAAAATCTATTCAGTCCATCTCTAGCAGCCAAATATAAGTCACTGAAAACTTTTTTCAGGATATTGCCCAGTTTGTGTGAGGTAGGGGTATTGAGATTGGTTTGTTTGTTTGAATTGTGAAAATGTTTAATGCAATGAAGCTGAAAAAGTGAAATTAACCATTGAGGGGTGAAAAATGGAAAATAAACAGTTTGGGTCTGTTTGTACTAAAGCAAAACACTGGTGGTTTATTCCAGGCCATTTAAACATTGACCATTTAATACCGTGGTTTCATGATATATGCACACTGACCTTGGGACCATGCTGCTGGTGGATGAGGACATCACTCCCTCTGTTCTCTCTTGCTGGGCGTATGGAGGCTTTCCATTGCATCTCTTCCAGTGAGCCCTTGTGTGGATGAGTTAGACCAGTTTGCCAATAGAGCTGAAAACCTCTAATAATAAAGCAAAAAATAATCTGTGTGTGAATGAGCAGCTCTAACCTGCCTGACACTCACTGGTGTGGGAAGGAGGCTGTTGCTCCCCTCAAGAGCAGTTCCGTGCTGAGACAGTGTAAAATCCCATGTAGCCTTGCCTATCCAGACAGCAATGGATTTTCTTCTTAAAAGAGTAATAAAAAAATTTGAACTGCATTCTTTTTCACATTGGTGTTTCGTGGCTGTAATCACCTTAGATGTGATCCTAAATTTGTTCTCATGATTGCTGTTAAGTTGCTCATGAGAATGGAAAACAAGATTTGTAGGTCAGTTTTGATCCTTTTGAAGATAATGGTTATATTCCCGCTGACTTCAGAAGGGTCAGAAACATTGGCCTTCCTTTTTTTCATGCTGTGACCAGGAGTATATACCGCAGATGAGATGTGTCATTTTGTCATCTGTCACAAATTCAGCTTTTGTCACCGCAAATATGCAAAGAACATGTGCAATTGCTATGTTGTTTCTGGGTTTGGGATTATTATTATTATTTTTTAAATTTTATTTGTTGTATATTCTAGTATTTATAGTCAATTAAGTCTCAGTAGTAGTAGTTGTTTTATGTACATTATACTTTTAGGGTGATGCCATAATTTTCAATGTCCATCTTTGGAAGTAATAATTTTACTTCTGTACAGGATTAGATTATGTAGATTAGATGTCATTACCTATGCAGTAGAGGATTTATAATGGTTGATCCCAAATGGAATGTAAAATACCTGAATGTGGATTTTCGAAGGACAGGGGAAAAAAATGGCCAGAAGATTTCAAATGCAGCACTTAGGTTGGAAAACAGCTGGAGATTGCAGACCATTTGTATTGTAATGTAGATTGGTGTTGGCACTCTCCAGGCACATCGATCTTTCAGGAACTTGCATGTCCTTGTGTATCCTTTCTTCAGGCAACTTTGTCTGAACTTTCTCAAATATCCTCTGTGACTGCCTGTCACTATCTTCTCTCAGGACTGCAAGCTCTCCAGGCGGGATCAGCTCCGCTCCTTTACCACTGCTCTGCTTAGCATCACTGCCAAGCACATGGCTGCTGGTTTGAAGTCTGCAATCTTTGACGTACTGTGTTTGAACAAGGCCTGACTCAGTTAGAGAGATACAAGTCTTAACCTGCTGGCTGCATTTGCTTTGGGCCTTACCCACTGTCATGGGAGTTTTGGGGATGAAATGGATAAAACACGAAAACCAAATAGGTGAAATAATGTGAAAGGCATGCACAAGTGAGTTTGCCATTGCTGTTTCACTTGTGTATCGTTATATTTGTGTGTGACTCAGAACTAGAGAAACAGTTCAAATCCCACAGGAAAACATTTTGGACTGGGGAAAAAAAAAACCCAAACATTGAAGCTCATTGGCACTGGGAAGAATGCTCAGCATTGAAGGCTTATGACTGGTGATGCATGGAACTGATACCTGCTAGTCATCTAGCATCGCAACAGATGTCCGTGTGGTTACTTTTCTGTGTTACAACACAGTCACATTTTTAATGCAG
Source organism: Pedionomus torquatus (assembly GCA_013398155.1). NCBI lineage: Eukaryota > Metazoa > Chordata > Aves > Charadriiformes > Pedionomidae > Pedionomus > Pedionomus torquatus. Next base: position 239,604 of record VZRU01018985.1, on the reverse strand, counting down.
AGGGGAATTATTTGTGTGGTGCAAAATACACTGGAGTATGTTATATTGGTATGCTGTTCGTATTTGTCTTTCAACAGAAAGGATGGTTTTGCTGTAAATCAACACTTTACATACTGGAGGCTAGGTGACTTTATTTTTCTTCCAGTTTTCTAACCACAGAGTCTTTTAGCTTTCTATTTCCCACAATTCAGTATGCTAAAGTCTGTATTCAGACAACTTTCAAGGTCTATGAGACTTGTTTTACCTGGATTCAGAGATGGATTAGGTCCTGTGTACATCCAACTTATCTCTGTCAAGAGTTCTTAAAACACTTTTTCCTTAAGAATTCCTGAAAATTTCTTACATCTACAACTAGGTATATCCTTTCATGTAATTGCTTTCAGTCTAGATACAGCACAGACATTTTGAGTCAGGCTTGCTGCTAGCATATTTTTTGTGTTGTGGGTTTGGTTTTTTTTGTGGAGTTTTTGGGGTTGGTTTGTGTTGGGTTTTTTAACATATGTACCAGTACTCTTGCTGACCTCTGTTAAAGGTGTTTGATAATTGCAAGATTTTATGTCCTAGATATTTGAACTGTGTGTGGTTTAAAGACAAAAATCTAGGTTTGCACTTTTAATGACCCAAACTTTCATTCATCATAGAATTCTGCACTTAATCTGTTCTAGGATCTCTGCCATAATCTTATCGCTTTAATTATAGTCCCCAAAAATGCAAAAAATGTTATATAACTCTTTCTGAACTTGTTTGGGCTTCTTATAGACATGCTTATGTGGCAGGAAAAACATTATGCAGTCCAACAGTGGCACAGGGGAAAAGTCATGCAAGCAACAATTAGGAGCTGATTTTCTAAAAAGAAACTCCTACAGTGTTGACAAAAAAATAAATTTTGAAATATTAAATATTATATCCCAAATAATAGTTTCATTATATTTCTCTGAAAAATGTAGGCTTCATGAGCTGAAGACTGGAGTCAAGTAAATTTGAATTTGTTATATTGAAGTTATTGCAAACCTCCCATTTTTCCTTATGTAGTCAGGTTCTAACAGATTTAAAATGTGTGCCATGAAATTACTTGCATCGTCTTCTATCTGTAATTTAGAAAACCATAATTTCATTGTTTGCACATACAAATAAAAAACATTTGGAATTTAGACATATTATAAAAATCTATGCCTGTAGGGGTTGCCCAGCTAGAATCAGAATCACTTTCTGCTTTTTCACATTGTGAAGGGTTATCTGCATTTCCTTTTGTGGATCTTTTAAAATAGTAGAAAAATTAAATTGAGCCTACATATTGTTGCCTGTGCTGAGGAAACTAGTTACAACTTTGTGCTTAATGTTGTCATAAGTATAATTCTAAAGGAAAAAAAAAAAACTTTTCTATTTTCTGCTAACAAATCCTTTGTGTGTGTGTGTGTATTAAGGTTTTTAAGGACAATTTTATAAATGTCCTTATAAAGATCTACTGACTTTCTGAGTTGCTCATTAACTCTAAGCTCCCTTGTTTATTTGTGCATGCTTTTTGTGATGTCTTTAGACTCAATTTTGGTTTAAATCTGTCATATTTTAATGCTTCTTTTTCTTTTTTTTTCATTTTAAATGTCAAATAACAGGCCATAAAATCATAGAAAAATTTAGGCTTAGAAAGCAGTCATCTTGATTAATCTGCCCAGAGCCAGAGGATCTCTCATCTAGATAGTGCAAGCAAATTTTAATGTGACAGCAAGTCAAGCCATTTGCAGAGAACCCAGACTCATTTGGTGGAAGCATAACAAAAGCACTTTCCAGAGGATTAGCTTTCTGAATAGTTTTACTGTGTGTTAGAGTGTCATGAGAAATTCCATCATGTATCAGAAATACGTTGGCTGCTGAATAGTTTCATGGAAATGGTATGTAGTTGCACATATTTGTGGACACAGACAAGAGAGTTGCAAAATGAAGGTGTTGCAGAAGCATTTTTATTGGTGTTCAGGCCATCAGAATTATTGGAAAATATGGCATATACGTTGGACCAGAGTGATCATTCTTGGTGGAATGTACTTATGTTTTACAACCTGGTAAATTGTTCAAACTCAAAGAATCTGAATATCAAAGCCATTATTAAGCTGCCACCATTATCTCACTGTGTCACGTTAATTCATAACTCTTGTAAAATCTATTATATGAATTCCACATCTATAATGTACAGGACACAGAAGTTCTTGATATTTAGGAACAGCCTGCCTGAATGGCTATATTGTTTTTTTTAGTAGATATCCAGACTTCCAGTTCTTGTGTGTTTTGTCTTTGAAGTTTCTGGATTACAGTCAAGAATAATTTGGGCATTTTAAGGGGTACGTCACATTTTCATTTTGATAATACGGAGTTGTAACTTTTTGGCTTTGGTGGTTGCCACATGAGGGTTTTACTTGAAGATCGCAGTGACGCAGAAAGTCATTGTTTTCTTTCCCCTTTGTTAGCACTTTAAAAGTCACCCATATGCAACTGGTGACAGTGAACACCTGCAGTACCAGTCACATCCCTGTGTCACTAACAGGGTCTGACAGAGAAATCCTCGGGCTTCCACAGTTCTCCTTGGAGCAGGGGGAGTTTTCTGGCCAGAAGTTCTCCAACTGCATTTTGGTTTATAATCCTTTTTGCATTAGTGGTGGCTGTCTATTCCTAAAAGAGACTTCATTCAAAGTCTAAAACTCACTGTCTATAGATGGCAATCTCCTCTAAAATGGATTTTTAAGAACTTTGTTTGGACAAGGACTGTCAGGAGTTTGGCTGCTGCTTTCAGACTGCAGAGATCATCTTCATTTATTTTATGAATGTATATACACTTTATATTCTCATATCAGGACTATTTCTTACCAGGGAATCTCTTACTTAGTTTTTTTGTTTTGGTTTGGGTTTTTTTGTTTTGTTTTGTTGTTCTTGTTGTTGTTTTTGGTTTTTGTGTTTTTGTGGTTTTGTTTGTTTGTCTGTTTTGTTTGTTTTGGTCTGTTTTTTTTTTTTTCTTGGAATACTTAAGAATAACATGTAGTAGCAATATCTGGGACATCACTCAGGACTTCAAATTTGTAGCCATCCCCTACATCTGAATTACTGCCTCTGAGTGGAGAGAGTGACTTCTGAGCCCTCCAAAGCTGCCAGAACATTCTTTTTGGTCCCCTCCACTCCTGCTTTTTTTCCCTCTATTTTCAATAGCCCTAAAATAAGTATTGCCAAGGTATCCAAGAATCCTTAGGGGGGAGGAGGGGGAGGGTGCAATTTCTCTGAGTGTATCTCCTTACATGGCATTTATCACACTAGTGCTTGTACTAAACATTCCTCTTCTGTGAGGCAGCACAATGATGTTTAGTTGCTTTTTTATTTCTTTGAAACAATTTTTGCTCAAACCCACCATTTTTCAGCAGCAACAAGTTGAGAAGAAAGGATTCCAGCAATTAATAGCACCAAGAAAGTATGCTGGCATACAAAGAATCTTATATAAGAAGTCAGATTTTTTTTCTTCCTCCCTTTTCTGCCCAGCCCCTTTACTGTGCTAGTCAAGGCCTTTGTTTTAGCAATAGCCCAGCTGGATGCTACTTCCTCTGCTTAAGTGAAGTTCAAGAAACCAGCTGCTGCTTAAAAGAAAACTGCTTATTGTTAAGTTCCCCTTCTTCCCCTTGCCAAGGTTAAACATGTCCCTTCTCCGTCAGCACCTCCACTGTAATGTGTCCCTAGATATTGTGGGGCACGCCTTCAAGGATATAAACCTAGTCTTTGCCACATTACCTGCTGACGAGACAAAAAGATAGACAACAGTTTCTAAAGTTGACTTAATGTTAGCCAGCCACACCAAGGCCAATTTCCCTTCCTTTAGAGGATTTTTCCTATCCACAAATGTAGTACAAGGTAAAATTCTTGTTCTGTGGAAGTCGTTGAGGACTTCTAGGAAGATGTTTCTATTTGTTTTATTACTCCTGCCTGACTCTGTTCATCGCTTATGTAAGGAAAGGTACTTTTTTCCCGTCCTTATAAATCTCCATGGGTGCTGTATAAAATCTTCTACTTGGAATATTTAATATAAGAATTTTTATGATACCCCCCAAAACTTCCTAGTCCAGTAATTTACCCACATTAAATCCAGTAGGAAGAGATTGGCAAAGAATACATGAATATTTTCCTCCTATATGCAAAAAGCTACTTTTAAAGAAATTTAGAAAAAATCACTGCTGCACTTGGGATTTCCTGTGTAATTCAGCCTTCTGAGTATTCAGTATGATGCAGTCCTTAATTCCATGGTTGTGTACATTTTTATCCCAGACCATTGCTGTAGTAAAAGAGGAGATATCTTTTTCTGTATCTATGATAATCGGTATGATGTCTTGTATAGGTAGCAGTTGTAAACCTTATGCTAATTTTATTTCCCATGCTGCCTAATGCTTCACAAAACAATAAACAGAGTACCCCTTGGGAGCCACTGGAACTGCTGTGACCATTTTACAACTGGAGGTCTTGGGTACAGAGGGATCACAGCCATAATCTTCAACAGTTTTAGTTTTGTAAGACATCACCCATGCCCTGATTCATTCTGCCTAACTGTAGCACTGAAATTGGAGATAAACTCTGTCTTCATGTAGGAACTGAGGCTGACAAAACTAGGTATCTTTTTTAGCTATGTTAAAGTTGGATGGAATAAAATTGTGCCCAGAGCATATTAAGAGCTTTTCAATGTTAGTGTTTTACACTCTTATGAACAACACTTTTTGTTCTACTTCAGATACTATTGTTTATGTCCTAAGCTAAGGAGAAGCAAAATAGATAGCAACCAGCTCATAAACACTTTTAAGAGGCTTGACTATGAGGATTGATAATATAACCAAGGCAAGGACAGAGTCCCTCTATTGAGGGTGATAATTAACTCTGAAATTCTGGCATTCCTAGGATTCTGAGTCTTTGACTGCTGCTTTAATGCTCTTTTACATATTCTTGTTTGTGGTTTTTAAGACTTATTTACAAAACACATACATATATTTTATATGCATACGTATATTCACAGTGATTGGAAATCAAGCTTTAGGCCCGAATCCAGCTTTTATTGCTATAAGCAATTTCACTTACTTCAGGAATGTACATAATTTGGACCTAGTTTTAGCTGCTTCTTGTCAGATAGACTGTTTCAGATATACCATTTATTTTCTTCTATTCTTTGGTTTACCTTGACTGCATTTACTAAATTTGTTTAATTCTCTAGTAAAGTGAAATCTACAGTGATGTCTGAAGCTTATCATAAATTCCTTTATCAGAGTGATTTCAGTAACACATGTGCTGTTGTGTCATTAATGGAAAGTCTACTCTTTGATGACAGAAAAGTTTAAGTTTTATTGTCATCTCATAGTTTGTATGTCATTACATCTATTCAGATTCAAGGGACCTGAAAAGTAAAATTAAGGGCTTTTACTAGATCTTTCAAAAGGTCGTATATAGGAATGGATATGTTATATGTAAAGTTGATGTGGTGTTTCACTATATGCAGCATTTTGTGTTTATCTGTAAGAAACTGAAAAAATATTTGCTGGCTTTTTTTAAACTTCTGTCTGGTCTTTCTACCTGGCCAGTGGGAGATTGTGTGCTGGGCTACCATTTAAAACGCATCTGTGTTACATGCAGGGAACTTCCCATGCACTTTCATTGAAGTGGGAGGGGATTGAAGTTATGTTTATTGCGTCTTTGTGATAGGCTTAAAGGCCAAAGAAAGGCCCTGTCCAACAGTAGTTAATTTTGAAAGCACTATGTAGCTGCTCTGTTTTTCTTAAAGCACTTCTGGAACTGTGTATGAGCTGTTCTTGAAGATTTGTAGAACTTGGTTATCTAAAGCCAAGTTCCTAAAATATAGTTAAAAAGGTCGGAAAGTTGTTGAAAAGTTGTTGATAAGTTGTTGATGTAAATTCCAGTTCTGAATCCAGTGTGAGACAGAAATTGTTTCAAAATAGCTGACAGTCATTTTCTACAGAGGGCTTCAACAGATTAATATTACATCGTAACATTATTTCAATTCAGCTGCCCAAACAAAGCAGTGCTAGGTGTGACAAATTCATGAGTACTTGCAACCTTACTGCTGTGCTCAGTGATAAAATATATGGATGACAAAAGTGTTGATGGTTTTTTTGGCCATTCCTCAGAATAGAATCTTAGAATTGTCATGGTTGAAAAACACCTTTAAGATTGTCAAGTCTAACCATTAACATAGCACTGCCGAGCCCACCACTACACCATGTCCCTAAGGGCTATGTCTACATGTCTTTTAAATACCTCTAGGGATGGCAGCTCAGCCACTTCCCAACTCAGCCACCACCCATAAGCTTACTCTTATGTATTATCTCAGAAATAAGTAGTCCACAAAAATTACTTACTAAACCCTCCAGAAGAGAGGCAGCACAGCAAGGGATGTAGTCCCCAAAGACTCTTCCAGGAATGAAAAAGGATGGCTTTACAAGCAAAATTCAAAGAAAAACACATTTCTGATCTTCATTTTACACCCAAAATCACACTTGAAATATAGTCAGTTCAGTTAAGCAATAGATACCTGTTCATAAATAGAAGCTACTAATTTAATAGTTTCCAATTGCCAGAATGCTATGTGTAGCCTGAGCTGGAAATATTTAAATATAGTCCAAATATTTCTTACTCATCTTCTGAGTGCAGGAGAACTAAGCCCAGTGGAAATTAAATAGTGAGCTTGTCTGTCACTCACCTATGCAAGTAGGAATGAATGACATAATTTGTTAAGAAAACAACTTACCTGATTTTCCTTATGGAAGAAATGCTGACTCTCCTCACCAGGATGGTGCAGAGCAGCTGATGCCTTAATGAGAACTGCTCAGGAGTGTGTGACACTTAGGGCTTGGACCCCCAGATACGTAATTTATGGAGCCTACTGAAAAAAGAAGACACAAGCAGGATGACATTACATTTAGATTTGTGTGTGTTTCTTATTTCTGCAATTTAAGCTGTTGGTAATGAGATGTGTAGAGTTATCAAATATCCACAGTATCTGTTTAACTTTATATATGGGTTTTCCTCCACTACATAGAAGCAAGTTGCTTTCTGTTCACAGAAAAATCATTAGCGCAGAGTTTGACTGCATAATTCGTGAAATTTCTTGGGTTTGGAAAATTTACTCTTTGGCTACTTCTCTCCTCCATTGCTCCTTCCTCATTCCAGGGGATTCCAGGGGGTCTACCTTAAAACGTAACACTGCTTAGAAAGTAAACTCTTAATTGCCTGCAACTCTCTACAGATGAATAACATCGCAAGGCTAGCAGTACTGTTATCATTCCTCCAACAACGAAACTCTACTTTTATACCAGGGAAAAGAATTGGAACAGCTACTAGTGAATAAAGTATATAGTGTTTTGCTAGCTGAGCAAATATTTATTCAGTATACCCAAAAAAGCAACTACTTTATAATTGATCATATAAATCTCAATAAGGTGTCATAAAATTAGATAAAATTGAATTATGTGCTACCAGAAAAGATGTGGAACAACCATTGTGTTGCCAGAATGCTTATTTCCAGACTATTGTTTCTGATTTTACTAGATTTTACAGAATTACATAATTTTACATTTAAGAAAAATGAAAGACTTTTAGAGTTTTATAAAGTTCTGAACGGGTTATAAATGACGAGTGATTAATTTAGTATAAACTACAAATTTTATTCTTTTGCATCCGAAGCAGGAATCATGTTAGAGTATTTCCTTGGTCCAGTTGGGGTGGAAAAGTTTTCTTTATCCTGTCTAACAGTTTTCCTTCCAGTCCTCATCAGACTAATAAGGTTGCAACCAGTAGTTTCAAAGTAGTGAAAACAGAAAAAATAAATTTCTTATCTTTTTTTTATTATTTTGAAGTGGTCAGAAGAAGTTTAGAAGTTTCAATTTGTGTGTTGTATAAAGGCTTGAGTCAGTATTTTGTCCTAGTCAGCTTAATGTTTGTACATAGACAATAGTATCTCGTACCATTACTATAGCAGTTTATTTGGTTAGTGTCCAGTGCTGTTAATCACAGTACATCGGCTTCATGGATGCTCTAAGTAATCACACATCCATTGATTCAAGTGAGTTTTGACTTGCTTGTACCAGTGAATAGGTTACTTTTTAATATGAGATCATATTACCAAAAGCTTGCCAAGAACTTAATACCACGCTGGAGTTAGATTTGTAGAAGCTTACTACATCTTGTGACCTCAATTTACTTAAACTTACATGTTTTCTACTCTGGTAAGACATAAATAAACCAGCACTGGAGCACCGCACAAGCTTCAGAGAGCACAGTGCAACTCAGGACACTTCCATGGCCACCTTTTTCCAAAGGAAAAGTGCCTTGTTCCTCCATAAGCCAAGATGGCTTTGGCAAAGGTCCAGCAGCAAATTGTGTTGTGTTAGAAAGAAACATTTGGAAGCAACCAATTTGCTGTCCAGGGTGTTATATATTTTTTCCATAAAACAACACGGCATTCAAGTAAGGTGAAAGGACTAACTTTCAAGCCTCAGCAGGGAAAAAAAGTGCTAAGGATAGCTGTGCAGGCTGACGCAGTATGAAGGGCAAATTACTTAAACCAAGTCCAACTTGTCTTACTGTATTTTAATCGTCATATTGTCTAGTTTCTGTACAGTTAAAATTAAGGGGATTCTATTTTTTTTTTAAATTGTTTAATAACAGTAAGCCTGAATGACACCTTCCTGGGTTTGGTTTTATTTCTTTGGTATGGTAGGATCTCATGTAACAGACCGAGGGAGGTCCAAGATCCCTGTTTTGCTCACTGTGAAGGCCCTGCCTTGAGGCCTTAGAAGGAGTAGGATGAAGTATAACACGCTCCTGCAATCGCCAGGTGGTGAATGGACCTTACTGATTGTTGCCAGACTGCCTTTAGGGTTCACAGAGAAACCTTTGATATTACACTTAGGCTCTTTTTCTGCTGGGGCGGATTTAACTGAATTTTGGTGGCTGGAGGAGAAGGGCATCTGCTTACAGTCAGCTGTGGAACATTACATTGTTGACATTGGGTCAAAATTAATTACTTTGCATTTTTCATGGCTTATTGACATGGAGTTTGCAGAATTAAAAATTTAAAATGTTTAGTATAAGCAATTGTTTGGTCACAACTGGCTTGGTAAGAGCAATACAGTTGCTTTATAAATAAGGATGATATGAAAAGTGCAAAATAAGCTGATAATTATGTTGGCTCTGATGCCACAGTAGCTTACACTAAAGTAGAAATTCATCCTGATGTTTCACTGATTTCAAAACCAAAAAAGCCCTTGTAAGGTGCAAATGCAAAACAAAGTTCCATAATAGTATTAAATTGCTTGTGGTGTTAAAATGGCAGCACGTAAACATCGTGCTTTAGATGTTACTGAAGTAAATAAATTGTTTCCTGCCTGAGGAAGGGCAGAGGTACCTTCCTCATTCTTACAGCAGTTTTACTTCAAAAGATGTCTTAAGATTGAGTTCGCCAGACTGAAGATCTTCCCTTCTGCTGTGCTATTGAATTACTTTTAAAATCTCTTCATATTCTGTAGAATTTCAACACTCATGCAACATGTAAAACCCTGCATATGCCCTCCAAAAACACACATCTTTGAGTGCAGTGCTGTGCACTTCACGCTTGTAAGAAGAACTTGAGCTCACTTATTTGACAAGAAAGCTGGCAAACCAATATCATCCTAAAAAAAAATATGTATAAAATACTGATGAAGGTCTGTTTCTAGCAACATAATTACTTTAGCAGCAGGATAATAAATGTAGAAAGAGGAAAAAGAAGACAGAAAGCTAGCAGTTTTCTTTCTTGCTCTGGCATCATATTTTTGTTTCACTTCCTGAACTACAGCAGCCGAAATAATTTTATTGTTTTATTTCTGCTCGCTGCAGACATTGAAGCCAACCAAAACATGTTTCTAGATTAGAATGGGGGAAAAAAAAGGCCACCTGATGGGGGAATGAGAACATTTTTTTTTCTAAGAGGCATTTGAGGTTCTCTGTGTCAGAGTCAAGTTTTATTTTTTCAAATGTACAATAAGTGAAACTAAAAGTGATCCCATGTCACAAAACCAAAATGCATATATTTTGAAAAATATTTCAGAAACAAAGGTTGTTATGCTTTGTTGTGAAATTACTTCATAATATTATCATTTTTGGTTTCAAGTATAATCTTATACGGAATCACAGAATTGTCAGGATTAGAAGAGACCTCTAGAGATCATCTAGTCCAACTCCCTTGCTAAAGCAGGATTGCCTACAGCACATTACTCAGGACTGCATCCAGATGGGTCTTGAAGGTCTCCAGAGAAGGGAACTCCACAACCTCGCTGGGCAGCCTGTTCCAGTGCTCTGTCACCCTCACCACAAAGAAGTTTTTCCTCATACTTGAATGGAACTTCCTATTTTCCAGCTTGTGCCCCTTGCCCCTTGTCCTGTCACTGGGAACCACTGAAAAGAGTCCATCCCCATGCTCCGTACAACCATGATGTTCCAATATACTGTATGAATCTATGTAAAACTCCCATTGACATAAGTATTTGTGCCTTGAAAGACTTAAGAGGCTTTGTTTGGATTTTTGTGTAGCTGCTGGATTTTTTTAATCTGCAGTTTGACAACAATCTACCTATGTAGATGTACATTCCTGCCTTTTTTCTAGTATTTCAGTGTCATCAGAAAATATATACAGGTAAAAGTCACACTAAATAAAATCAGTTCTCATTCAGTGGTCAGGTCTTCAAATTGTCCTTTCAGTCAGTGCAAAGTCTTTAAATCCATTTGACTGGAGGCTTGGAATCATAATGAGCTTTATTCAGAACATGATATTCTAAAGGAGCCACTACATTCTTGCAAGTACAGGCTTTTAATGAAAGCTGTGATTGATCAATGGAATTTTTTGACCATGTTTTCACATTTTATCTGCATTGTTGCACATTAGCAGATGTCACAATTCATTGATATGTACAGAGGAAAAGGCTTTGAAATTATTTTCCAGAGTTGAAAGACTTGGTACATACAAGTTATGTGACCTCTATTTACTCTTGCTTTTTCCAAACATTTTTGTTTAAATGTTTTTCATACATTAGTATTATTTCACGAGTCCTAAATTAAAGCTTTTTAGAGCCAAGTATGAACTGAAGGCTTGAAACAAGGTAATCCAAAGTCTCTTTCTCTATATAGAGTGAAACTAGACACGACGTTTATGTTTTTATGCTGTCGTTCATCTTTCAAGAGACTGTAATCATAATTTCAGTCTTCATCCTGATGATGCCTATAGCACCTTCTTCATTGTTCCTTTAAAATAATTGCTATAATAATGCAGTTATTCTTCAGATAAATTGCCACCTTTGCTAGAAGAATAAGCTTTAAAAAAAATTCATTGCATGTGTGTCTTTATATACATATAGATAACTTGTGAGGTGTTTTGTAACCTATAAAAATAAGAACTATTCCACCAGATAAGATCAATGGTCTGTCTAATCCATTGTGCTGCTACTGCAATAAAGAGGCTCTTTAGAGAGGGCGGGTAGGTGCCACTTTCTGCAGTCTATTCCCTTCATACTTCACCAGCATCCAGAATTGTAGATGGATGTTAAAAGAAACTTCCTCTACCTTGTTCCTTTTACTATCTGCTTATGAATCTATTGTCCATTAATGTCCATTAATGTTTCTAAGCCTTATTTGAAGTAGCTGATACAGTCTGCCTCCACAGCTACAGCAGCAAATTCCTGAAGTTTACTAATCACTGTGTGAAGAAACACATGAATTTTTATCCCTTTTACTACTTTCACCAGTGTCTCAGTTCTAGTATTGCAGGATTGGCTATAGAGCAGTTCTACATTCAGCTTATCCACCATCTTCATGGTGATGTTAATGTCACTTTTATTCTTCCTCAGCGGCGCCCCCTGGTTTAGTCCCTTCTATAAGAGCTGTTTCATCCCTGTGATCATTCCAGTTGCCCTTGGCTGTACTATCCTTACCTCTTCTGCATCCTTCTAAAGTTGTGTAGACCAGAACTGCACATGATGTTCAAGATGTGGGAACACAAAGATTTTATGTAGCAGCAGATTAGTACCCTCAGGTTTTTTCTCAGTGACCTTCCTGATGCTACCCAACATTTTGCTGGCTTTTCTGAGCGTTGCTGCACCGTGAGTCAATGGTTCAAAGAACTGTTAACAAAAGCACCAAGATGTTTCTCCAAAGTTTTCATTTTTTTCCAGGTTCACCATCATAGAGGTGTGGTTTTGGATATTTTTCCCCTAGAAAGAGGATTTTCACTTCAGTTGTCTATTATGAAACTTGTCACCACCTTTTTTCTCACTCAGTTTGAGTGATCCTTTTTTGAAGTTCCTTAACTATTTGCACAGCATGTGGCTATTGAAAGAGCTTAGTATGAACTGCAGCTTTGCACATTTTAGTCTTCACTCCCTTCTTCAAGCCATTGATAAAGATGTTGAATAAAATTGGGCTCACTGATCCTTGAGTGAGACCCCACCAGTACAATGACAGTTTTCTGCCAGCAGTAAAATCTGTTAAGGAACTGTCAGATAAAATAGCTGTACTCCTGTATAAAGTTGTTCTTTTACCAGTTCCTCTAATCCTCAAAAAGTTCCCTCAAGAAAAATCATCTCCTTTTCTTGCATTGTTCTTGCCTTATTTTCTCTAGATGTAGTGCCACATTGACTTGTGCACTCTTCTTCATCTACATTTCCTCAGCTAGTTCTTGCAAATATTAATATTTCTTTTGGTACCCATAGTCACCTTATTCAAAAGAAAATTGCCATGTGCCACTCTTAAAAATAGCGTTTCTTCCAACAGTCTTTACTACCTGTTGTGCTTGTCAGTGTATGTTGGAGTACGTCACAAGCCTTCCTGAGTTTTCGTTTGGACTAGGAATGATCCTATCAATATTATTTTACAGATGTCGAAATGGAGCATAAAAAAGTCAAAAAGTTGTGTAAGTTATTCCTTGTGTTTCCACTGTGGGATCATGTACATACAGTCACTCTGGGAGTAAGGGGGTAGTTGTCCTCACAGGTGGTGTGGGAAAGGTGTGTCTTTACACTGCTGTTGGCAAATGGCACAACAAAATTTAGGCTGTGTGACACATTTACACTGTGTCACTCTCCTGGGAGGTAGTGCCCCTTTTTGTATCGTATGTCTTGAGGCGCTTATTCTGGGTAAGAGTGAAGTTGCAGCCCTTTGTGCAGTGGATGTTCCACTCTAGGAGGCCTGCACGCATGTTCTTGCATGTGGGAGTTCGTGTGAACTTGAGTTTGCAGTAGCCCTTCGTTTCTTTCAGATGAATAAATAAAAAGGCAAGGTATGATTGTAAACTTCATGAACTATGGCCCAGGTCTTAGTTTATGAGGTTAGTTCATTCCATATTTTTGTTAGTGTTATCTACTTACAAAGGCACCAGATGGCTGAAAATTTTGTGGCACTAGAAATACCAAGTATCTGGTGTAAATTGAATGTTTCCACCATGTAACATCATTCTCTTCTGTTTTGAAGTATGTTACATTTTCTATTTAACCTGGAATTAGACTTTTCTGACCTGGATCCATTCTGTCATATCTTTAAGTATTTTTCAGAAACATCTTTCCTTCCAGATTTACCCCCTGAAAATGGTACCACTTAAGCTATTTCAGTGACTTTCAAAATAGGAACTTAACCGTATTCACGCACATCCTTTTTCAGTTTATCTTACAGTGCAACACATTCTGCAAATTCCTGGTACACACATCTTTCTTTTTTATGGGCATTCTGCAGAGAAGTAAACTGCCAGGCTATTCTGTAATCATCTTTGATGTTGCAATAAATGCTGTTTTCTTTAAAGTTTTTTAACCTTTAACCAGCTAAAGAACATATCAAAGAAGCAGATTTCTAGATAATTTAAAAAGACTATAGACACAGTAGATAAGTTGAAGTCTGTGTTTGCTGTGTATGAAAACACTTTCTGTCTATGAGAAGACAGACATTCATTGAACAGCTAGCAGACAAACTTAACTTAGAGACCTCATAAAAAATTAAATGTATATTCAAAATGTGCAGTTATTTCCACATGCAAGTGTGTGTTTACAGGACTGGTGTTTTAAATTAGCCATGCTTCAGTATGCACTAAAGATGCACAGTAAATATATGCAACCTGAAGCCCCCATACATATGCTACTCCAAGCAGCAGGTGCAAATCTGATCTCCTAAAAGCTTCACCCAAGTCAGAGGTTGGTAGTATTCTCATGGCATCACTCAATGTGTGTGTCCCTGCTTGTTGCTTCAGGGGAAACTTGATGATCCAGTTTTAAAACCTACTAACATTATACTGGGTCTTAGAATGAGTTCAGCCTTACTAAATCCAGAGCAGTCTTACTCTTAACCTGTAAGGCACTTGCCATCTCCATAATAAACCATAGCAACTCTCCCTGCCCTTTCATTCCCATGAGCAGCTCGGCTAGGGATTGTCAGGCAAGAGGTAACCTGTGCTTCTAACAGGGAAATTTCCTGTACCTGAAATTCCAGTGGATCACATTGTACCAAACATTAATTGCCTTTCTTTGGGGCTATAAATGAAATCACTGTTTGTTCAAATTTATTCACACCGTTGGAAGTAGATAAACGTTGTCTATCAGCAAGAATAAGGGCCAGCCTGAGCACCAGGCACTGAGAGTGACCCAATGCAGGCTGCCCTCATGATTGGCACAGACCCATAGGGTCTGAGTGGAGTGAGCAGAACTGGTCCATCAACAGCCCTCAGCGTGGTGAGGGGATGAACCAGGTCCAGGGTCCATCTGGGAGCCAGGGCCAGAGGTGCACATCTTCAGCCTTGGGCTGGACTGAAATGGGGCTCCCACAGGCAGTGTTACAGGGTTGTCCCTCCCCAAAGGAGAGGACATCAGGGCCTTTAAGCATCTTCAGGGCCCTCACTCTCACTAGTGATTTTGTAAGTACAGAGTGGATTAAATGCTACATTTAGGGCCACAGAGAATGACAGTGCTCAGTAGTGTCCTCATCGCCCCGGATCTGTTCATGTGGGTTGCTCCATATATAGGCTGGCCTCTTACCATTTGCTGAATAGGAGTATCTGCGAATCAGAAGTATCTGAATAGGAGTATATAGATGTATAATATCTGTTATATATAATTATTTTCAAGTAAGCATATATTTTGAATTTGTTTTAATCGTGTTAAATGTTAACGTTTTTAGTCTTTATTTATAGTTATAATTCCGTTCTCCCTTTTTTGTTGTGGATTTTTTTTTTGCATGAGAGCAAATCAAAGCATGAAACACTGAGTTTGTGGGCAGAATAGTGGTGTGTACAAGAGACACAAGAGAGAGCGTGTGAAGGTTAAGTTTCCCTCTCTGGCAGCTGCCGTCTGGCAGAGCAGGTTATCTGGTTTCTGCTTAGCAACAGAGGCTGTACAGGGATTTGCTTAGAACATTTACCCAGGGTGGAAGCTCTGCCCATAAGCTGCTCTTCATACTGACCTCCATCTCCCCGTGACAAGGGAATTTTGATAGTTTTATGTTTCCACAGAGAGGTTTCAGGAAAAACACTGTAAATTTTTGGAAATTATTATGTATTATCACTAACAAAACTGTTATGCTAACTGTTACTTAGGGCAGCCTAGGTGTAAGAAAGGTAGAGGGGAGCAGGTGTAGAGGAGGATGTGTAGAGGAGGGTAGAGGAGATGAAGAGAAGAATATAATTTTGTGTTTAGCCTTGTACTGGGCATGAAGTTAGTAACAGGTCTTTTAGTCTCTCTCTTCCCAATTAGCTTGATTCACTGATAATTTTGTGTTCTCCTCTCTGAATGAATGATACACTTCAAAAAGTGTAGATGAGCATCTTTTCTTTCATTGCTGCTGTCAATGTGATAAAGCTTGCTCAATGGGAAAAAGGCTGGGCACCTGTAAAAAGGGAGGCATAAATGGAATCTCTGAAGCTTGGCAAAGTAAGGTGGTTCCTGAAGGTCTAACAGCAGCTCCAGCACTCAGCAAGGGCTGCAGTGTACTTGAGTTAGGCAGCAGATACCCTGTAAGCACTTTTCCTAGTGTTGCTTACTGTTTCTCCCTTTACATCCTAATTCTACCCCTTCCTGGCATATACTGAGTCCCCGTGCAGAAGACCTTTCAGTCTGTGTTACTAAGTACAGTGTCAGTGGAAAATTGGTCTGTCATTGAGTCTTGTTATGGTATTTTATTACAAGTAATAATAGTATACCTTTGCACTCAATGTAGTTTTTGTATGTATACAGTCTGAAGGACTGAACTTGACTTTGAGGAAATGAGCATTAGCATGTCAATGTGTCTGTCACTGTTAGAGTACTATGAATTAATACCTATAAGAAAAGGGATCTTGAAGAAAAACCTGGAATTAGATATTTCTGAATGGAAACATTTCTTAACTTACTTTAGAGCAGCAACACAACTATTTTTGATGTCATAATTATTTTGTTTTGGCTCAGCCAAGTTCCCAAAAAGAAAGTTTCTTTGGTAAAGACTGCAAAATAATACTGTGCTGTTTTTCTTTCATGTGAGTGGAGACACGGTTACTCATGCTAATATCTCATTTTAAGGAACTTGAAATCCTCAGCAAGTTTTTGTTAGTACAAATGCAACTATTTTTTACTATTCAGAACATCATGTTCAAGTAAACTATGGAGTTTTAGTTATTTCTGGCATCCAGGGCATAGTTTGTGAACTGATATGACAGTATCTCATATAAATTTTCCATCTGGATGATCACAGTGCAGTAAAAGTTTCTTAGTGTGTTGTCAAGCTAGAACCAACTGTTGTCACTGGCTGACCTTTGTTTTTAAGTACGTGGGAACATTACTGAAACGCTTCACATAATAGAGAAGAGCTATTTCTCTGGTAGTAAATATCTTTATGTTGCCAAAGACTTCATTCATCTCCTTTTGAATGGAGGACAGGATTCGCTGTCTTCCCTCCCACACCGCAAACTTTCTAGAAGTATAATGTAGCCAATTCCTTACCACTTAATCTCACATAATGTCCTGTAGGAGTCAGTGGCCTGGCCTAATGAGCAAAAGTTAGAAAATCAACTCCTAAAACAAGGCCAGAGAATGGTTTTTTGTTCTCTGACTTGTGTAAAGTTGCTGAATACAAAATACTGTTTGTTAGTGAATAATCTTGCACCTTTTTTTTCCTTAATGCAAAATGATTGAGTAGGTATAAGAGCAAGGAAGTATGAAGAACACGCAAAGGAGTGCTCTGATGGGAACATTAATTATGAATTACATATTGATGAATATAGGGGAGATGATAGCCAGCTAGAGATTGCAAAATTATCAGCTCCAAAGAATGAGAAGTTTGTACTGAGAAACTGGTAAAAGTGCTCTATCTAATGCTCAGAGTTTCCTGAGTTTTATTTCATGATTCCTCTTCAGAAAAAAAAAATATAGCTGTGAGGGAAGTACCAGGCTTTTCACTCACCCTCCTTTTTTGCTTATGCAAAAATAACAATTTAAAAGCAGTGAAGAATATCTGGTTGCAAATGATTCTGTAACTCATAGAGCATCATAAATAGAATACCTGGGCAGTGCATATAGAAGCTGGCCCGACTGCAGCACAGTTTTCCAAAGCTCCACGCTTAAGTGAAAGAGGTTTGAAAATTTTTGGAGAATTCTGGTTTACTTCTTTCTTAATAAACACACTAATGTTCATGTCAAGATCCTGTTAGCCAAGTTAACTTACAATACAACATATCAAATGACTTTTTGTACCCTTCTGCATCACATTCTTTCCCTCTTCAGTGTGTATTACTCTGTTCATGGGCAAGTACAGTTTTGAGCTGGAATAAGGGGCATGTTTTTCCAGTGCCAAATTCGGTAATGCAGGACAACTCTCCTTTCACAGGCTGGTGAAATGGCAAAAATTTATTGTTGCATGGGGAGAGGGGAAAGCTCTATACATCTGTGCTATCTTTTCATACACAGATTTTAGCTTTTTTTGGAGATTTTTCTAGGTGAAATTCTAATTCTGAAAATGTAAGCAGTTAGTGAAATTTAAATATAAAATATGTTCCTGCTGTATGGCTCATTTTGGTTCAGTATGCCTGGTCCTGCTATATGTGACTGGGAATCATGTCTTAACAGACTGCTTTGTCTGAGTAGATGTTATACAAGTAACTCATTGGTAAAGACATTCCAGTTTCCTCCTGGATCCTGGCTGATCAGCCTGATCTGAGAAGACAACCTCTACTTGTTGGTCAGTTGATTACATCCCTAGAAACAAAAAGCACTGTTGCAATATATCATGACTGTGATATAATGACCTGTCCACTCAGCTAATTACTTCTAGTTGTGTTTTCAGCAATAATAGATAATTTCACAGAAAATGGTTGCTGGGTGAGTCTTTTGTCCCATCATTTTTGTTATCTTCTTTAATTGGCTTCCTTTTTCTTCTGATATAACTGCTGCTGGGCCAACTGGCTGCATCCCTCAGAGTGTTCTCTAGTAGTTTTGTAGCATCTGATGCATTTCCCTATGTGCTCAAAGACATAAACTAGATGCCCAGACAGCATAAGAAAACAGGAACTGTAAAGACAAGAAAAGTTCCTGAATCAGCCTTGGGGCTGAAGAGACTCCTAGGATGTGTTCCATCTCTGTCTAAGCCCCTTGGTAGAGTATAAACAAATAAAAAGTAGTTCTTAGAAGTTCTCAACTGCCTTCAAAAACTGTATAGTTAGTTCTAATTGGAAGACAGTGTTTATATTTTTCCTATAAGAATCAGAACAACAGACTATTAATAACTGCCTGCACATTGTAACATTTTCTGCATAATGACGTTTTGCAGACTTGATATAATTTTCTGCCATGTGCATCAGGCCATTAAATGAGAGGTCTTTAACATTATCTCACCAGAACAGTTCTTTTTTTCCAAACATCACCAAAAGAAGATGAGATCAAAGAATTTCATAAAAGGCGCTTTTCACAGCTTATCTGTCATCAAATGAAGGTATTAGGGAAATGGTCTGAGAAGCTTTTCCTACTTGATACCCCTTTTGAAGTGACTAGAACTACAAAACATGCTATTTCTGCAGAAGATTCCAGTTGTGTTTCTCCCTTGTATGAGGAGAAGGGCACAAAGAACATATTACATTAGTTGGCACACTTCTGGGGTCCCAGCTTTCAAGGCTTGCTTGAGCTTTCAGGGAGCAGGCAGGGAGCAGGGTTGCCCTCCAGGGAAAAGCAGTCTCTCTGTAAGATCACTCTGAAGCTTATGGCTACCAATACTGTAGCTTAGGGCAGGCTGAAAGATTTGCATCAGAAAAATCCAGTGACAACAGAACACCTATCTGTTCAGGATAATTTGTGGTTAAAAATTTTCCCAATTTTAAAAGTCTTTTTGTTTTAGTTCATTTCTAAGGTTAGCTGATAGGGGATTGAGCTGGTGAAAGAGCAATGCATATAATTAGTTCTGCATCTTCGTTGCATGCCTTCAGCTAACAAATTCCACATATTACAGCATTAAAAATTTAATCCTGATTTAAACCCCGTCTCAGCTGAAGCCCTATAGCCACTGTGAGAATATCAGATGCTCTATTACTGGTGTCACAGAAAATATTCATATAGGCAGAAGGCATAATATCCATTAGTGACTGGGAAGAACAAAGAACTAAATTGTAATTCTTTTTTGAAGTGGGAAGAAACTAAACAGATTTTATTCATATCCATAACTTATTGTACTCCAAAATTTATGGTACAGATGAAGACCTATACATTTCAAAAGTGATGTTAAAGTCAGTGGATTTTGCTAGCCACAGTAATGTGAAATTAGATTTTTTGAATAACTAAAACAATCAACTAAACTTTTGTAGAAATATTAGCACATTTTTTTTACTCTATATGAATTTGCAACAGGCTGGCTTCTTTTCATTTTGGACAGCTTTAGAGAATTATTGAATCTTTCTTTGGAAAAAATCTTAAAACAAGACTTCCTACTTGAATGCCAGTTTAGGTAAAGGCTAATCATCCCTTCACAATTCTTGAAAAGACCAGGTGATGTCCACAAGGTCTGGCTATTGCTTCTTGCTTTGAATCCAAAATCGTAATTTTTGTAGTTCTGTGATCTATTGCTGTCACATAGTAAGTCCCCCACCCCCAGCCAATTTATCTCAATGTATATACACTGCCCCTATTTTCCTTGTTGAACAGTACAATGGGGTGCATTAGGGGCATGAAAAACATGTTAAAAACCACATTCTGTTCCAGTATCAATTTATATTCTACAGCATAAATCTCCCATGACAAAACTGACCTACTGGGTCTGCTTTATGAAGATCAGAGATCTCAGACAAACATCTTGCTTTAAAACTCTTTTCCAGCACCTCACGTTCATAGAATCATAGAATCGTTAGAGTTGGAAGGGACCTTAAAGATCGTCAAGTTCCAACTCCTCCAACACCTCCCACTAGAGCACATTGCTCAAAGCCCCATCCAGCCTGGCCTTGAACACTTCCAGGGATGGGGCATCCACAACTTCTCTGGGCAACCTGTTCCAGTGGTGCCTCACCCCCCTCACAGTAAAGAATTTCTTCCTAATATCCAATCTAAATCTCCCCTCTTCTATTTTAAAACCATTACCCTGTGTCCTATCACTACACTTCCTGACAAAGAGTCCCTCACCAGCTCTCCTGTAGGCTCCCTTCAGGAGAGGACCTTATCACCACATTATAGATGAAAAATGCTACAATGCAAGTCTTTACAGTAATACAGTGTAAAGATTTTGAGGACCTCTGTACTGATTCTGAAAGCACTACTTGGAAACTAACTGTATTCCATTTGCTGCCCATGGCTTGGATGGGAGTACTCCCTGCTGGGTTAAAAACTGGCTGTAGGGCCAGACCCAGCAAGTGGTGGTGAATGGAGTTAAATCCAGTTGGCGGCCGGTCAGAAGTGGTGTCCCCCAGGGCTCAGTATTGGGGCTGGTTCTCTTTAGCATCTTTATCAATGATCTGGATGAGGGGATCAAGTGCACCCTCAGTAAGTTTACAAATGACACTAAGCTCCGTGGGAGTGTCGACCTGCTTGAGGATAGAAATGCTTTGCAGAGGGATATGGAGAGACTGGATTGATGGGCTGAGGCCAATGGTATGAGGTTCAAAAAGGCAAAGTGTTGGGTCCTGCACTTGGGTCACAACAACCCCATGCAGCACCACAGGCTTGTGGAATAGTGGCTGGAGAGCTGCCTGGCAGAAAAGGANNNACCTGAAAGGAGGTTGTAGAGAGGCGGGGATCGATCTCTTCTCCAAGTAACAGATGATAAGACAAGAGGAAGTGGACTCAAGTTGCACCAGGAGAGGGTCAGATTGGATATCAGGAAAACTTTTTACACTGAAAGTGTTATCGAGCGTAGGGAAGGGCTGCCCAGGGAGGTGGTTGAGGCACCATCCCTGGTGGTATTCAAAAGGCAGGTTGACATAGTGCTTAGTGACATGGTTTAGTGATGAGTTGTTACTTTTTATCAGAGTTGCATTGATGTTTGGACTCAATGATCTTAAAGGTGCCTTCCAACCTAGACAATTCTATGATTCTATATGGGATGATAATGTAAAGAGGGTTTTTTTGAGAATTATTCCAGAGTCTCAAGGAGGGCAGCTATTCTTGAAACAATTTTCAAGGCTTTAAAAGTGTTTTTTATGCCACAGGCTCTTGATTAACTTTATGTCTGGAGTCTCTATGAATGGAATAGAAATATTTTGTGGTTGGTTATGTATAAGTAAGAAAAATCAATAACCAGTTCTTTGAGAAACAAAGGTGGAAAACACTGAAGTGTTTCTCTGAGGCTTGTATGTAACTTCCAGACCAGCTAGAAATTGATAATTTGAGTAAGCACAAAAAATGATCAAATTATTTGCAGCAGTGAAAAGAGTTTCCATTGGTATTTTCTGTAAGTACTGGGTCTGGCGGTGAAGGCCAAGGAGTTCTTATCAGCAGTGATTTTTAAGTGTTGATTGGATTAATTTCAGGAACGGATACAATTTTCTGGCTTGTGAGGCAGAATAGCTTCAAGGAATACTGTTCACTACTGGCTTCTGCTGCTGGCGTGTCGACTGAGAGGGGAGCAGAGCATTTTTGGCACATTTCTGCTGCAGGAAACCCTAGTGCAGTGGAGTGCAGACAAACCCACTCGCCCTCCAGCCCACTAGAGAAGCAAAGATTTCTTCCTAGGTCTTTATGGACCAAATGGAGTCCACTCCACAGGGCTGCTCAGGTTTATGGTTAAGTCGCTGGCTCACAGTGCCAGGACAGTGTCTTGCAACATTGAAAAGGTTAGTTTTCCTTGGCTTAGGTACAGCTGATCCTGCCTGTCAGCTGTGGGATAAGCTAGGTGACCTTGCAAGACTTCTTTATCCAATTTTTTGTGGTTCTCTGACTCTCTTCAGTATGTGTTTTAACGTTGAGGTCATTCTTTCTTTCAAGGGCAAAAAACTTGGTTCAAAATTGAATACTGGGCAAAGCTGAGTAAAACTGAGCAGTAATTCCTTATAGAGTACATTACAAAACAGTACAATAGTATTCAGCAGCTTCAGAGAAATTTGAAGTCTCTGGTTGACAAAAAATCTTTCAATACAAAATCTGAATGTGTGCATTTTTTGTGGAGTGGAATATGCAAATGCCCTGTGTGAAATTTAAGATAGCAGTTCCTATGTGTAGGGCATTTATTCCAAGAAATACAGGATTCACAGAAACTGTTCCCTTCTTATTTGGAACTCCATTAAAGCATTGGTACAAGACAGGAAAAAAAAAAAAAACAACCAACACAATTAGCCCTGAGTATAAACACTGAAATCAGAGACAGATAACGTGTCGTGGTGTCCTCTTGAAGACTGAAGATTTGTAAACTTCAAAAAGGAATCAAATGAACAAGAGAGAGCTTTTTGTTGTTTTCTTTAGCATTGTACCTGATTTTTCTCCTTTTTTCATATTTGTCCCTCCTAATGCTGGGATTGTGGAAGATGAATCTGCCACCCTGATTAGTCTTCTGCTCAGTTTTGAAGGTTTGCATATAGTTTTGTGTACACTGTGCCTGCACAGTTTCCATCAGAAGCAGGAAATGTTTATTCGAGTTCTGAGGGGTGGGACAGTTGCTGTAGTTATAGTAATTTTAAACAAACTGTTTGAGCATCCTGTTTAAATAGAGTTAAGTAATCACAGTTTTGTACTAGTTGGAAAAGAATTCCATACATGCATGATATGAATAAAATATCATCTTACAGATCATACCAAGGCTGGAATGTATCTGACTTCTTGTGCAACAGAAGTTATATCTTTGACTTTTGTTTTGCAACAAGTTTAGTGGCTAAACATGTTCTATTGTGTAACCGTAGTCTACTAGATTATGAACTATTTTGTATGTACATTCACCTGTATTTAATAAATATACTAGTTTTCTTGATATTTTCAGTAACCTCTGGAGAAAACTTCTTCAAATACAACTTTCTGAAATTGGGAAGAAGCAAGTATATTCACACAAAGAACTTAGTTTAGGGAACTAGTGAGAATCAGGACACATTTATTCACAGCCAATTGTATGAAAACATAAATGAAGAAAAAAATGGTAGTTGGTATAGACTGGTATGTTTATCAGTTGTGAATTTTACTTGAGGAGTGTATGTCAATGCCTTTCCTGAATTCTCTGTTTTTAACTGTTGTAAGAGTCGAATAGTGCAAGGATTTGTTCTTAGGCTTGTAGTGTGGATGCACATCTCAGATTTGAAAGTGGGAGACAGATTGCATGATTGATTTTTGTTCTGTAGTATTTCAGTACTGAGGCTGTGCTGAACTGCATGTTGGGTACCCCAGCTGGTAAGACTCAGTTGAAAGAATAGTAAGTTTATACTCTTGAGATTGCAGTGATAATTGTACTTGGCCTTATGTCTATCAATGTATTGTCTTTAAGCTGCAATCTAATGTTAATGAGATTTTAATTGGAAAACAAACAAAGGACAGGCAGGTTAATGACTGATAATGACTTAAAAAAATCTTTTAAGGGCTACACAATAATTAATGTAAACAATACATCAAAGTCTTTCCATACAGCTTTCATACAGGGTTTACGTAGAAGCTTGTTCCTCAACAATGGTATTATTCCACATCTAAACAACTAATAGACTGTGTAGTGTCATCTGTTAAATCAAAACTGATTGGCAAGATTATCTGGTCTTACTAGTAGGAAGGTCTTGATCATTAATCACACCTCCACAAAAAGGAGCTGGATTGAGTCTATTATGTCCTGAGAGTTTATTACTATTGATATTTCTGTAAATCACCCTCCTTTTCCCAATTAAAAATACACCTTATTCCAAAAGAAACAAATAGAAGCTCTATCCAGTGGAACTCACAACATTTATATACAAGCAACTATAAACTGGTAGGGAGTGCACACCATATGTAGGTTGATGTTAACAGACCATATATAAATGAAACTAAAACTCAGAGAACGGTTTTGCAGAGGGAACGTTACAGTAATTATCAGAATAATGAGTAAAGGATTAGTTGGAAGGATTTATTGTAGAGCTGAAGGGTGGCTATTAGAGATGTCAAAAGGGATGAAAAATGAAATGAGGGCACATTTGAAGAAGTGGAATAGGAGAGAAGATTAAACAAGTTTTCTAGTTTAAGTGACAAGTGTACTTCTACAGATAGGGACAGAGACTAGAAGAGACATTGCTGTTAGAGACCAGTTTTAAAAACATAAAGCATGCAGGAGAGTATCTAAACTAAGAAAATCAAGAGAGGACACTGGAATAATAGAGATGTTAAAACAGGCAGTTATCTATTCTAGTATGATAGTTAAAGCCACAGAGAGAAAATACTATGGAAATAGTTTAACTTTTTTTGTCCTGACTTCTAGCTAACCTGTTTATTTCATGTCCACTTTGCTTTTAAAATCTCTTACCCATGCTCCCTGCTCTGTTTTCCTTTCCGTTTATTAAGTATTGTCACTCAACCGTACCTTTTGAGAAATTCAAGAAAAAGCAGGTATGATTAAGGGCTAAAATAAACCCTGTAGAAGAATCTAATTACTTCAGAAAACATATTATCTTACTCAGTACTTTTTTTTGCTTTTTACATGCCAAGAAAGGATTATTCTATAATGTCTTTGTGATTTTGCCTTTTATTTCAGTTTATATAACTAAAGAGTTCCCAGGACTGCTTTATACTTATTTTGTTCATCAAAACATACTGCTCAAATGTTATGAAAATGGAAGCCAAAAAGTAATGCAGTCCAAACCAAATCCATTGAATTTTCTATTGGAATGTAATCAATGATAAAGTCATACCTTGTATCTGATTTTTAACTGAGTAAACACTGTGTTGTCCCTTAACGCATAATTCTTTAGGGCATTCACTTCATATTCTCGCACTTCAATATTTGATGTATCCTGGTGATAAATGTAGCAAGATGTATATAACCAAGCATAATACAGTTATTTCACAATTACTGTTTGAGGATGAACTCCTCTCTGCATTGAAATCACAGAGGGTCACTCTGCCTGCATGCTTACATTATGATAGGAAGGAAATGGAGTGTTAGAAACCTACATTTTAATTCCTACTCGTATTGAAACTGCTCTTCAGAGGTGTTCTGTCTGTAGTGCAGCGATGAGGAGCCTAATGAAGGACAATGCCTGCATCAGCTTCTTAGGGATGTTTTGTCCACTTATGTTGCATTACAGTGCCAATATAGCTATGCTTTTGACTGACTTTATCACAAAACTGACTGCATTTGGTGTTATCCTTAAGCTCTAGCTTCTGAAATCATAAGACCATCTGAGAGCTATCAGATTTTCTTTTAAAAGTAAGGCTGTAATTCTCAGTGGTTCCAGAGAGGATTCAGACAGCACAAGGACACATATTTTTGCTTAAAACAAGCTAAGAAGGTGATATTAAAAGCCTACACTAAAGTCAAGAGATCTGCACTATGATTTTGAATGCTTCTTATCAGCAGTACTGAGCACTGCAAAAAGAACAAAGGCATGGCTCTAAAGCCGTGTGGGCTCTTTTGAGTGTGTGATACAGCCAGAGGCTTTGATGCTATTCTTTAGTAGGTTTTCCTTACTAGGGAACAGTAAGAAAAAAGTTGGAAAGTTGTACCAAAGTTGTTAGCAATGTTTTACCAAGAATGCCAGTCCACCTGGGTCCTGAATTTGATCCAGTCTGGTATTTTCTGTGTTCCCAAGATATGGGAGGAAAGGCACAAGGTTTTTTTCTGCATCCTCTTTCTGTAATCAGCAAAAAGTCATCCAAACATTTCTAGCCTCCTCCAGGAAACCTCCCTGATAAGTATAACATTTAGATACTTAATGAGCAGGATTAATACACATTCTTAAGTTTAAGAATATTTTGAAGTGCTATGCTTTGAATCTGTGTTGTAAAGTAGATGTTAGAGGCAAACAGCAAACTCATATATGTAAACTCTGTAATCTGGAGGCTTGCGTTCACTTGTGGAAGGTTAATTATCTTCCATATTCTGTTGGTTTTGCTCACCCAGAGCAATGCTGTATCATGTATCCTTTACTTCAACCCAGCACAGCATACACCATGAGCTAGCACCAAAATTCAGCATGACATGAACATTGGAGAGGGGGTCCCTTTGGTGAAGTCACCTGCTTACACACCTGTGTGTTGTGTGACCAACACACATTTATGTTGCTTGAGCTAATGCAAAGTGAAGAGTATATGCTCGGATCAACATTGCATGACAATTACCTCCACTTCTGCCTATACTCTTGTGCACAGATGTAGATATTTTACTGTAAGAAAATAAAGAATGTGGATGTCAGTTTACAAACAAAGGGCGAATAGGCAAAGAGTGATGATTTGGTACTGATTAGGGAAAATTATGAAAAATGATAAGAATCGTTAACAAAAAATAGGATCTAAGTTATATCAAGTGGATGTGTGTCATTTCTTTGCTTACACCTTCATCTGCATTGTCAGTTTAGATCATAAATGTTTCAAGATGCCAAGCACACTTTTAGTTTACTGGTGGTGTCGATTCTAACTATTTCACTGAGTGCTTAACTTTTGGATTTAATTTTTTTTTAAACATGCCAAAATGGGGTGATCACCTGAGAATCTCAGTTGCTATTCTCAAGTAAAGTTCATTTCTAATTCTCTGTCATGGAATAAGGCTTAAAAACTTGAACTTTGAACTGATAAGCATCTGAAGAAAATAAAAATATCTTGATATGTATTTTAATAATGTAATTGTATTTCATTGTCTTATGAGAGTTTGAGGCAATTCAAAAATTCACATATAAGTGTTTGAGATTGTCAGCACTGGTTTATATAGCTTAACAGCTCTAATTAGTTTTTTACATAATTTGGGAAAGATACTTTTCAGACAAAATAGCTGGTAACAGATAAGAGATGTTAGGAGTCTGAAATTTGCCCAGCAACCCTTTGGTAGTTGACAGAATTGATTACATCTCTTTATTGTTATGGGTAAATTTTAAAAGAAACAGCATCATTTAAGTATCTCCTTTATTATATAAAATTGATCATGATCCCATATATATTTGATGTATGGAGATTTATGTCTGTGTTGCTTATTATTTACTACATTTTGATTCTATTTCCTTTTTCTCATTTCTCACTTGGAGGCTCTTGTCTTGTTGTCTGTAGGTTTGGGGGATTTTGGTCATCAGCTTTTCCTTTTTCAGAATTGTAATGTTTGTTTCTTTCATTTCTTGACGCAAATGCTGCAGTTGCCTGAAGTGTAGCTTCAAGCAGTCCTTTGTGTGACTAAAAGAAATTAGCTAAATAGCACTGTTTAATTAATTTCAGGACCGCCTCTTTTTCGTCATGGAATATGTAAATGGAGGAGACCTAATGTTTCAAATCCAGCGCTCACGCAAATTTGACGAACCTCGATCCCGCTTTTATGCAGCAGAGGTCACATCAGCACTCATGTTTCTTCACCAACATGGCGTCATCTACAGGTACTTTTTTGATCAAAAATAAAGTATTCTTGAGGCTTGGGGCTGGTTTTGGCTGAAATCCTCTGTCTCTTAGCAACCAGATTTAGATTAGTTGTTTGTTCCAATTTGCTTACATAGAACTTTTTTTGGCTGTTTATTATTGAGAATGTTAACATTTGAATAGCCTCTGCAGCAGTCGCCAGCTGTGTGTGCCAGTTTTGTATTATAGTCCAAATAAAGCGGGTTTGAAAAAGCTTGGCACAGCACGACCCAGAGGTGACCTCTCTGAGATCGGCGCAATCTCTTCACTTTCCTCTCTGTGCCATAGGTTTCCTCTCAGTTTTTAACTCCCTGCCACTTCCTGAGTTTGTTTGTCCTAGTTGTCTCCACGCTGATACAATCGGGATGGTCGTTTGCAATGCTTTACTTGTGCCTCTTCCTCTTCACTGTTTGGGTGAAGGTTTAGTCACCAGCAGGAAGTGGCTCTTTGCAGACAATTTTGATTTGCTTGCAAGTGCCCCGCATCTATCTGAACCTCCATCCCGCCACCCCCAAATCTCGAATCTTCAGCACCCAAGCACACACACACACAGAAAAGTGTATATCATTGCACTGTGCTGGAGAATGGAGAATGCATTTAGGGATAAGCTTTTATTAGTAAAAGTAAGGAAACACAGTGCTCATCCTGATGTCCATCTATTAGTGTTTAGCAGCCTCTCATTGCTTGTGATAAATCCAAGCTTTCACAAGCAGTGCACTTTACAGGTTTTCTGATACAGGTCTGTCCTGTCTGCTAAAAATTCTGAGTTCTGTGGATCTGAGTTTAGGTATTCTTTTGATATTCTCACCACCTTTCAGGTTATCAGTTTTGATTTGGGGTAGTCATTTCAGGGACAGGCAGTCTCAATTTTCTTGACCAGAATTTGTTGCATCCCTGGATTTGTATTAAGGCTGCTCTCGAGAGTACTAGAAATTTTTAAAAGTGAATTTCAAACGTTTAGGAAAGAGGACTGAATGGTAACTTCCTCAGAGGCCATTGGCTTTCCCACCAACCGGGATTCAAAGGGAAACTTCTCAGAGAAGGAATCTTCTTCCCAGAGACATTACAAACAGCAGGACGTTGCATCTTCTAAGGAAAATAAATCTCTATGAAAGGAATCTTTCCGTCAAAAATCTAGTTTCATTTAAAAAACGTTTTTGCTACCTGCAGCTCTTAATGTCCATCTTGTATTAACACTGGCATGATGTTTGCATACTGGGTTGGACTTTTAGCTCTACTGCTTTGCACAGGTTTGTTTCCAAGCATTGAAGATTCAGCATATTTCTTATCTTTTCTGCCTGTATAACATTTCCTACTCATTGCATTTATTTTCAATGCTATGTATGTGTACATTTAGATAGGAGAATGTGTCAACTTCTGAACTTATAAGTATCTATCATAAAGAAAATTGCAAGTTTAGTACTATAAAAAGTGAAGGATTTTGTGGATTCGTTTCCATAAAAAGACGAGTTAATTTCCTCTTCCTGCAAACTGGAGTTTAGACACTTTGTAATTAAGTGAGTTCAATGATTTCTGTGAACCAGCAAGAAAGAATTTGTAAAGTTACCTTCCTCCTTCTTTACGTGTGTGCGTTCATTCTCCCTCTTCCCTCTCTGCTCCCATCCTTCAATGCTCATCCTCTTCTCTCTCCTCTCTTTGTCTTTTCTCTTTTCCCTTGTCTGATGTGTAGCTTCTACTGTGTGTTGGCTCCTAGCTGCATTGAATCCCCTCATGTGCCTGTGTTCTTTCTATGACTTCTGATTGTCAAAGTGATCCCAAGAGAAATGTCATTCTGATGAGACAATTACTTGCAATTTAAACTTTGCAAGCTACTCTCAATTTCTGGATCAGAGACTATGCTGACATGTCTTTGGCATGCTATAGTAAAATACTGAAATTGTAAATGGTGTGTTACACTGGGTGTATTATCAGAAAAGGCGAAAGAGGAGAAATAACATGAGCCGTAAGTGAAAGCAGAAACAAAAAAAAAGCAACAGGAAGAACATTAGGAACAATTTTAGTTGTATTGTGCTTTGACATGTTTTTTTTGCATCTGGACAAAGTTATGTCCTTAAGAATAACTCTTTTTCCCACAGGGGAGATACTAGGAGCTTTAACAATTCATAAAGTGTATGTCCCAGTTACTCTATAAAATACAATTAGAAGGAAGAAGTTAGAAACTATCTTAAAATAATTAATTGTAAGAAAACGTCACCATTCATTGATAGTGTGCCAGGCCCTGGGAGAACGCACTTGTTGATGTCAAGAGTGTCTTAGAATAGTTGTCTTGCACAGAACAGATTCAGCCTGATTGTTTTGTACCTCGCTGCAACATTTATTACAATGTTAAAAATGCATTGGGGTCAAGTCACTCCTTTACCTCTCCTAAGCTTTTATTAGCTGGCAAACAAGAAAAGGAAAGGGGTAAAAAAAAAAAGAAGAAGAAAAAAAAAAAAAGAAAACCTATGCTTCTGAATAACTACCAGTCATAACTACTAACGTGCCTTCAGATATTTTAATAAAGAATACTTGTCTTCTGTGTAATTATATCTCTAGAAAAAACATTGTGGTGTGAAATTAATGGTTATTCTCCAAAGTGGGAAATGCTGCTTGTGTGGGCAATACTTCAAGGAAAGTAGGGAATATATAAATAAACCAAGATGTTTGATGGAAATGCAGGTTTCAAAATAGCTACTATACCTTCTTTTTTTCAGCCATCTATGTAGAAGTATTTGTTTGGAACTAGACACAGTTATATTTTTGGAAGTAAATAACTAGCTTTAGTTCATGCTTTGGCTTGTTGGTTAGATTTTTAGAAAGTGTTATGATGATACTAAATGATCATCTTATTATAATAACTAGTTTATCCTCATTTCCCCTAAAGTTCAAAGAGAAAGCTAGCTCCTTGTTTGGCAATAGAAATTATTCTGCAAATTCACATCTTTGCAACTGGCCTGACAACTGTTCCCAGACTTGTCCAATTATCTGTATGCTTACTGGAATTACGTACCTTCCTTTTCTTTATTGAGTATACGTTGGAAATAAAGATGAATCTCACAATTTTTATATATAAAAATGCTGCTGTTACTAAATGCATCTTGTACGATAGACAAACTCTAGGATAATTTTCAGTGTGGCATTTTTAAGGTTATAACGTTACTGTTGTTGTGTCAAAAACACTTCAACAACTTAATAAAAATATTTGCGTTATCCCTGCCACCTTCCCTCTCATCTGGCATGCAGCTATGCAGGCACATGTCAAGCTGGGGCCTGATAATACAAGTAGAGTCAATCAGACACTAGAGACGTTTCAGTCACAGTTTCTGGCAATCGTTGCTGTTTGTGTTATGCAATTGCACCACTTTGAAAAAACGTATGTAAGCTGCAGGAATTAAGGGCTAGACTTTGAATTTCCTTTTGCCTGTGAGCTAAACTGGACTTTCAACTCAGTGATGAAAGGTTGCGGACTATGTTCACTGTCACCTGTCCCTGCTATTTTTAAAGTCAGTCATTGTCAGCTTAGTGTATATTCTCATATAGGGGAGATGCCACAAACTGGGTGTTAAGAAAATGCCATCTCACCGGCCACTTCCCCTCTTGTACTGACTTTCAACATTCCTGTGCACTTTCTGTGGATATATGTAAATGTTACATCTTGTTTAACCTGCAGTTCTTGGGCTGAGGACAGGAGGACCTGGGTGGGTGTCTCAAGCTCGTCATAGGAGTTCAAGTGAGGTGATGCAAGTCACCTACTCTGGCCTGAAATATGTACAAGAACCTGGTGTCTCCCCAAGCAGAGAAAACAGCACTAGAATGGGGTACCACTTTGTTAGCATAAATGCTGGTGTCCCAAGTTCATATTTGACTGAGAAAGCAACTGTGTGAACTGCAAATCTTGTTTCAGTGAAGACCTGAAGGGCCAGTAGTTGTGTGATCTCTGCCATGCTCTCTGAAATGCAAAAGAAGGAAACTGAACGTATGCAATTTCAGTTCACCTGAGAGGATGAAAAGTACCTTAACTGGGAAAGTAGTGTTGTCTGCTTTGGGTTAGCTTACTCATTTGATTTCACATGTAAGGTCTGTAATATGTTACCTTCAAATCATACACCACGAGGTCACGGGGGAGTCCTCTCTCGTAACTGTGGGTTATCATGTTCCTCAGCAATATGAAGTAATAATCCAGGCTGTAACTTGCTGCAGCTTTCTGAGGCTCTGTGCACTCTAATTAGTATGTTGGTTGCGATGAAGGATATATTAACACTCAACTGAGGAGAATGCAAGTATAAATATGCTGATGCCAATCCTTTAATATCTCCAGGCTTTTTCCATGCTCAAGTACCCTAAGAACTTGTTTGAACACTAACTGAATTTTTCTTTGGATGATCAGTTTTCCTAGCATTCATGTTTATCAGGGTAAAACACACTAGCATTTCAGAAAGAAGTAGTACCTAAAATTAAAAGCACTTTCATTAGTGTGTTTTTATGTGAAACAAGAGTATTTAGAAAGTCTGACTTCACTAGCGGTTGTATGATTCAGTGCAACCTTGGCAGAGTAACGAGGAGTTATATTTACACCCGTGAAGATGTTGCATGGTCAGTGGTTAACACGTTAAGTCATCTCTCCCAAGTTACCTTACTGTGTTATTTCTGCGTGGCAGCAGCCAAATAAAATTCCCCTCCTCCCCATTTTGGGGGGCTTTTTAAAATACGAAACTAGAAGTGGAGCATTTCAGTTTACATTTGGTTTTAAGTATGTAAAGATCATATTATTGCAGCCCTAAAGAGTTAAAGGTTAAATTGCTGCTTGAGCTATGGTCCATGAAGGCAGGCAAAAAAGACCTTGTGCTCACGGGCAGCATATTCACACCTAAGCAGGGGAATATCCTGCATTCAGGTCCTTCTTCACATAAACTCTCTGTTGCAGGAGCCTGCTACCGAGAAGCTGCAGTTTGCTTCTGGTGCAAGTGAGCAACAAGCCGTTTCCATCACCTTCAGTAAAAGCAGGAAGCAAGGAGTGAACTGTGCTGGTCTATGTGTGGCTGAGTACCAGTGTCTCCATTGGGCTCCAGGGACTGCTGCCCTAGCCACGCCACCTGACCAGTGCTCCTGACCTGGTTTGTGCCCCAGGCTACATCCCTGCTCTGCTCTGCCTGGTCTGGTTTCCAAAACTGAGCATGAGGTCCGATGGGATTTTAGTCAGTGGCCTCCTGCCCTCTGTGCAGTTTTCTTGCTGCATCCAGGCAGGCCAGAAGTTGTGAAATGCATAAATAAGCAGGATATCTTCCCTGCAGGAAAAGGCAGTGGGCTGGGGTGGAGAGGAGAGGGGCTGAGGGAGATGAGAAGCAGGAAGAAGGGTTGGTTCCCAGGCTTCTGGCATTCAGACTGAGGGAGTCCACCCTGCCATCTGCCCAACTTATGCATTGTACTAAAGGCCGCTGTCATATAGGAGAGCCTTTGACAAGGTTTCCAGCTGTGGAAGGATGAGTAAAAGCTGTGGGAATAGGATATGAACCACACGGTCTTGCCAACAGTAGAATGTTTTCTAAATTTCTCCCGGGTTTGGAACATAAGTCCTGGGTTGGCTCCGGCGTGGGAGTTGGGTATGTGGAGGAGCAGTGCCTGACAGTTAATATTTAGAAAGCTGGAGCAGCCCCATTGGACTTATTTGGGGAAAGACAAGGTGCTTCCAGGGGGAGTTCCCAGTAGCGAGGTCAGCATTGTTTTTTTCCTTCGTGTTTATTTAGCGCAAGATTTTCTTGTTTAATGACCGTTTGTATAGTGCTGTATTGTGTAAATAAAGCTATGACCTTTACCTTCTGATAACAGTATAGGGGTGAGTTAATGTTAAATGAGAGAGGGCAGGGAGTGGGAATCTGCCAGGGTTAATGCCAAGTTTACATTCCTGTGAGGGCAGCCATGTTCCGGTGCACTCAGTAGAAAGGGCGACGGCGCTTCTCAACAGATAATGCCAGCAAAATCTTGCAGAGCTTATTTGTATTTATTTCTGGGTGAATGTCAGTGGTTTTACATGATTGATGTTTGTGCTTTCTATTTTATAACAGGAAGAAATGTGTGTAATCTTTCTGCCTTTGATAAGGTTTTAACTGAGAGAAACATACACAAAATAGAAATCCGTTAGGGCTGCAGCACATATGTAAAACCAAAATGTACTTACACAAGACAAAATCCCTGTAGTTTTCCAGAAATTCTGAGACACAGATTTGTTTCTAAAGAAACGTGTACACCAGTTCCAAACAAAATCATACTCTTCAATTTTTTATCCAATTTTCTTCCAGAAGAAAGAGGATGCTTTTCACAGTGCATTAAAACTCTGGAGGTGCTCCCTAAATGAAATCCTGCTACTAACAGACAAAAGTTAGTTTGCTGTGCCCTTCAGTTGTGTTTGTCTTCAAACAATGGAAAATATTTCTATAACCCAATTGCAGTGGAGTTGGAAGTATGTCACGTTAAGGGAGAGGCTTTGCCTTTTTGCATTCTACTGAATGCATCTGCCGAAGTTTCATAGTAATACAGAGAAGTGCACAGCAAATGTGGCTCTGAGGCAATAGGCATTTCACAAAGATTTTCTTGTGCTCTTGAAATGCAACAGAGGTGTTGGAGACTATGGCAAAACATTTGATGCAAATGTGTAAGGAACTCTAGTGTTTTTTTCAATAATGATATTAAAAATACTAAGCAACCTTGAAACAAAATTGGGATGATACACTTTGGGAAAGACTTTTGTGTACGACTTTTTCCATCTTTTGGTCAGAACCTTGTTGTTTTTGACTCAGGTTATGCATTTATGTAGTGATAGGACAAGGGGTAATGGTTTTAAACTGGAAGAGGGGAGATTTAGATTGGATATTAGGAAAAAATTCTTTACTGTGAGGGTAGTGAGGCACTGGAACAGGCTGCCCAGGGAGGTTGTGGATGCCCCATCCCTGGAAGTATTTAAGGCCAGGCTTGACAGGGCTTTGAGCAACCTGGTCTAGTGGGAGGTGTCCCTGCCCATGGCAGGGGGGGTGGAACACGATGATCTTCAAGGTCCTTTCCAAATCTAAC
Source organism: Pedionomus torquatus (assembly GCA_013398155.1). Taxonomy (NCBI): domain Eukaryota; kingdom Metazoa; phylum Chordata; class Aves; order Charadriiformes; family Pedionomidae; genus Pedionomus; species Pedionomus torquatus. The sequence continues at coordinate 204,538 of VZRU01018985.1, read as the reverse complement.
CATTCTATGATTTATTCTGTTTGCCCACTCTACCCCCACAACTTTCATCCATGTCCTTGTTATAAAAGGGCTTATCACTTAGCACTCCAGGAAACATTTCCGCATGCAGATCACTGTACTTATAGGCTGATGTTGATTCAGTGAAACTATTCATATGCATAAAGTGTGTAGCTTCCTGGATGATTTGGGACCTTGGCTTGACTTTTCAGATTGAAAGCATGTTTGCTTTAAAATAGAAAATCATCACATTAGAAAAGGCACTGTTATTAAAAAAAAACGCATGTTATTTTGCGTGCCATTGCAAAAAGCTGTGGAAAATGAGAATTTAGCCAATCTGAAAGCCAACATAACTGACTTGTCACTGAAACTTTTGAAAACTTTGAAAATACCTGTTTAGATGAAAACTTGTGCTCAAATTTAAGAAGCCAAAATATGTCAGAAGTAATACCTGCCCCTCTCAGCTGCCAGTGTTTCACAGGGTCCAAACAAGCAGCTTCCCAAAGCAGCAGACAGGAGCAGAAATGCATTGCTGTCATCATCTCAGCAGCTTTGAACACGTGTAGGAACAGCAGATGTGAAGCAGGACTAAGCAGGAATGGCAGTGAAGCCAAGGCCAGTTTTTACTGAGATGGGAGTTTGTGTGGTTTCTGCATGGTGATACACCCAAGGATGGATGGCACCAGGAAGAGTAACTCTTCTGCCACCACCAGAATGTCTTGGATTAAGAAAAATTCCTAGGGTAACATCCAGTTTATGAAGAGAAGCTCAAGCAGCACTTCTTGCAATGTACACACCAGATGGATCTTCATTTCTTGTCTCCTGCTTCTAGAATTTGAAACAAAAAAAATTTGATACTTGCAAAACAGCAGAGACAGAGAAAAAATAAAGGGGAGAGGCCAGAAATGATCTCAATGCTTACATAGTTATACTTTTTCCTCTAGATTTTCATTTCCTTCTGTAGATATATGGAAGTCACAGAAAATACCGTTCCTCAAAGCATGTCAAATGCAAATAGTACATGCAGTTGTGTGCATTTTTAATGTAGATTTGACAGTGGCAGTTGTAAAAATATCCTTCGCAAGGTATTCCAGCCTTAGGGCCTGTGATTGCCCCTTAAAGGGGAAGGGTGGCTTCAACAGTAGATAGCCAAGATAGAAGCTGGTATGGGTATGAAAACGAATAATACAGAAGCACTGCCCCAAAAAACCAAACCAAAACAAACCCAAACCAACAAAAACAAACAAACAAACAAAAACCCCAAAACAATTAAAAAAAACCCCAAACCCAAAAGACAAAGAAAGCTTGGTCATGAATAACCTAAACTGAGAACTTCATGTATTCAAAACATGGAATATTAAGGATAAAATTACGTAGTTACAAATAAACATTATAGCACTTCACCAGGTATTTACTTGATTTATTATAGGGTTTCCAAGGGAGATCCTGTGGTCTATTAACAGCCATTTTAAAAAATGCCTAAATATATTCTAACAAACATAAATAATGAGTCAGATGGCGTTGCTATGGTCAATTAAGTGGGTAATGGGTATTTAAAAGCTTCCAAACATCGATAAATCTGAAGCAGCTCTAAAGGAGTACTTGTAGAACAAAAATAATATGCACTTAAGAAACTGCCTGAGTACATATTTACCTAAACTTAACCACCAGTAAGAGGACAGCAAGCGTTTATGGTACTGTATACTGAGGGCATAAAAAGGCATACCAAATGTGTGCCAGTTCATCTGTTGATAATCTGTAACAGGTCCAAAAGGGCCATAGAGGCCCTGATTCTCCTTTATATGAAAGTCTTTAAATACCTGATAGCATAAAAGGTTCTTCAGATCATGAACCAGGGATGTAGAGAGCAGTTCAGCACCCCTTGACACAAGGCTGAAGGCAGTCCTTTGCAAGCTGGTTGAAGCTGCCTCTGTCAAAACTCTCTGAACTGATTTCCACAGACACTGAGGGAGAAATGACTGGGGTGGAGGTGAGAAAAAACCCTTTGGATAGCACTGGGGTTTAGGCAGGTTCTCTTCACATTTTGAAAACTCACAAAAGAAAAATGAGGGGATCTTTTGTCAGCCTCCATGATATCATAGTAAGTAGTACACTTGCACCCACAGTAGGTCAAAAGTTTTGGTTTTCTGTGGATAACCCTAGAGGAAAAGGACTTGGATACAATTTTTAAAACTTCTACAGATTGGGTAGAAGTTGTTCTGTCCATGAACAGAATAAGAAGAAATTTTGAAAGAGCATCCTAGAAATTCTCTGTGTAGCAGAGAACAACAAAACATTAGCTGCTGTTAGTGTGTAATAGCTTATATAGACAGAGATGATTCAGTGACAAATCTTGTATAAGTCATTACCTCTACAGTCTCTTCTCGCCTGTCTCAGCTGTGGGTTCTCTTAGTTAGGCCAAGATACTTGTCCATATAAACCCAATCTGAGAGATTTAGGCTAAAATCCAAAAATCCTGCCATAGAAGATGGGGTTTATTTTTTACACACCTGTTTAATAGGGTCAATTTTAAAAGCAATCAAATGCGGTTATGTTTGCCTAGTTACAGTAATGGGTAGCATGGGGGTATCAAAGAAAGTGGAAGTGATGATGCCTGGGGCAAAGTGGGCATTAAAGGGTTGAACTGTATCATTGCTAATGGAGTACTCCACATCATCATTTGACGTCTGGGTCTCGGTTGAGAATTGTGTTATAGCACCCCTTATTATTTCATTTGAAATACTATCAAGTCTTAATGCAATGCTGCAGGTTGGCTACAGGGGCTATAAACTAATATCCACATTTGCTTCAGGCTTGGGCAGCACTGAGTTTACTACCTCATAGACATGCCTTTGGGATATAGCACAGATTCTGCAACTTTTCTCCCATTTTGTTGTAAAAGTGCTTTGATAATCTTTCTCAGACTCCTTTCATGCATTTCTATTTGGAATTCAGAATGTGATAATGAACAATAAAAGTATAGATGCGATTATGACATGACATGAGTGTACAGAAATTGCTGTCTGGTGTGTAAGAGACTGCTTCTTTGAAAACCGTGATTCTTACTTACAGTAAAAGCTCTTTCTGACACAGGAATAGCAAAACAATTTTACAATGGAATTGAATTGTACTCAATGTGCTTAGTTTAAGACTATCAGAAGGATGCAAAGAGACTTTATTGCACATTATAATTTATTGAATCTTTATGTAAAATAGTTCTTCTGTAAGCTGTTTAATTAGATTTCTTGCTAGTCTTTGCCCACATAACTATCTCAGAGTTTAATAAGATAATTTCTGATTTTGTCACAGCATAGAGTCTGGTTAGCAGGTCTCTGAAGAGAAACCTAGTGGCTGGCACATAGAAGTTACAAAAATAACTCCTCAGGCTCAAAATATTTTTTTTATGTTGCCAAAATTGCTCAAGAATGTTAGAGATTAAAATCATGTTTTAGTCTCCCATATCTTCTATTCAGAATTACTTCTCTTGTTCATTTGAGCTGGGTTATTAGGCTCATCTCTGTAGCCTCTCTTTATAGCTGAAGGTAAATCGGTGTCGAACACTTTGCCAGCCTTGATGTTGGTGCTGTAAATTTCCTAAATCATGCCAGGTTTTATTTCATGTGAGTAATCCATGAGTCATCTTTCTGTAGCATTCATATTAATTACAAATAGTGGGTTGCTTTGTATAAGTAGATTTTAAGTGATGATATTATACATTGGCAGTACAGACAAGGTAGCGCTCCTGAGCATGTGTTTTCTGGAGGAGAAGGGGGGAGGTTGCAGGAGCTACATTAAAAGAGCTCTGGAGCTGAAACTTCCTGCGCAAGAAAGCTTCTTTTGGAATGTTTGTGCAGCTTTTGGCTGTGGTTAGGGGTGAAAGTAATTTTAAAAGTGTATCTTCTAAAATATAACTCTCTGTATTAACATATCTAACACCTTTCATTTACAAATTGAAGCAAGGTTTGGAATTGGAACCATCAGTGCAAAGCATGACCTTTGATTGGAAGCAGCATTAAGAGTTCATGTACAGATCAACACAGAAGAGCAAGCAGCTCCCAATTTTCAGGCATCTTCTTCGTAAAATTATGAAGATGAAGGCCAGACAAATAATAAAGATTATTCTTAATTTTGCCAGAATCCCTCCACTACAATCTTCCTCCAAACATACATCCTTCCTACAATCTTCCTTCCATCAGACATAATACAGAGTTTTTAACTCTACTGAATTTTGAAACAGACAAATCTATCTATATAACAGAATACTTAGAACAGAAGGTTAAAAACCAAAATAGATTTAACAGACTGTTTTTACAAGAATTTTTGCAGCAACCAGTTAAACTGCTTTTTACTGCTGCTGTTTTGACCCTTGATAAATACACGGGGTTAGAAAAGTTTTTTAATTGAGAGGTTACATACCCATCCCAACTTCAGACCATGTGATTATATAAAAAGATGTTTGGACATGTGAACTATGCTACTGAAGTCAGAATAGAGGAAGAAATTATTAAAATCTTTCTTCTAGTGATTCCATATAAGTAAACATTTTGTTAGAAGCAACATTCTTGCTGAGTTGCATCATTTCATTCATGCTATATAATTTATTTAGTCCATTCTGTGTAGTATTACACACAACACTCTGTGGAAAGGCTTTCCATAAAAAGATCCAAGAGGTCGAACTGAGACCAAAGTAAGGTTGGAAAAAAAATCAGTGTCTGTACAACAGTTAACTGTAGAGGGGTTTCTGGCTAAGAAAGCATTTTTCTTGATGGAAACATGATAGGGAGCTTTACCAGGAGTCTGCTTACTGCTAGGAGCTGGTTTTTTTCCCTGCTAAGGACACCCTTGGGAGCATAGGGAAGTGAATTCTGATAAATTTGTTTTTTATAGAAAGAAACACTGTATGTAAGAACCTTCAGCAACCCTTCTCCTTTATACTTACTGGGCATCATAAAGCTTCAGAGTACAGAAAAGGCACTGGAATGTTGGTTCATACAGCATGTTGATGTCTTGCTCAGGGTATGCTCTCAGTCATCTGCGTTTGGCCATTTTTTTTGTATGCGCTATTTTGTGGTTGCCGGACTAAAATATTGGGTTATTTAAACATCTCCTTTAAATGTCTAGAGTGTTTAGAGTTTGCTCGAAGAAATGAAAGAAAAGAAAACCAACAAAAGTTATAAATTAGGTTCCCAGCATTGCCACAATTTCATTGTTTTCCCTGAATCTAATGGTGGTTCTGTCTGTTCTGATAGAAACACAAAATAAGCATTATTGAGGATGTAAAAGGCCTGTGCTGATTTTTACAAGCAGATTGTAATATTTTAAGAGCTTTTCACCTTCACTGTGTGTTTTCATCTTTAAATATGTCAAAGGGCTGGTCCCTTAAATGACAAATGGGGATTTTTGAGAGTGCTATTAGTTTTCTTTTGATAAACAACCTCAGCTGAATCAAAAAGAGAACCTTTGCTAAAGTTTTGAAGCTCAAAAAGGTAGGAGGAGGGGATGTGGCAAGGGAGAACAGGACTTAAGTTGAGCATTGGAGGCCTTCTGCTAGCATTCAATAGCCTCCACTTTGTGCATCCGTGTTCAGGAAGTAGATAACAAAGTTGCATGAGGAGTGGGCTTTCAGTTTTATCGCAGTGCTCAGGCAGGCTGGTCTTCTTTATGTAACAGTACTGGCCCAAAGCACAGCATTTTCTTAGTAGCTTCTGGGAAAACATGGCATGCTTTTCCCTTCTTTGCCAAGTCAACAATACTCTTGGAACTGGTCATTTCCGAGGGAGTGTTGACATTTGTGTTACAAATAAAAAAATGTCATTTGGCATTCATCGAAGGAAAAAAGACTTTTTCTCTAGAAAAATAATAGGGTCAGAGCACAGGACAGGAATGCTGTATACCTTAAAACAGTCTGCATTTAATGTGACAGCAGGATGACAATGTACAGGATTGGATCAAATTAACTTACGCTGTTGTAGCCTTGATGTTTGCTTAATAGTAATTTCAGAAGTTACACTTGATCTTAATAGGCAACATGATGGAAACGATCAGCTTCCAACCGAGGGAAGTTTCTGGCACTATATTGTAATTGTGAATGAAAACCCGTTTCCCCTGTTATCCTTATATCGTACTAAAATAATATTGGTATTGTTACGCAGCATGAGGTTGATTGACCTTTAGGTTAGGGGAAGTGTAAGGCTAACAAGTTAAACGCCATTGAAAACAAGTATCTAAATCATAAGTTCAAAATGACCTGGTTTATGCATCTACAATTTAAGGAAGAAAATGAGAGAAGTGGGATGAGATCCAGGGCTGAACATCTGAAAGAGAGAGACTTAAAGTAGTTAAGTTCAGTTGATTAAAGATATTCTGGTCCTGTTTTTCTCTGGTGTCTTGACCTTACTAAAGTTCACTTAGTATGTAATGGAAAAAACAACTGGTTTGATAGCAAAATACAGGAAATGCCTTCAATCATGGCTGATTACAGTAGCAGCTTTTCTTCTGTTGTTTTCATTTTTTTAGAATGCTTTCTATATGCCTGAAACAATATAGAATAATAATGCTTTGGAGCTCTTCATTTGGTGTGTCCAAGTAGAGCAATTAAACGTCTGGGCTTTTGATGGATATGCATGTTGGGAGTTTTTGCAGTCAGGAGAGTGCCACATGACATAAGTGAGAAAAATTAAGAGTTATTACAGAGCATAACTTCAAAGCTTAGCAAATTGGTGTGTGTGTGTGGCAATTCCACCATGACTAACAAGATGAATGCAGGTCTTTTTTTAAAATCTGCCTTTGTTTGGCTTTCTCCAACAAAAATGGAAGGTTTACAACTAATTTGAATGAAATCTCTATCTGGAAGCCAGGAGGCAGTTTACACTGACTGTATACAAAGGATCAGATTCATTTCACCTAACTTTAGGAATGCAGCTGAAGCTACCAAGTCAGGATCCTGCTTGTCCTGGAGTGCATTTAGAGTCAGTGGAGAAGGGTAGGCTTCTTTAGGGACCTGTGCAGACAACATGTTCTGTGAATCATCCACTTGGAGGTATCTGTGGACATGGCCCTGGAGGGAGCCTGGGGCAAATTGCTGTACCTCAGTTACACTCTAATGTCCACTGGGATTCATCTGGGTCAAAATCCTGGAAAATATAGGAAAGAAAATTACCATGAAACCAGAGCAAAACGTTTCATAGATCTGCTTACTTTCTTATTTAAGGTAAATTTTATAATGTAACTACAACTCCATCCATTTTTATCCTTTTATTCTGTCTTTCCTATTATCTATATAAGGTAGTAATATATCCTTGTTATGGGTTATTAAGAGTTACAAGGCTTCATTGCTGGAGTAGCTGAATGAGAACTGCTGGAGAAATGCAAGATGCTACCTGGATAGACATGTATTTGTTAGCTGTATGTTTTCCTATTCTGTGTAAGAAAACTTCACTCAAAAATAAGAAAGAGAAGAAAGAATTTCAGTCTTTTCAATCAGCTAGAGAAACTTTATGCCTGAAACCCAAGTACTCTTTTCTTTGTGTCTGCATAATTTGCATTCTGTTGTCATTCAAATGATAGTGACTTTGTCATCCTACCTACTCAGGTCAGGAGAAAAAAACCCTGACTTCTGGTTTCCAAAAAAACCCTTTTGAACAGATCCACACTTAATTAGTGTGTCTTCTGATAAATTTACTTTCTGAGGTTCTGATAGCATTTTTTCAGAATAGAGTTTTCGAAACTTGATCTGACATGCTTTTCTAGCTTCACACCACCCTTTCACTGTCTTTCATCAAGTGGTTTTATCAAATAGCGATTTAGTAGCGTTTTGTTTAAAAGGATTATAGACATACATAGTAGGCACTTTTAGTTTGCGCTCCACCTAACCTGTTGTTACAATGTGCAATCTTCTTTTTATGTTATTTGAGATATAAAAATAAGAGCACAAAGGATTGAACCTCACAGAGTAGAATATTGCAGCTTGAGTCAGTCCTGGACTAAGCCAGGGGAACTGTATTGTTTTCAGTGGGATCACCGAGGTGTCAGGGAGGACAGAGTTTATCACATTACATATTTAGCAATTACTTAACACATGGGCTTTGTAGCAGAGGCTGAAACAGTAAATATCACTAGTGATAGTACAATTTCACCCTGTCATTTCCGGACTCTTTTCGGTGATTCCCAGTGACAGGATGGGACGGCCATGGGCACAAGCTGGAACATAGGAAATTCCATTTGAATATGAGGAAAAACTTCTTTATGGTGAGGGTGACAGGCTGCCCAGCGAGGTTGTGGAGTCCCCTTCTCTGGAGACCTTCAAGACCCATCTGGATGCAGTCCTGAGTAATGTGCTGTAGGCAATTCTGCTTTAGCAGGGGAGTTGGACTAGATGATCTCTAGAGGTCCCTTCCAACCTGACAATTCCATGATTTCCAGCCTGAATGCATAGAAGCAGTTAGGAATTTTTCATCTAAATTCGTTAAGAAAAAAGTTTTTAAATGGTGGGTTTAATCAAAGTGGAGACAGTGAGAAATAAAATTAAAAGAAACCAAACCCGAGGTAACTACTAGTCGCCTTGATGGCAGGGCTGTCATGGGCCAGGGGGGACCAGGCTGAGCAGGCAGCTCAGCCTCAGCTCAGGGCCAGGCGCTGTCCTGTCCGTAGGCTCTTCACATGCTACCTTCACAAAAAGCTTTGAGCAGCCTGTGTTTTCTCTCAACATGAAACACAAATCTTTTGTAAAAACTCAAGAAGCCTTACAAAATGAGAAACTCCTTTGCTGTCTAGTTTAGCTGCAAGTTTTTGAGGCAGGTTGTTTGTCCTGTCCAATAGGCCTAACATGAAGCCAACTCTATACGTGACAGTTACCACTTAACACAAAAACTGCAGGCCTGCAGGCCATGGGAAAGCAGAGTTGCCACTGGGATCCAACACAAAACTTGTGTAAATTGGGGCAGTCGGCTAGGTCAAGAGGCACAGCTGTAGCACTACATCCTATTCCTGCCTCAGGCTCACAGAGAAATTGTTGCGCTCCCAGGTAGAGGTCATGGAAGGATGAGGTTTATAAAGCGGTGTGATGTAAATGTAAAAGGCAGCCCTCTGTTGAAAAGAAATAAAGACTACTCCCCTCTGTGCTTAGCCAATTTTTGAAAATGTTTTACGGTAATACATATTTAAACTTGTACATATTTCACTTAGGTTAAAAATGTGTAAATAACAAAAAAGGAAAAGCCACACAAAGGAAGACTGTTAAGTACCATATACTTATTTGTTTGTGCATTATTTTAAGGAAACCCAGCATTATAAGATAAGCAGATCAGGCACTGTAATGTCCTAAGTTGCTACCAACAATTGTAATAAAGTCATGGTCAAAGCCATTAAAAAGCCATATATAGAAATTATTTTTTATTTTATAGATGTTTTTATGCTACTAGAAAAGTCATTGGTTTCCTTATGAATATTAAACCTTTGTTCAATGCATCATTAAGACTTCAGTAAATAGAGCTGCATGATGAACACACGGCCTTCTTTTCCATCTCAAGACCTTGCTGACCTGAAAGTTTTCTCGGTGGTAACATTGCTGGAGCAAGTGATGTTATACATCGTGCAAGCCAAACTTCTGCCTTGTAACAATTAGGGGCTTACAGCAAACTTCTGCCTTGTAACAATTAGGGGCTTACAGAGCCACAGATAGCAATTGTGTGTTTGTCTCCCTCTGATATCCTTGGTGGGTAGATAGCAAATTGCCTTTTGCTACATCTCTCCTTCCATCTCTGCCACCCCCTTAGTCCACAAGATATTTGTGCAAATAGCAGGGTGATGGATGTTGTGTTATATAAGGAAAGTAAACATGTGAGTTTTTAAAAGTAAACATGCTTGATAGAGAGTGTCACTATGGTCATATTAAAAGTTGGCATTTCCCATTAGTTTACCCTGCTGTCTAAATTATCACTGTTTTCGTTGTCTCTGACTTTACTGGAAACCAAGTCTGTGCTCTTCATTCATCTGCCACTAGCTATTATACATATGGATACACACCAGTAAAAGGTGGATTCACTTTATTCCAAACATGGCACTGCTGAAAAGGAGCAGTTTTCAAATCTGTGCAGCAGGATTTTATAGATACATTGCTGATGAGTACGCCTCTGCTATAGTTTTATAGGGAGGTGATTCTGCCCCTGTGCTCCTCTCTGGTGAGAACCCACCTGGAGTACTGTGTCCAGCTCTGGAGCCTCAGCACACAAAAGATATGGACCTGTTGGAGTGGGTCCAGAGGAGGGCCAAAAAGATGATCAGAGGGCTGGAACACCTCTCTCATGAAGACAGGCTGAGAGGGTTGGGGTTGTTCAGCCTGGAGAAGAGAAGGCTCCAGAGAGACCTTATTATGCCCTTTTGATACTTAAAGGGGGCTTTAAGAAAGAAAGGAATAAATTTTTATCGGGGCCTGTTGTAGAAGGACAAGGGGTAATGGTTTTAAACTAAAAGATGGTAGATACAGACTAGACATAAGGAAGAAATTTTTTTACAATGTGAGTGATGAAACACTGCAAAAGTTTTCACTGTTCCAGTGAAGGTGGTAGATACCCCATCCCTGGAAACATTCAAGGTCAGGCTGGATGAGACTCTGAGCAACCTTATCTAGTTGAAGATGTCTCTGCTCATTTCAGGAGGATTGGGCTGTGTGACCTTTAATAATCCCTTTCAACCCAAACTATTCTCTGATTCTAAGGTGACATCCAGTGACACTGCTATTATTGCATGTTTATGCTCAGTAACATCAGAAACTATGGGCTACTTCTTTCGAATACGGTTTTTCAAATGGGAAAAATTATATCATTAGTTTGCATTTCGTTAGAAGTGACAGTTTCAGTTTTCCCATTATCTTTGATCTGTTGGGGGTGAGAAAAACTGTGCTGACATGTTGTGGCTAAAATACTTAAAGTAATAAAAGAATCCATTTGTAAAGTACAATCCTAATATATCTGTCCCATAGTTTATGTATGAAACTGAGATTAAGCTGGTGAGAGCTAATCGCTAAAGAAGCTAACACCAAAACACCAAGATTATTGACATTTCTGTGTGTTTTCTGACCAGTTCCATATATAACTCTATCTGGATAACATTGTAGTCTACTAGATTAGTTATCACTATCTTGAGGACACCAATGTGTTTGAAGAACTTGAGACAAAGGTTTTGGTGAATTTATCAACCTTCCAGAAAGTACCGTTTCAGATGACAAAGTACAAATAATCTAAGTTCTGTGATATTACTGCTTGTGCCTGAAATTTCTGCTGAAAATGCCACATTAACTAAAATTATAGAAAGAGTAAATTTATGCTGGGTACAGGACAGACTTGTTGCAGGTGAACATCTTTGTCTCAAAAGCAATTTGGATACTAATGAGTTAAAAAGTAGTTCTAGGAATGTAGAAGTCTTACCTTAATTAAATAGGGAAAAAATTTTCATCTTACTCATTGAAATTGCTAATTGGTATAATGAGCATATTGCCTTCAGTTATTAATTTCAATAACTGTAGTAACTAGAGAATGGTTCCAATGGTTTTCCATGTTGTTGGGAGAATTTTCCTTTTTACCTCCAGTGGTTTCTTCTGTGAACAGATTAGATTGTCTACTTAAAGCCTGCAGAGAGGATGTGATTTTCCCCCATAGGAGTGCAGCGGCGATGAAATGATTTCAAATACACTACTGAAAGGGTTTATTGCAGTTGAAAATCACCCAAAAAATGGTTGGTCAGTAGCTACGTACTTTAGACTTGTGTTGCTTTCAGATCTTTCATGTTTGATGTTCTGCAGACATTTAGTAAGGTACAGTCAGTCCTTCACTGAACTTTCACTCTATAAAGAAATACTCTTGCTTCCAGTGTCATTATTTGTAGATAATAATTATTATGCTTTATTCTAACCTACACTTTGAAATGTATATGCTTTTTAGTTTTGTTGCTCATTCAACAGTTAGAGTAGAAGCAGATGCTGTGGAGATGTTTAATTGCAAAATGATTGCTTAAGCCAGCTTGTGATCGTGTTTCTCAGCTACTTGATCTTGTTCTTCAAATATGGATTTATTTAGTCACTAATGTTTACCGTGTTCAAAGGCTACTGTTAGTAATGTTTGGCAGACTTTCTGATTTTGCTGGCAAAACCCATCTTGACTGTTTAATTGCCTTACTTTCAACAAGAAAATTATCTGTTATCTAAATGACACGTGCGACACATAGGGCCACGGACACAAGGTAGTTATCTCACTGTCTATGGCTGGGAGTCAGACTTTAAGAACCCAATCCTGTGAAGATCTCATCCACTGAGCATTTGTGGGAAGCCAGGGCAGTCAGTGTCTCATGGCACCAGTGTGGGGAGGAAGGAATGAGTATTGTGGAAATTTTCTCTCAGGTTACCTGCAGTCATCCTGCTCTTCTGTCCTGACTTGCACAAAACCACTGTTATAATCCTGATTCTCTCTTGAGATCATGCCAGTCATTCCAGCTTCTGAGGTGATTGCGATGCTGGCCAGTATCCAGAAATAGGAACCAAGGCTTAAATTTCTGTTTAATGCTTCCTGAGAAAGAAAAAAATGTTTAAACCAAAAAAAAAAACCAACCCTCAAATAAAACGTTTTATGCAATTGCCTGCTCAAGTCAACTTGAACTTACTGTACAGAGTATCTTGGCAAACAAACAAAGGAGAGAAATAGCTTCATGTAGCATTACTGCATTCAAGCAATCTGGGCATTTTCCTGGCTTAACTGGTTAGGTTGTTTGCAGTTACATGTAATTACTCAGGCTGCAGGAACTCATTTTGTGAGACAGATTACTTTCTTAGTTCCTACAAAGAGAATGCAAAATGAGAAAAAGAGGAATTTAATAGATCTTTGTCACTGAGCTATCTAACTCTGTATTCTTTGGTATGCTCTGATTTAGAGGTAGACAACTGATGCTAATACTAGGAACCAAGCCAAAGGCCAAGTGGATCCAAACGGATCATTCTGTACAGACAATTAATTTACATTCCAGACATTGATAGCTGTTTATTTTAAATTTTGAAGTGTAGGAGAACAGAGTGTTTCTTAGAACAGTTCGGGGGGGATTTAAGTCTTAAACTGAAACTTAAAGGTTTTTTCATTGGGACTGCTGCCCCAGAAAGCTTCCTTGGCAGCTGTTTTTTCTCTTACTTTTTCATTTGTATCCTCATCTCTGTTGTGGTTTTGGTTTCTTTTTCTTGTGAGGTGTTAAATACACCTTACATATTCTCTTATATTTATTTAGTTAACTAAGATTTCTTTTTCCAAAGTTGCATAATTAGGGGGTTTTTAATGGGCTTTTTGGTTTGGAGTTTTTTTGTTGTTTTGTCTTTTTTTTAATCTGGCAACTGTAATGACAGAATGATTTTGAATGGTTTGTTTTCAGCGCAAGCACTTTTATGGACTATGATAATCTTGTGGGCTAGCTATGAATTTGGCATTTTGGCAGATTCCCAGTTTACCTTTTAACCTCCCATCTGTACCTTAACAGGAGTCATGCTGCTGTTGTTTTAGCCTCTTCCAACTTTATTTTGAAACATTGGTGCCTTTGTATTTGTGATAATAAAAAACTACTGGTATTAATTTCCATTATTGCATGAGTAATTAAGCTGATGTCCTCAGAGCCTCCAATAGGGTTTTGAAGAGGCTCATAGGCTTTACTCCTTTGTTTTGGCTTGATGAAGTGGTCCCAGTTGTTTTTCTTCTGTCAAGTAGGATTATAGTTTAGGAAATGTTAAGAAAGTTATATTGAGTTCTGCTTTTATAGGTAGGCTTAAAATTTCACTCTTGGTCTTTACAGGTAGTCAGAATTTAATAATTTTGTTCTCTTTTTCCACCGTCAAATAGAATTTTTATTGCTAAATTCTATGTCTTATACAAATCTTCAAGGAAATAAAGACAATGTTGACTATCCTGTCCTTCTCCATTATATGGTGGCTTGCTCTTAGTGTTTTCTTACTTTTGAAATTTCTCTTAGCTTAGGAGTTTCTTGGGTTACCAACTATATCTTCATTCAATTCCATGGCTAGCTAATGGGTAGCATTAAATGAAATTTAAATAACTTTAGGTCCTATCAGTTCCAGTGTGTCACCTGCCTGCACTGGGAAATTCTGTTTCTGGAATCAGAGATAAGATAACAAAGAAGAGTCTTCTGATGATCACTTATCACTTCAGATTAAGACGGATCCAGTTTTCTGAGCAGCCTCTTGAATATCATCAGTTCCTGTCATAATTATTTGTATTGTGACCTTCTTCCTAACAGTCTGTTGTGATGGTGGCTGGATGTGGTTCCCATATTACATCAATTATAATCATACTTTGATTTCTTTATATGAATATACGACTTTTTGAAATACAACTTCATTCTTCTTTAGCTGAGGAACATCCAAGATAACACTGCATTTGGAGGGTTAAAAGCTACAGTTTTATTTCCTTCTCCCATCTGCAAGAGCCTTATCTTATTCTTGTACTTGATCACATTTACCTTGATGGCATACAGTCTTCTCTCAGTGCACGTCTTTTCATTATAACACTTGTAATTCACTGAAAGAGCAGTTTTGGGAAGGCACGTGATTTTTAGAGTGGGTAGCTTTATTTTGTTTATTTAACTTCTTTGAGGGGCACAGCGCTATTGATATTTGTTTGGCCTTGCATGATATTGGGCAATTCTTGCAAATTGCTTTCCAGGGATAGGAAGAGGTAGTTATTTGAGGGGTCAAATGTTTAGATGTAGGGGGTTGTGTTGTAGCCAGCTGGATCTTGGGTTGTTCGGGAACTCATAAAAAGGATGTCCTTAAGGAATGATAAAATATGTCTTCTGCTCCAAGGGGCCTTATGTGGGTGACCAGCTGAGGACCTACAAGAGCAGCCTAACTGATCTGGAGATAGCAGAGTCTGCTGACTCTGAGCTATACACCCTATAGCAGAGTCTGCTGTAGGGTGTATTGGTCGTAATGAACATTTCTACAGCCAGTACATACTTCAGCTACTTAACCATAGCTGATAAAGCTAGTTTATGTGGGAGACAGTGGATTTACACAGTGAGGTAAATCTGACTATGTTTGGCCATGTCAGACCTTGTACATGCCCAAAGCAATTTTGTAACATGTGCACAGCACAACTGATTTCTACACACACAGCATGTCATACATTGCTTCCAAGAAGTGTCTGATTTACTGCACACATGTACAGTGATTACACAGACCTTGAATAGAAAGTCCACTGTGTCCCAGAAATACCTCATTTTTATGCTGTTCTGTGTACATGCTTGAAAAATATGTGTTACATACAGGTGGGCCAATGTTCAAAAAATTTTCAACAAGTGTCAAGAGAAAGGGGGAGAAGAATAAAATCCACTTACTGAAATTGGAGTGATAGGGAGAAAACAACATTTCTGGGGAAATCCCAGCATATTGTAATCTTGGAAATGACCGTACAAACTCTTAACATAATGCAGCCTTAATTTAACCTTTTAATATGTGGAAATGCTCCCACCGTGTTACGGTGCCTTTGGTTCTATGGTCTGGGAGCTGAGAGAGAGACATTTATCTGAGAAAAAATTCCTCAAAATAAGGTAAAGACTTCATCCTTCACTCAGGTGGAATTTGTTGGCATAAGGGATTTTTGCAACAAAACCTGTATATTTTCATAGAGATTTAAGGTAAAAATTGTTTACAGAGGCTAGCATGTGATTTTATTCCTCTGTCTAGCGTAGAACTTGCCTACATGCACTTTTTTCCTCATCAATTTTACCTATGAAATTTCTCTAATTCTTAGAAAAAGTGCTGATCAGAAAGTGTCCACACAGACTCACATTTAAGTACATGTGTTCTACTTTTGTTTCTCATCTCTGTATGCATTCACACATAAAATGCCTTATTGTATTACTGTGCATTTTTATACACAGCAGAGCTATGTAAAGCCCAGACAGAACTATAAAAGTGAAATGGTCCATGCAATATAAGTGTGGGGGAGTTGCTTTTGGTTTATGTTTGTTTTATTATTTATACATGATAAAATATTTTTAATTGTGGAGCTTTCTTCATGCAAGTGAGGGTTCTTTTATGCATTGACTATCCAGATCCTTTCATAGTTTAGTCTAAGGCAAGTGACAGGTAAGTTAAATGGTACCTGGCTTTCATTGTGTTGGAACATGCAATAACCTTCAATGGTATATTTAGTAAATGTGCAGAGGACAAGACAGGAAAGATGGATATTCCTTTCTCAACGTGTTTTTGACCTCACCCGATTCAGTAACTGAAGAATTGTTTGGTTTTGACACACAGATATTTGTACAAGTGATCAGAGACAGCTGCTGAGATGTGTTGTTTAACAATGAATGCAAAAATATCCCTGTGAGTTTATTTTTGAGCAGGTTTAAAGTGTAGGAGATAATGTTCCCAAAGATGGGAGCATTGTTTTTTATCCCTCTTACAGCAGTTTGAACTTTGCATTGCTAATATGTTAATAATCCAACTCAGAATAATTCAGATTTGAAACTACCAACTAATTCAAGCTATATGGTAGAGTATGGATAAATTGGTACTCCTTACTTTATGCTAATGCAAAAATAGAGAATGGCATCATTAGACATTGTTGGCCTCTATTTCACATAAACAGAATGTTAGATTTGTAGCAAACGATGCTGAGATATTTTCCAACCATTTCTGGTTCTATCTTGAACACAGCAGTGCTTTCATGCAGCTAAAGAGACAGTGAAGGCCTGGTCTTGCAAAATGCTCACCATTGCCTCCTCTCTTATTGCCTTTAAACAGGTTGTGTTAGTGACTGCTACCAACTCCTCACACACACGTGAAGGACAGTTTCTCAGTGGTGTTTGTGAAACCATCAATTTCCCATATTCTGTAGTTTATGATGAAATTCAGGAGTACGTGATCAAAATTCAAGAACTGATTTAATGTGGGGTCTTTTTATTTCAGGGACCTGAAACTGGACAATATTCTTCTGGATGCAGAAGGCCACTGTAAACTGGCTGACTTTGGAATGTGCAAAGAAGGAATTCTGAATGGAGTCACCACCACAACCTTTTGTGGCACACCTGACTATATAGCTCCAGAGGTATTTTTTGGAACTGCACTGACAATACAAATATTGTGATTCATCAGATTGTTACATTTGTCATTTTAGACAGTTTTTACATGTAGATGAAAAAAGAAGATGCAGACTAGACTCTGATGCAGTTTTTCCTGTATAATCTTGCAGTTACTCCATTGCTCACAAGCAGTATTTCACGTTGATAGGGTTGGCAAAGCATGGGTTTTCTGTTATTTGTTCTCTGAACTTAACCATATTCTTCTTCATATACTTATTTCTGACTCAGCATCATTATAAGGCATTTTCTAGCCTTCAGGGTGCTAGATGGCACTAAGTACTGCCAGCACTCACTTTCAATTTTTCATGACAGGTAGAAGAAGATGTTCATACAGAAGAGACCATACATTTGGGGTCTTAGTGGGTATATTTTTTCTCCTTTCTTTAAAGTATCTGTGAGTGAAAGATACTATGTGCTACTTATCATATGGATGAACAGAAAGTGCAGATTTGATTAGAAAAGTAGGAACTTTTCCTATGGATACTGTGTATCAGTTGGCAACATCCAAGGTAATTTCAAGGCATTCACTAGATAAAAGATATGACTGAAAATCATGCTTGTTTTTATTTTAATATTATGGGATGCATTTCCAAGTGTCTAAAATGAATCAATATTTTACAGTTAATCTGCTAGGCAGATTTTGTCTGCTCTGTTTAGTTAATAACAGAGCAGCTTTTCCACTGAAGATTCAGTGTGTTCATTTAATGAAAAGTTTAATTGATTTGTCTTTCATCAACCATAAACTTGCAGCAGGGAAAAATGTTAGCTTATTATTTGTTAGAGACACTAAATTAGAAATCCATGTTAGTGTTCACGGCTGTCAAGCAATAATAAAATTCCAGGAACTTTTACGTGAAATCTTGATCCCACTGAAGTCAGTAACTCAGGCTTCCATTTTGTCAACTTAATTACAGAAGTTTATCTCATGTTTCTATTTCTCTTGCGTCGAGGTGGTATGTTTCAATTTCCTTTTCTTGAGTAATATCTGAGCTCCAAAGAGTGCTCAGAACACTTAAAAGTACACTTTTGAAAGGTATCATTCTCTGTAATTAAAGTCTACACAATGTTAATATCCACTCAGCTAAGAATGCAGTTGGGATCCAGACCTCCATATTCAAATGATAAACTTATTTCAGGTTTTATGTTAAGTCTGAATTTGGTTTTATATTGGTTGTGATTACCAAATACATTGCTAAGCACACACGGTTCACCACAGGGCTGTAACACTAGTGTGGTTTAAGGAGGTGGTGGTAGTGGTACCATTCTAACTCATTTTAAGGCAGTCTGTTTCACCCTAAACAGTCACCCACTCTATTTTCCCCAGTCCTTTTTCATGCTGAAACATTGCACCCAAACAAAAAGCTTCTTCTCGGTGGAGAGGAGCCAAGAATTAAACTTGTTCCTTTTATGACACTAGTTCTGTAACACTGAGTACAATACAATAAAAATCCAGCTTTCTAACGTGCTACTCCCCACAGAAGGTATTTGCTACAAGGTTGAATTTGTGCTACCTGAAAAGTTGTAGCCAGTTTTTCTGAAAACTGAGGCTATTAAAGTGAGTCCTGCAGCCATGTATTGTACAGCATTTTAATGCTGTAAAGAGAACTCAAACAATAATGCTTTTGGCTTCCTTCAGCTCTACCTAAATGATGAGAATAAATCTCTCAGATGATTGCAGCATTACAAGCTGGTTCAGGTTGTTTTCTTCAAGATAGAGGCAAGGAAATGTTTCACATTTTCCACCAATCTGTTTTGTATATGTGATCTTTTTTCCCCTATAGCGTGACCTGTTTTAAACAGTTTGGAAGGATATACAGCTTTCTTGCTCACGAGCATACCCTTTTACTCTGGGGACTGATAAACTCAGTCAGTGCTTCTGAGAATAACTACACATTGACACTTAGCTGTGTTTGGCTGTGTTAGTGCAAATTGCATGGGTAAGAAACTATGACTGCTGTTACCGAAATCAGTGTGGGATTTAGTCCTTCTCAGGCACTGAGGGAAAGAAGGGGTGTATCATGTTGGAACAACAAATGTGCAGCCAAGAGTGTTGTCTAATTTGTTTATTCAATCCATTCTCTTTTTGTATACTAGATCCTCCAGGAGTTAGAATATGGCCCATCAGTAGACTGGTGGGCTCTGGGAGTTCTCATGTACGAAATGATGGCTGGGCAACCCCCCTTTGAAGCTGACAATGAAGATGATCTTTTTGAATCCATCCTTCATGATGATGTCTTGTATCCAGTCTGGCTCAGTAAAGAAGCTGTCAGCATTTTAAAAGCAGTGAGTCTTCTGTTACTAGCTTTCCTCCTCCTCTTCGCGTTTTTTTGGGGGGATTGGTTTGGATTTGTTTTTTTACTTGATTAAAATTGAATTTGCTGAAAGTTGTTGAGAGCAGTCACCGCTGGGAGTTCAGGCACAGTTCAGAGTGCCACTGTTAGGATAATGGGGCCTGGGATAAATTACACTGCTTGTGGGAAAGG
This sequence comes from Pedionomus torquatus, assembly GCA_013398155.1. Lineage (NCBI taxonomy): Eukaryota > Metazoa > Chordata > Aves > Charadriiformes > Pedionomidae > Pedionomus > Pedionomus torquatus. The sequence continues at coordinate 184,928 of VZRU01018985.1, read as the reverse complement.
AACAGAATGTTTGTATTCCATGCAGTTGTACACTGTATAAATCTGTGTACCACAGATTCATGTTTCAGGGAAAACCCAACCAACTAGAACTGTGCTATCGCTTCGACACTTTATATGCCACATGTTCACTAGAGTGGGGGAAGCACTATGTAATTAAAGAAACATTGTTTTTATTTAACTCACTTATAAAATTTCCTGTCCCTCTGCCTTTCTTTTCCTATAATCAAGATGGGTTGAAAGCCTCTTATTTACAGTTACATGTTCTATGTTATAGATCCCATAACACTTTGATAAGCAGGCTTACTCTAGTGTAATTGTTTCTGCCCTGGTTTGTGTTTTTCAATATGAGTAGTATCTTGACAGAAAAGTGTGTCAACAAATGCCACAATTTTTTTAATCAGTCAAAATGTGCCACTGGACAACCTTTTAGTTTTTAGGCTACCTTTCTGAAGTCAAGTTTACTTCATTAACGTGACATTGACATAAATTCTTTCTTCTGTGCTAGTATCATCCTAGGATAAAAAGCAAAACAATACAGAAGCAGTATGCCAATCCCCATAGTTTGAAAACCTGAGGAGGATTTCTAGCTGAACAAAATAACTTGTTTTAATTCCAGTTGTCCACATTTGAAAGTGGAAAATTTCTACCTTTCCACTTCTGTTTTTCTTTCAGCATCTGGAATAAGGGAGACTTTTAATTAAGAGGGCAGCAGGTAGTGTAAAAGTCCTTCAGAGATCTTCATTCAGGGTTACATTTTGAAATTATATAGAAAACTCGAAGAAATTCTGATTTTAATTCTGCCTGAGAGAGAGAGATGGTCTAGCAGATAATTCAAAGCAGAAGTCAAAGTTAACCTCTGAGTTGTTTGCAGAAGTCTCTTTTGCTCAATTCACTGTATTGAGAACATGGAGGGTTTATTATAGCTGACCTTTATACATATTCTCTCTTCTCCCCCCAGATAGCTCTCTGATGATTTTTTATTAGCTGACATGATACTTTCTTGCTTCCATTTTTTTTTCCAGACCCTTCAGTTATTTTCAGTTTAGCCTTTAAAACATATGGACTTGAGCTGCAGAATTCAGCCTGATATCCAGGGCTCAGGAATTAATTTGGCATATTGTAGAGAAAAGAAAGGATTGTTGTCAATGTTTATATCTGCATCTGAATTTCACTGAAGTCCGGGAGATTTTCTGTAGTGTTTTGGTTTCACAATATGTAAGATCTGTTCCTTTGCCATCCATGGGCTTCTTCCATGAACTACATTAGCTGACATTTCTATTATTCTAAATCATGGAAACATTTGTTGGAGGGGAAAAGTTAAGTGATAACTCTTGGTGAAGTGTGTAGTACAAGAGCCATTATAACTATTAAGAGAAAGTGTTTGTCTTAGGAGGAAAGAGAAACAGCTTTGACAGTCGGAGCCTTATGGTGTTATCTCATTGATGGTGCTAATAGAGAGCTATCTGTTAATGTTATATGTGTCATTTATTAACCAGTCACAAATACAGGCACAGAATTGGGCTGCAGTTGTGTAAGCTATGTATTTTGATGAATGTAAGTGCAGGGATTTTAAACACTCTAATTTCTTTTAAAGCTGGCTTTGCTGTAAAATTTCATGAGGCTGTTTTCCTGGGTGTACATTTTGATAGTAAAGCGTGGCAGTTTGTATTTTGCTGTAGTTGTAGCTTTTTTTTTTTTTTCCTTCTTCATCTTTTTGTCTAAACTTAATCCTTAATCTCATTATAGACCTTAAAAAGAGAATTTAATGGTAAATAGGTTTGCACCATAATAATAGGTTATTCCTCATTGGGCAAGATGTCCTCACTGGCATGAACTGATATAACTTAATAGAGCTGTGCCAGTTTGCACCATAAAAACAAAACATTTCCTTACATTTAGCAACCTGCTGCCTATGCAACTATCGTGTGAAACATGGTTGAAACTCCCGTTCTTCATCCAGTGCTTGTCCACATTCTGTTAAATGCAGAACCGGAAAAACAGAGGAAAGCAAGAGGCGTCTATGTGTTTTACTGCTGAAGGGTAGCAAGGGATTAACTTCTGAACATTTCATTTCCTCACATTGTGCTTTGAGACATGTTTTTTATTTGTTAGAAATTGTGTATTTTTACGCTCCTCCTTTCCATGTAAGGAAAGTTTCATAAGAAGACGTCCTCTTGTATTAACTATCAAAGTTTTCTTGTATTCTGACGAATCAGTTTTCCTTTTATTTCCAACAAAACTCCAAGGAGGATAATTTTACAACTCAGTATTACATGACAGCATGTTGCTTATCCCATGAAATCCCACAGATCTTACTAGTTCTGTTTCTGTGAATTGACAGGAATTGCTATTTAAAATTCTTTCCTGTCTGGTAAGGAAAACAATTCTTCATTGAAATTAGCTCTGTGTTTCTGTGCAAGCAATGAAGAGAGGTTATGTCTACAATGTGTGTTCCCTGTGTACCCACATGACAGAAACCTCTGGGTACAGAAGCCGAACTATTTTTAAGCTGTGCTGTTTTTTAGAAGAAGCAGAATGTTGGGAGCCTGCTGATCCTTGGTTTGGACCCCAAGTTGCATGGCTGTCTCAGCATCCTTTTGCCCTGTTGTCATTTAAGTCAGTAGGAATTCTGATGTTAAGAGCCTACTCTTTTCATAAAAGGACATTCCTGCCTTAATATGGGAAAATAAAAAGGCAACATTTTATGGCTATGGCTGTCAGCTCCATTGGCAGCCATCTCATCCACACAGTACAGTTAACAGCTGTCTCTGCTCTTACAGTTGTATCATTGCTGATCAACAGGGAATAAATGTCAGCTTGTGCTTCAGAAACAGAAGGTGAAAAAAAAATCAATATTTACTGCAGGTGATGAAATTTATAGAATTAAATGTCCACTTCAGAAGTTTGAGATTATTTCATCATCTTTGTATATGGTATTTTTGCTTGTTTAAGTATTTATTCTTCAAATTGATTTTCTCTCATCATCCATTTCCAAGTTTCCTGAGGTTTGTGAAGTACAGTACTAGACTAAAGCATATTCTCACGTCTGAAGCTTCTTAAAAATGACATGTTCTGATGTTTTCCCTGCCTCTGGCTTAAAACAAAGATAGAGTATGGCAGATACTAGGATCAGAATTTAGTTCTTTGATACCCGGATTATAAAGTACCAAAAGCATGTCCTGTGGTTCTCATGTTCTGTTTCTGCAAAGTCTGTGGCTGCTGGTTTCTGGACTGTTTGCTCCAGTCCTGGAGGTGAAATAAAGCAGAGGGATGTAGGAATGCTTTTTGTGGTTTTCCAAGAGACCTCACCAAAGCACCGTAATCCTTTCAAAACCTTTGTTTCTCCTGCCCATATAAAATATGGCCTGTGGTTTAGATAAGACTTGTCCATTTGCAAAAGAACTCGTGGAACAGTTGAACTCAAGACCAAAGAGAAGGATCATCTTCGGAGCAGCACTTGCATGTCAGAAACGACAGACAGAATCACCTTGTTGATCTATATTATATCTTTAAAATGATAGCAGCAGTCATCTTCTGGGTATAGTTGATCTAGCTATCCAAAATCATTTTAAGGGCTTCAGTTGTTACTTACCTAATAGCTGGAGTATTAAAGCAAGGGTATGTATTGTAGTGATTATTTTTTTTGGTGAGGATTTTTTTTTTCTAAGATGTATAGTATAATGTGGTACCTAGGTTAAATAGGCACTGAAAAATTATCACATTTTGTTTCATTTGTACACTTCTTTTTAAATTTAAAAATTGTTATAATAATGGCTGAATATAAAGTTACAGTGAAGCTTTGGATAATTCTTAATATGAGTGTGCATGTGTATAAAAGAACAACATTCCGTGATACTTGAATTGCAAGGATTCTGTGTCCACATGCATATGGAGTAATTGCTAATAAAAGAAGGAAGAAATAACAGAGCAAAATCAGGAAAAATATTATCATTTGATATCAGTGTCTCACACCATTTTTACGGGTTTTTGCTGAAAGGAATAGTAAGAGTTTAAAAGTGAGAAGTTCAGAAATTACCATATTAGAAGAAATCAGTTAGTTCCAGTTACTGCTACTAAGGGTGTACTAAAGATGAAATGGAATGTACCAGTTATGTCATGGAGTTTCTCAAGGGAAGCTTTTTGCTGGTACTGGTCACTCCATGTATTTCCTGAAACATAGGGACAGAACACTTATAACTCACACAGCTGCAGGCGCTGTTCTTACTTGTATTAGAAAAAAATCCTCAAAAAGAGCAAGGTCTTTTCCTGTGTCTGCTTGAATGGATTGTATGATTATACGACCCATGTACCCAAAGAAATTAGGCGGTCTCAGAAATTAGTTGAAAGAGCTTACTGCAGGAAACTTGTACTTCGGAGTCTGAATCTTCTAGTTTGGCTGGAACCCCTGAAATTTGGAAGACCATCCTTGTTGCTCTTACAGAAAAAAAAACTTTCCAAAAGGGGACTGTCTCTAAAAGCTAGAGATTTGGTATTGGAATGTGTAAATGATTTTGAGCCTTTTCTATTCATGGTTTAACTTTTTCATTCTCTCCCTCCCCCACCGTTTAGTTCATGACAAAAAACCCAAATAAACGACTTGGCTGTGTGGCATCACAAAATGGGGAAGACGCCATTAAGCAGCATCCGTTTTTCAAGGAAATTGACTGGGTTCTTCTAGAACAAAGGAAAATCAAGCCACCCTTCAAACCTCGGATTGTAAGTAGCAATTTGCATAACATTCAGAGGAAACTTGGTTTGACAATTCTAGTTGTTGTCTTTTCTGAGACATGAGATTACTTGACGCCGTGTTTGAGGGTTGAAATAGTAACATCAAAACCACACTGAGAAGATTGCCTTGTCATTATTTCTCTGAAGGTAAGTGTCAGGAATAGATTTAATGCACAGGAAGATGTGCATTATGTTCAGTCACATAAACCATGAGAGGGTTTGAGGCCCTGTTTTGGTTATTTTCTTGTGTTCCTAAAGATAGCTTGACGAGAAGAGATTATTTCAGTCGGTTACATACTGTCTGTACTTTCTGTGTGAACTCTGCTACAGTCCTGTGTTGTCAGCGGTCACTGGATTTTGTAGTGCAAGACAGGAAAGGATTTCTGATTAATAGTATTTTAACTGAAGATGCTTGAAAAAACAGCTTCCTGGGGGAAAGAAATACTCATCAGCATTAGGTAAACCAATGTACTTTCGTTTCCTGGGTAATAATCAAGTATTTCCATTTTAACATAACAAAAATATGTAGCAGCCCCACATGCAGAAACTACAATAGCCAACCAAAAATACTTTACTTATTCTTGTCTTCCTCTGCATGAAAATATCTACGGTTCACCAAATGTCAGCTTTTCAGCTGTGTGCAATAAATTTTGTACTTGAGCAATTCAAGAGAATAATTTTATGATAAAACCTTTGAGATTGATTTGCATCTTTTGACTTTGCACATTTCTAATTACAAGGTTTGATTTGACTGTAAATACAGTCAAGGTACTTGTTTCTTTCTTTAGATAGTTTACAAAGGTATTTTAAAAATAAAAATAAAAAACCAAAAACAAACAAACAAAACCAAAAACAAACAAACAAACAAAAAACACACACACAAAAAAAACCAAACCAAACAAACAAAAAAAACCAAACAAACAAACAAAAAACAAACAAAAAAAAAACAGAACAACACTTTGGGCTCAACACTGAATCCTGACTTAAATATAGAGGTGAAAAAGTCCCCTCAGACGTTGCAGAATTGCTGTCTGTCGCATTTAATGCATTTCTTTTTAGTCCAGTGGGATGCATTTCCCCAAGTTCCTTGTATAGGTGGTGAAAATGGGGCTGTCTGTCCAGAACAGGAGCCTGTGAGGTAGTTCCTCTGAGTCAATCCTTGAGAAGTCCCTCTGTCTTTCTAGCTCTGCAGAAAGAGCCGAAAGGGACGGACAACTGTAAGTGAAAGTTAGCCCTTATGAATCTCTTTCTAGGAGTAATAGTAAGATATAGCAGTATCACATGGGGAATTTTCTCTTAATATATTTCTTGGAGAATGGAAACCTTGTAATACAGTAGCTACAGGCAGAGGGATGCCTGAGCCAGTCCCTCTCCTGGAAAGAGTCCAGCCAGCTGGGCATGGCAGCTCCTTCCCTTGCTGCCCAGCTGTGCTCTGGAGGTGACTTACAAATCTCTGCACTGATGTAGGAAGTGTAAGCCCAAATTAACCCTGTTAGTATATATTTGAAGCCTATTTAATACTGTAGCTAGCTTCTTTCCAGTCAGGTTCCACAGCCCTCACATAGTTGCAAACAGCCTTAGGTGGTGTTTAACTGAGTTGCATGTGTGTAGCTGTCTTCCCATTTTAACTAGAATTTGGCCTTTCATCTCACAATAATTTTTGTTGCTTTGCTCAGTATTCATCAATGTTTCACTAATACAGTTATCAAATCAGGATGCACGACTCCAAAATAATTTGCACTTCATGCCTGCATTTAGTAAGTTCCAGATTCCTAACATCTAGTCTGTTTATTAGCTCTTTTCCTTTCATGATCAAGACTCGCAGTCTCTTTGATAATAGGCATGTTTGGAAGTTCTTTATTGTTTTGTAAGTATTCCTGCTGCAATGGTCCTTCATAAAAGTCAGGAGGGATAGTATGTCAGACATTTTTGTTCATTGTTGATAGAAATGTCTTCTACCTTCTCAGAGCAGCTTCTTTCTATTTCTGGTAATTATTTCAGTGCTGATTTATTGTAGAGCCATTCCTATTTTATTCATTCTTGTTATTTGGTTCATTTTCTCTTTTTCAGCTTCCTTTAATACTATTTTAGTTGGGTATTTCAGTTTTAATAGTGATTTCAGATTGCTTCAGACTAGTCCTTTGTATAATTTTCAATAAAGCTGCTTGCTCTTTAATAATTGTTAGGGTGACTTTATGCATCATTATTTACACCTTTTCTCATTTTTCTTCAGGCTGCTTCTATACTGTCTGATTTTCATATTCTTTCTTCCCATACAGTATATGCCAACTTTCTTTATTTTATACCAAATTTGATTCCTGCAGTTTAGTTGCAGTTTAGTTGCAGTTTAGTAGTTCTGTATGCTTTATTTCTTATTTCTTTTTTTTTTTTTTTGGTGTTTTTTTGGTTTTTTTTTTTTTTTTGGTAGTGAATTCAGATAACAGGCATCCCTATTATTTTCATATTCTCAGTCTGCTCTCTCCAAGATATCTTCCCCAGTCACCTGACCTTATCAACTCTTACTGATAACATTTCTACATTTAGCAATGGTATGTCTTATATATTGTCATGGTTTGGGCTGGACCAGCCACTAAATGAATGACAGATGATCTCTTTAACATCTTTCCTCTTCAGAACAGGACGTGTATTGACACTATGTTTATGATTGATCAGCTATTTTGTACCAGCTGTATAAATTTTGCAATTGCTTGGATTTTGTTGTTGTATAGAAATCTTTCAGCAAGATCATACTGAAATTTTTATTAGTCCTCTTAAAACTGAAGCGTTTATTAGCTGGAAAGTAAAGTGTGATATATATCTAGGCTGGAGAGAAAGATAAAGCAAATAAAATATAGTTATTAATTATGCCATTTCAGAAATGGTAAAGGGCAGTAAATTTCAAATACCAAAAAGGTGATTTTGGATACTTGCCAAGCTAGAAGAGATTGCACTCACTTTGAAAAACATGGGAAAGAGGAAAGAAGGTGAACATTAATAAAATAAAGTCTTCCTGAATGGACTTAAAAATATAGTTAGAGAGTTACTCTTGAAATTCAGTTGTGGGTGTAACACTGAGATTCATTGATTCAGATTAGTAAAGATAACTGTTCCGTAACTATAGAATAACTATGAAAAAAATTTAACTTATGTCTGTGTTTTGAATGTTTTCTGGTTTTTAACATCTTTCAGTATTGATAAAGGGTTGTTGGTTATTTAAAAGTGACTTGTGAAGTTGAAAAAGGATCAAAGAAATATATGTCTAATCTTACGTTCAGGAGAGCCTAGATCTGTGAAAATAGCTATGAAAAGAGGGGCCAGATTATTAGTCAGAAAATAGACATTCTTGCATGTGATATGTGAGTGTACATATGCATAGGGAAAGAAGCTTACAATGCATATATAGTCATTTGTGCATTCAAACTGAGTTTTGCATGCACATACAAAATTTCGCTCATGCAAGAATGCATATGTTTACACAGGTATTCATCTATTTTCTGACCAACTCTAAGATGACTAAGGGGGGAAATCTTATAATTACTGTATCATACAGACTTGCAAAAAAACCCAAAACACAGGGTCTATTCAAATGAGCTCTGGGCAATATTAAACACTGACACTAAACAAGTAAAGTCATTAGGGAAAATGGTCAAACACTGAGGTCCCATCAGACAATCTGCCAAGGGAGGTCACAGAGATGCTAGCATTGAAACAAACCTTGCTTCAGTTCTGCCTCACTACTCTGCTGATCCCAAAACCATGAGTTCCTTGATTAGCATGGCTGTCTTCCTCTTCTGTTGCCTTTTGTCCTGTCTCTGCCATAATAGATCTTCTGAGGAGCTATATTACGTGGTACGTTGAGGCCTGTGCTTCTCCATAGTTCAAGTTTGTCTCAGCTATGCCAGCCTTAAATATGAATTTTTCAGCTGCACTTGAAGGAAATACTGCATGGTTGTTTATTAACCAGAGGTCTTTTTTTTCTAAAAAAAATCGCATTCACTCTGTGAATGTATGCAGACATATTCCTTATTGTATCAGAAATATAGCATTAGTATTCTTCTAGTTTGTACATGATTTGATTATTCTAATTATGTTTTGGAAGTTGAAATTTCTTTCCTAACTATTTTCAACCTTGGAATGAAAATTATCAAAGTCTAAAAGGTTGTTGAAAAATTGACTATGCTTTCTGAAAGCCTGCAAGAATGCCCTGGGCAGAGCACTCCTACAAATGGCTGAGGTTTAGATTATAAAACAGTGACAAGAGTGCCACACCAGGTTCTGCTAGGTAGGAACAATGGAAGCAGATTTGATGACCCTGAAACCTTCTGTGAAGCATTTTTGTCTGCTCCCAGAGCTTAATGAATTGGAATAGAGAATGCAAAGGGGTGAAAACACACCAAGGCCAGTCCTGTGGTGCGTATTATCTTGCCAGCCCTTCCTTTCATAACTCCAGAATTATGAGGCTTTTCAGTGGCAAAACTGGTTGTTAATACACATATATACACTATGGTTTTACTATAATGATGGTTTCTCCAACGTAGAGCTATTATAAATATTAAGATACTATGGAAAAGTAATAGCTCTGAGGCATGTACATTAGAAATCAAGCAAACCTTTGAACAGCTATGAAGAGAGTATTTGTTACATCTATGCTCCAGTGACCTTGACAGTGTCTCTTGAAGATCATTTCCTCTGCTCTGAAAACCTAATTCTTAGAGTTTCACTCACTGTCTTGAAATTCTCTGAATAATATTATTCTTCCCTGCTGCTTTTAATGCATATATGAATATGTAATTGCATATGCAAGAAAGAAGTACCGATTTAGTGCAAACAGTGATTTATTTTCCAGAAACAGATATTTATTTTCTGTTGTGAGACAGAAATCCCTTCGAGGCACTTTATTCATATGTTGAGATATTTTGTCTTCCGTCTTTTATTCCATTTGGAGAATTAAATTTACCTAATCAGTAGCCATAACACCACACTATGGTTTGCAACATAATTTATTGCTCAAGAACTGCAAAGGCCTTGATATAGTATTCAGTGATTCTCCTCTTTCTTTCCTTCTTTCTTTCTTTCTTTCTTTCTTTCTTTCTTTCTTTCTTTCTTTCTTTCTTTCTTTCTTTCTTTCTTTCTTTCTTTCTTTCCTTCTTTCCTTCTTTCCTTCTTTCCTTCTTTCCTTCTTTCCTTCTTTCCTTCTTTCCTTCTTTCCTTCTTTCCTTCTTTCCTTCTTTCCTTCTTTCCTTCTTTCCTTCTTTCCTTCTTTCCTTCTTTCCTTCTTTCCTTCTTTCCTTCTTTCCTTCTTTCCTTCTTTCCTTCTTTCCTTCTTTCCTTCTTTCCTTCTTTCCTTCTTTCCTTCTTTCCTTCTTTCCTTCTTTCCTTCTTTCCTTCTTTCCTTCTTTCCTTCTTTCCTTCTTTCCTTCTTTCCTTCTTTCCTTCTTTCCTTCTTTCCTTCTTTCCTTCTTTCCTTCTTTCCTTCTTTCCTTCTTTCCTTCTTTCCTTCTTTCCTTCTTTCCTTCTTTCCTTCTTTCCTTCTTTCCTTCTTTCCTTCTTTCCTTCTTTCCTTCTTTCCTTCTTTCCTTCTTTCCTTCTTTCCTTCTTTCCTTCTTTCCTTCTTTCCTTCTTTCCTTCTTTCCTTCTTTCCTTCTTTCCTTCTTTCCTTCTTTCCTTCTTTCCTTCTTTCCTTCTTTCCTTCTTTCCTTCTTTCCTTCTTTCCTTCTTTCCTTCTTTCCTTCTTTCCTTCTTTCCTTCTTTCCTTCTTTCCTTCTTTCCTTCTTCCTGTGGGTATGCTCCTGGTTTGGTGAAGTTGCTTATTTCTGTTTTCAAAGTGTATTTGACGTAATACAAATGAAAACCAGGGTGCACTTGGTTAATTTCTTACAAAAGTCATTGATAGGGTGGTAAGTGTGGTAGATCAGTGATATTAAGGGATGATTGTGTCTATGCCATAATAAGATATGTATTAAAAGCAGTGATTGAAACAGATTACCATTTCACCTTGAATGTGTGTTGATGAACTTGATATTGTCCCACGTTTTTATTTACTGACAAAGCTTATATTTGAAACAGCGAAGCAAAGGTATATTTTGTGGTATTTTGCCTTTTCCTCAATCTTCTCTATGTCTTAGATTCCCTGCAAGAAATTCTTTCTGCCATTTCTGAGTGCACAGTTGGCCAGCTGCCGGCTTTCCAGTCGAACTCATGGCCTGCTGATGTACCACTAACATCAGCCAGTGAAGCTAAGAGGTGTGCACAAGTGGTGGAAAGATATGCAATATCCCAGTCCTGCTTGCCCAGGGGTGGAGGAACATCATTGCCCAAAATGTGTTGCCTCATTTTGCTGAAGTCTTTTTGCAGAAGTCAATGGTAGCTTCACATGAACATCAATTTTATACAACCATAGAATACTTTGGGTTTAAAGGGGCCATTAAAGGCCATCCAGTCCAAACCCCCTGCAATGAGCATCTTCAACTCAGGTTGCTCAGAGCTTTGTCCACCCTGACCTTGAATGTTTCCCTGGATGGGGCATCTGCCACCTCTCTGGGCAAGCTGTTCCAGTGTTTCAACAGTCACGTTGTAAAAAATTTCTTCCTTGTATCTAGTCTGTATCTACCATCTTTTAGTTTAAAACCATTACCCTTGTCCTATCACAACAGGTCCTGCTCAAAAATTGTCCCGTCTTTCTTATAAGCCCCCTTTAAGTATATAAAGGTTACAGTGAGGTTTTCCCGGAGCCTTCTCTACTCCAGGCTGAACAACCCCAACCCTCTCAGCTTGTACTTGTAGGAGAGATGCTCCAGCCCTCTGAGGGATTTCTTCATGGTTTTTGTAGAATTAGACGCCACAATAAAATCACTCTCCTGTTTCTTATCTGTTGGTCACAGTGGCTCTTTGTGAGACTGAGGAAGCTGTTAGGTGGTGCTGTGCATTTGGGATGGCCTCTCCTGTCCTTTCAGGCTGCGTTAAGTTTTGCTGTCCACCCTTGAAACACGTGCATGCAAACAGGCAGACTTGTTGTTTCCATCCACCCTGTTGTAAATGTCAGGGTTGGGAAAAATTGAGACTGACTAAGATGTCCTCTACATGAAAAAACTGAAGAACTCTGAGCCAGAGAGTAATACAAAGGCTGGTAAAACAGATGTTTGCCATATGTATTTCTTTTTAGCAATTAAGCCAAAGTTTCATTGCTAATGGCTTTATCAGTGCCTGTGGCAATCCATTCATAGTGTGGCTTTATGGAGATGAAGTTAATAAAATAATCACATAACAATGATTTACTATGAACATGCAGCTTTCGCATTATTTTAATTTTCTCTGTCTATTCATAATTTCTTGGTTTTCCATTTTAAAGGCTCACTTTCTTTCAGAGCATTAGAAACAAAATGAACAAGGTAGTTTATTGCAGAATTCATCTTGCAGTGTGGAGCAACAGCAGCTGCTGCCAGCCCATTTAGTTCATGTATTGTGACTCACTTCATTTTGCAGCCTCTTCCATTCCCACTGTTACATCACTGAGAATGTTTTCTGAATATTTATATGTTCCTTCTTCAGTTCTGACTTCTCAGGAACAGAGAACTGATCTAGCAGATAGAACTAGAGACCCAAATATTGCAAGATACATACGTTCTTCTACCAATCTTCTACCAGATTTTCTAGAAACTCGTGGTGTGGACCAGAGTTCATCACCTGACCTTTCCATGCCTCAGTTTCTACTCTGTGGTAATCTCAGGATGCTTAATGCAAAGTTCTGTCACAGTGAAGAAGCATGACTGAGAATAAAAAACAGATGCTCAAGGTCAGCCTGACTTTTAAATTAACTGAATGTGTAGCATTTCCCTTGGAAGAGTGTTCTGTGCTATTACCAGACCTCAGTGTTAGCAGATTTCATCTCGATCCTCAGTCTCAAATCTCCTACAGTAATTTGCACCCCTCAGCTCTGATAACTCACAAGATAATCATAAACTGTTATCAAAGTCCCTCCCCCCTTAGTTATCACTATCTGAGCCACACTGTCTGTATGCAGTTTCCTTGTGAACCTGAACTCCCTTGTTAAGTCTTGACTTAGGGATGCCAGCCATGTGTTCTCTTCCAGTTTTGTGCTGCAGCAAAGGTTTGAAATAAAGTCAATCTCAAATATGAAATTCTAGTCCTAGACAATGATTGTGGGTTACAACTGGAGTCAGTGAGCACTGGGAATTTTGCCCCACCCCCCAAAGGAGTGAAAAACTGGCAAAGTTTTGGCAGCCCTTTGACGATGACTTGTGACAAGCCAGATGCCCACAGTCTTTGGAAACTGGGTAACAAATAGCAAATGCAAATCAGCACCTACAGAGTGTGCAGCTTGCCCGTTTGCACAGGCAAACAGGCAGAGGCCACACCTGCCTCATGGGTAGGTGCCTCACTGAATGGCTCCTGAAAATGTATTCAATTAGAGAGGTGTGTGTTTAAATTGCTGCTGCAGCAGCCATCTGCTTACTGTGAAATATGGCTGGAATCCTTAAAGAGGGACCGCATTTCTGGAGAAAACTTTCAAATATATTAGCCCAAAATGTAAGTTTTATAATCTCAGATTTGTTTTTGTACATGGCACTAATAGGCAAAGATTTATTTTTTTTTTACTTTTTAATGAGGGATTTTTAACCTTGTGTTGGGAAGTCATGATACTGTTTTGGTGGGTTTTTTCTGGCACACCTCTATTTTTTTGTGACAGCGGATTATATCATCATACGTACAGAATTATGACTTTGCCTTTATGCTGTGGGGAAGAAGTCCTGTAAATGCAGTATCATTCAGTAGCACCAACAGGAACTTAGGAAATCACAGGCCAAGTAAATTTCTTTTTGTATAAATGTTCTCTCTTTTCAAGTTTGCTTCAGTGTGAATGTCCCTCTTTAAGGTAAGGCCTTCAATGTGGGGAAAATGTCAAGGTAGGTCCATTTTTAGGCCTAATAACCTTGAGGTGTCCCTTCAGTTTCATAATATATTTCCATTAAGTCATCAGTGCATGGCAATGAGCATTTAGCAGGTGGGCACGCAAGGGGCTATACTGCATGCTTTTGCATGAAGTGTTACTGCTTAGATGAAACACTGGGGAGTGATTTTGAGACCTCAGGCCCTCATGTACCATTGTTAAACATTGCACATGATGTATTTCCCACTTACTGCAAGCATTTCAGGCATAGAAAGACAGTGGGCTTTCTTCTGAGAGTGAAGCCATGATGATTATTACTAGTGTTAAAAAAAAAATTAAAAAGTTAGAAACAGGGAAAAATTTGTCAGAAGAGCTAACACGTGTGCTTTAGAAAAACTAAAGAAAAATGGATGTGGACTCTCAGGACAGCCATTTTATTACAAACAGCCATAACAGTTGAAGCCCAGCACTCGTTTTGCACGCCGCCACTGCCTCAGAGTATCATAAATTAGGATAATTAATGTCAGCTGGTTCCTAAAAGATGCACTTTTCTGCTACTGGTTCAAGTGTTAGCAAGGTTACTGCTAAGTGAGAAGTGTTGACTTGAATTGAGGAGTGCAGGTGATGAAGTTTGGGATCTCAGTTTAGCTTGCAGTAGGCAATTGTGAACAATAGTACTTCAACTGTCTGCAACGTGGTGGGTACCTGTCAGTCTGGCAAGGACCTTGGTTTCCAAAGCTTTAACTAGGTTGCTACTTCATAGAACCAAATCCTTCCAGGAGCTTCTGTGCAGCTTGTATCACAGCTTAGAGAAATGGAGAGTGAGTGAACAGATATTTTTAAAGGATTTTAGTGCTGTTTGTTTGGATAAACAAGCTTCTGTTTTCCCAGAATTTGCTCATTCCATTATTCTTTTTTATTTTATTTTATTTTATTCTCTTCAACATCAGTGCCTGCAGCAGCTGTTTTTAGCTGTGATTACCACAACACTAGAATTACAGAACTTTGAAAGCTACTTCCCAGCAGTGCAGGTTCCCAAATATTTATAAGTTAAACAACTCTTGTTATGCTGCTTTTGATTTGGTTCTGGAGATTCAGGAGTATTTGTTTGGGTTTATTGAGTCCTGGTCATATAGTACTAAAATATTTTCATACAGAATAATGCGGTTCATTTAACCATCTGTTAAACATACATTGTTAAGAGATGCCCATTGAGATGGAGAGATAAGCAGCTGGAATATTCCTACTTTCCTTTTGGGCTTCCTCAGAACAAGACAGATTCTGTTTCACTTTTTGGCTGCTTTACTCTCCAGTGCTATTTTCAAGAAGTAATCTAAACCATTAAGTGAAATCATCTTATCGCGGTTACTTACAGTACATTCTTAAATGTTCAAATAGAAATATTTAATTTTTATATCACTGTAGCTAATAAATAGTATTCCTGGGTTGGGCCTTTTTCTGCTGGTGGCAAAACACCAGGTGATTTTAGAAGCAGTAGCATCTGGCAATGGAGAGGAAATTGTCAGAAAACAGCGAAGACTCGTTGAAAGCTGGCAGTCCATGACTAGTCCCCTTCACAGCTGGAGTCCAGTGAACACAGACGACAAGAGCTTTGGCTTTGGGTTTACTTCTCATGCAGAAGGCTTTGTATTGGCAGTATACCATGCTAATGCGAGCGTAAAGTTAACAATGGTGTCTTACTAGGGTGTTTGTCCAAAATGGGCAGCAAAAATTTGTCAATATACATGTTCGCAATTCAGCATACTAGTGCAAAGCTTAATTCTATCACACATGCACAAATATGCGGATGGTGGACTGAAGCAGCCGATGCATAGGCACTTACCTTCAGTAGCAGGACAGGTAAAGTGTCTTTAAATGGTCAGGAATTCTACCAATTCTTTAACTGTTGCTTTCCTGTTGTTATTCTGCTGTGCTGTTACAAGGGATTTTATTACTGTGAAGGCACAGACCTTCTACTGGTCCTCTCAACATCATGCTCCAGGAGTCATATGCTTAAATTATGTGGGATGACAGGAACACTTAGTCTAGGTATTTATGAATAATCTTAAACACAGATCTCATTCCTTGATTTGCACACTAGATTCATGCTTGCAAAGGGCCTACAAAGCAATCATTCCCTTCGCTTAATTATGGAGTATGGAACAGAAGTTGCTGCCCATGACTCTCTGAAGGATTCTGTTTATATTTCACAAGAACAAAAATACAAAGAAATGGAGTTTGTGCCCTCAGGTCTGCAATAACAGGATGAGTTCCCAGCAAGATGAGATTCCCTCTGTGCAAAAAGTCATGTGAGAGACAATCAAGGGATCATAGACAATGACAGAGAGATCACAATCCTTGTATAGGAGAACAAAAATAGGAAGAAAATTAGATGCACATGGAGAAAAAAATCACTCAAGCTCAAAGGAGATCAGTAGCAGAACCAAGAATGAAATCTGTCACTACAAACTCTGCTATGTCTTACTGTGCTCTTTTAATAAAACCGTGTTCCAAAAAAAGCAGTTCCAGTGTTTGAAAGAAAGGTGGAAAGGAGATACATTGAGATGCAGAGGTAGTAGACATTCATGAATAATTGTGCAATGCCTTTATTTTTCAGTCTACAATTTGTATGAGTATGTGTATTAGGTTTTTTTAAAAAGACAGCGTATTTCTTCAGCTGCTTTCTAAAAAGTCACATGTATCTTTATTGTAATCTGTCTTTACCAAAGCTTAAAAATAATCATTAGACTTCAAATATGGTCTCTAACAATTCAGTTGTCTTACACTTAAACCATCACTGTGTAGCTTTCTCCGTTTGTCTAAGGTGAGACCTGCCATACCCTTTCTCTGTATGAAAGCCTGTCATATGTATCATCTATGTCAAACTAAAAGCATTATTCTTAATGAGCTAGAGATCACCATCACAGACCATGAGTTTCCAAAAATATTTTGAAGGCAGCAGTCTTGCCAAAAGCTCTCTAGCATTCTTGCTTTTCGGCCTATAATGCAAACCATTCTAGTGTGTAGCTGAGTCTTACCATGATGCTCCCACTGGGCGTGCTTGCTACTACCTTTTGTGCTGTGGTGTTTCTTTAGATCTAGTGTCACAATGCACATGTCCATGCCTCCTTGATAGAGGAGGGACTCAGAATTACAAGATACTGCTATATATAGATATAATTTCATAGCATGCTCAGGAAGGTTTCCATAATGTGTTACTTTTCTGTAATTAAGTGGAATAGGTGATTGTAGGCAGAACAAAACATTGGAAAGTCAACCGGTCAGTATTTATTCAGGCTACACAGCAGAGATGTGAGTCCTGAAATATTTCATTACGTCATTCACCTGTTCACTCACATCAGTCTCCTTAATTTATTCCTTCTCTTTGCTTAAAGAATGGAAAGCAAGTACATCTGTTATCTTTTACAGAATAAATCTGGTCAAGTATATCAGTCCACTAACAGACTATCTGTATTTGGGTAATTTTTCAGTGATTTATAGGATGTCTCCTGGAAGCCACTAGAATTCTAGCAATATGTGCCCCAAACTTACAAACTTTTCTGCATCACTTTTTTTCTCTTCTTTGCAATTCAGTTTGATTTTTCTGGGTATAGCTAGTCCTTTGTGCTAAAGTGCTAGTGATCAGGAAGACAAAAAAGGATTCTAGAAATGTATTTGAGGACTTGCCAGCAGGTGGTTTAGCGGGTTGCAGGTGCACCAGCCCTGACTGTTGCAGATCTGCTGTAACAATAATGGTTAAAATGCAATTTCAGGAGGAAGCAACCAAAAATGGACTAATTTTGGATGTGTGTCAGCATGTAAGAGGGGAGGTGACATTGGTCATCATGGCCTTAGAGCAGTTGAGAATATCAGTGGAGGCTTGACAATAAAATGTGAATTAGAGAGGCACACATATAAAATCTGTACTGCAGAGTGCATCATAAAATTTGCAATAGGAACGACATTGTGCAGATGTAGGGTATTTTCATATGATTGTTCCATTACTACTTCTTCTTCTTATATTTCCTCACCACCTCAAGAAGAAATATAAAATTGTTTCCCATGTAATTAAACCCTCAAGGAAACCTCAAAGAAAAATAAGGGAAAAATACAGTGTAGAAGTTCAGAAGTTGGCAGTCTTCCCTTGTGTTGTTTAACCCCAAGCAACAACCAGGGCCACGCAGGAGTTCACTCACTTCCCCCACTCCAGTGGGATAGGAGACGAGAATTGGAAAAAAGGAAACTGTGGGTTGAGATAGATGGTTTGGTAGAATAGTATTGGAACAGAAGATAATAATAAATAATGATAAAAGAATATATGAA
Source organism: Pedionomus torquatus (assembly GCA_013398155.1). Lineage (NCBI taxonomy): Eukaryota > Metazoa > Chordata > Aves > Charadriiformes > Pedionomidae > Pedionomus > Pedionomus torquatus. The sequence continues at coordinate 166,969 of VZRU01018985.1, read as the reverse complement.
ACGAGTGAGGCAGTACAATTGCTCACCATCCAATGGTGCCCAGCCTGTCCCGAGCAGTAATCACAGATCTCTGCCCCCCCAACCAACCCCCATTTATATACTGACCAAGATGTCTATGGTATAGAATAGTCCTTTGGACAGATTGTCCTGTCAGTGCTCCCCCTCAGCTTCTACAGGAAGCTGAAAAAGTTCTTGACTTAATATAAGCATTATCTAACAACAACTAAAATAATACGCATTATCAATATTATTCACATACTAAATGCAAAACACAGCAGGTAGGAAAATTACCCCAGCTGAAACCATGACACCCTGCAATTTTTATCACTGTAAAAAATTCATGTATTCTACTGTAGTATAGCTTATGTGCAGTGGTTATATCCTGATTACGTCCTAATGGAAGCAATCCCTGCTCAGGTGGACAAGATGGATCTTGAGGGTAAAGGACTAGCCATAGGTGGGAAGCTGTAGTGCTGCCTTCCCCTGCAGCTCATGTGAAATCTGTTTTCATCAATGTTTTACACGAAGTGTTGTGCTTTAGTAATCAAGCTATGAACAAAGCAGGTTTGGTATATATAGGGCTGTAGTTCTGTTTATGCACTCATTCATGCTAAAATGTATGTTTAGTACTCATTCATGCTAAAACCATACCCAAGTATGGCCGTAGGAGACAATGGATTTGCAGTCACTTCTTTTGGATGAGGTTCATTGCCCAGACTGCTAACACAGGGTGGTTGTCAGTGAACCTGCAGGGCTTTGATTTTGTTTGTTTTGCTGTGGTGATTTTGGGGTGTAGGATAGGTGAAAGGCCGTGCAAAAGTGAAATATTAAGGCTGGCATCCTGGTCGTGTAGTCATTGTGTGTTCGTATCCCCTAATTCTTTAGGTTGTTCTTCCTTCCTGCCTGATCTGTTGCACATTCCTAGGAAAGATGCATACTCTTTCAGTACACAGGTGTTTTCACTTTACTGGATCACAAATGATCCTTTAAAAATTCATCGTTCTGTGCATTACCTTAATGTTTATTAAATGTCTATGTGCTTCCGTAGCAGATTAAATTGTGGGCTGCATAGGTTGCTGTGTTTTTCAAATACTGTTTCATGATCTATTAACATCGTCATTGAGTGGAGGTTTTTCCCACTTCTTTCTCTTAATTTGGTGTCATGTACTTCTAATGGGAGCACAAAATCTCAGCCTCTGCTTGGAGGTAATGAATATTGGTATACTTGTAAAAAATACTTGGTTTCAAAATTATTTTTATCATCATAACGTTCAGTTGAATACTGCAGCTTATGGCTGATCTGTTGTAACTTTTCCATGTGTGAATAGAGCTTTTAAAGTTATTCTAATAACATACATTTCATATCTTCTGGAATAAGACATTCTAGGAAATCCTTCTAATGCTGATACAGATTCTCAGGGTTTGCAAATACTGTGAAGAGTATCACCAGGATATCGCCACATCACCGGGATAAATGGAAAGACAGGCCTGAAGTGTCCTGTCTCTCAGCCTGTTTCTTTCACAGTATTCATACTGAATTTCTGTATATGTAGAATGAGCAATGTGTGGAAGTGAGTGCTCATTACAGTCGATCTCAACTTTTTAGAAACTACTATACCTTTATGAAAAGAGATCCAGTCATTAGTGCAAAGTGATCTCTACCTGCCTGTGGTTTTTGTTATCATAATAAAGAGAGGTGACTGAGGGGACACAATATATGAGGTTAGCCACATAACCTTGTGATGAGAACCAGTTTGTTTGATGTCATGAATTTCCATTTGTCTTGAACAAAATAATCTGAAAATTTTGTCAGTGAGGAAGTAAATACAAAATATTTAAATTCTGATCATACTGATCTAAGAATTTCTTCTTGATGATACTGTGTCAAATGCAGGAAATGTTTATTTCTTAGTGAAGCAGAATTCTGGATAAAATTAAATGATACCATGTAAATACATAAGAGAAGGCGCAACTCTTAGTGCATGTCCCATTCCTGCTGCACTGCTGTCCCATGTTCCTGGAGCTGCCCAGCAGAAGCTGCAGCAAATTGCTGCCCAAATTTCATGTGCCTATTGCATGTTTGATGTGCTGCCGATACAGCCGGGCACTGCACTGGAAGGGTTCTCTGGTGAAACTCCTCAGACGGATGACAATCTCCGGGATTTCACCGTGGGCTTGAAAACATATGAAGAGGCATCAAGCAGTGCTATTGACAAAAAAATTGCAGTAAAGTTAAAGATTTTTCATTTAGTGATAAAGAAAGGCCAATCTGCATCTGCAGTTCTGTGCTGACAGTATCTCAGCCTGTGAAAATCACAGATGAGCTTTGTATATATTTTTTGCCAAAAGGCCCACTTGCTGAAAAATATAGCGCAGTATCTTCTTCCTCCACTGTATTGGTTCACTGTTATAATGATAATTTCTGGCCTTACCTGTATTGGCTGTCCATTGTGGATTAGCTATTCATTCTGTTAAACTAACCAGAAATTTATTAATTTGTTTAAAGAGGATTCCTATAGTTACATTTGAACAGCATATTGTGAATTTGTAGGAAAATAAGACTAAAATACAAAATCTAGACTTTTGTGGCAGTGTTGTTTTCTAGCCACGAGCTCCATCTTTTTTTCACCTCCTCTGAGTAACCTTGAAACCCACTTCTCAATTCCAGCCCAATTTAGTGAAACCATTGGGCTTGCAAAGGACTTAAAATTGTTTCAGTGATTTTTCTGCAAATTAAATGAAAATAAATAATGGAGTAAAGAGAGATACCTCTTAATGTCTCCAAACTGGAGAATTAACTTAATTCTTATTAGGCGGAAGAGAGTCCACCAAGGGTGTTTGCCTCATGACAATGCTGATGAGGTGCCCAAGCTTTACAGAATTCCATTGTTCAGGTGTCAGGTGCTTTCTTGCAAGGATTTCTGTGGCTTTTCAGTACCAAAGGTTCCTGTCATTCACAGTTGGTTTATGTGATTAATGGAAGAAATGGCAAGTTCTAACTTTCTTAATGTATTTTCAGTGATAGGAATACCAACTTAGATTTCTTTTTTTTTGCTGTTGCAATTCACATAGTGTCATTTAGTAATCATTAGCAGATTTCATAATCATTAGCAGACCAGGTTAGTAATCCTTGACACTGGAAAGCTTATTAAGCATGTTTTGGGGGGTGGGGGTTGTTAAGCTTTAATCTGTGACTGGAGGTATAAAATTATTTTTTTATTGAATGGTAATGAAAGTAAAACCAGTTCAGAAAACCATTGTCTAATGTGTGCTTATTAATTGCATATGACATTATGTTTGATCTTTTAATAATTACGTGAAAATATTTAAGGAAAAAACCCACACATTTTGACTCCTTAAAACAATATCCCTTTGTCCAAAGTTGTACTGGCCAACTAGGAAAGTTGATTAAATGGTGCTTTATGAAGAGATAGTCTTAGAAATTGCCAATCTTAAACTTTTCAAACAGAAGCAGTAATCTTTGAATAAAACATGACTTTGACTTCAAAAATTGCAATCCTTGATGGGTAGTAGGTCATGTTAATAATTATTAATTCAAGGGGCTCTGTTTCTGTAGCATTAAGTGTTACATCTAATCAGATCATATCACCCATATGAGGCAAGCTTACCATCTCTCTCAGGATAGGCAGGTCACACTAGGTCAATGCTCAGACAGGAGACTATGAAGCATTCACACTACTGGAAAAAATGAAAGCTGTATGTTTCATGTTTCCTGCACAAGAGGTTTTGAGTCACTTTTCCTTCTCACTATCAGAGATACTGTGCTGGTGGAGAAGCCACCTTTCAGATGTGATTTAGAATTGGAGAGATGTCGGTTTTGGTCTTTACAAATGCCGTGGCACTGCTGCTGCTCTTTGTCAGATGGAGACAGCCTGCCCACATCCTGCCTGCAGTAGAGCAGTTTCAGTGCAGTGTGGAATTTGGCACCTATTGTTGGCAACTCTTGGGTAGCTGCTGTGCCCAGCTCCTGTGTAGCATTGACACATGCTGAACACAAGGTGTCTGGGTAGTCTAGAGAGAGAAAAAGTAGCATCTGAAACCTAATCAGATTTCTGTGTGTTTGGGTGGGCAGCTGTGGATTTGGGTTTGTTTTTTTTTTTTTCTAATAATCCTAGTTTCTTCAGTCATCTGAAACTGAAAGTGTTACCTGGAAAAAAAGTTTGAAAAGTTAAAAATAATGTGTCCCAAAGTGTCAAGAACTGCAGGCTAAATAAAAGAATCCCACCCATTTAATTACTGCATTTTTAATTATGCATTTGCCAGCCAATCTAAATATTTCTCCTTTTATCTTTATGATTGTTTTAATGTTCAAATTTGGATAATAGCTGCTTTCTGTTTCCTTCGTATACTCTCTGTACCTTGCAGATCTTTCTTTTCTCAGCTTCTCTGCTAGGAGACAACCACAGCCCTTCATAGCTGAGCCTTCATTCTGTTGGCCTGTAGAGTATTCACAGTGCAGGTACATTAAAATAGCAATAGTAGCAGAAATGTGGCCAGACCTGTTTCATCTTAGGAGATGGGGCCTTGCAAAATAGTCATAGCTTCAGGAAGAAAGTACCTAAGTTGCTAAGGAGGGTTTCTCAAATAAATCTTTCTGCTGAAAAGAAGCACTTGTTATGAACTCTACCTTCTGTCTTGTGTGGCTTAACCCACTCACTTCTGTTCCCTATGATTTATTTAATCTCAGTTTGTCTATTGGTTAGTTAGAGGCTTGCATAGAGCATATCCTTGGAATCTTAGGTTGCTCTGTACTTGTCCTGTTGATAAATGGGGTGATTTACATCTGTGCTGCCTGAGAGACACAGAGTTGTTTATAAATGAGAAAGTAAAAACTTCTATTTCTTTCTTCGGTCTTGAAAGCACATTTTAAGACATGCTAGACTTTTAAATCTAAGCAAACACCTTTGGTTGTTTTTTCAGAACTTATTGGGATTCAAAGTTCTACTGGAAGTACAATTAGTTTTCATCAATACGATTTAGGTAACTGAGGTTGGGACAGTTTCAAACATGTACTCATCTGCACTCTTGTTCACCTAAAACTTTCACAAATCTTAGTGATGATTCTCTAGAAAAAGTAGGTATTGGGAATTAGCTGTCCCTGATAGGATTTGAGGACTTCATCATCTTATTCTTATGCTGAAACTAATTTCAGCGAGGAAATAACACTTTCCACAAATACATTCAATATGAAAACTTGAAAATAATATATATTGTATTTTTTCTCAGCTATTTACCCTGGATAGCTAGTGGTTAAAGTGTGAGTGTACTCACATTTCTCTTGCACATAACCAGTTCTGAATTTGAATTCTACTTTCTGTAAATACTCACTTGCCTCCTGCTTTAGTGATTATTCCTGTAGCAAATTCATGATGTGAGCGTGTGAAAACATTGTGGTAGAACACAAAGAACAAGAATAATGTAGAAGTAATTTAAAAATACATATGAAATTTAATTCTTATGTTCAGAATTTGCCAAAATGACTGTGAAAAAACATAAAGCCCAAAGCCATGTCCTTCACACATTAAGCAGTTCAGAGTATATGGGTCACATACATTTTATGTCCAGTCTCTATGTATGAAGTAAATATTACAAATGTAAACAATATAAGCATATCTGCTAAGTCCATACTCCTTTCCTTTCAATGGAATTTTGTAGATAGAGGATTTTTGGCTGTCTGCACTTAGAAAGTATTTGGTTTAGAAATTACAATCTCCTGCATTTATATAGACTCTTTTTCCCCTATATCTATAAAGTTCTTACAAGCAACGTAGGTGAAGGTTGCTATGATCATTTTACAGTTGTGAGAATGAAATTTCTTTGAGTGCCTGAGAAGATCTGATGAAGGAAATACATTTTTATATATATTTCATAGGAAAATTTACATACATTGAAAAAAGACACATATCCGATTTGGAATACATTAATGTACTTTGTGATGTATCACTTCATGATTTTATCATTTTACTTTGGAAGTCAAATAGCTATTTTATTTCTGGTATCATCTTAATCTCAGACATGTGCAGGGTGTACTTAAGATACTTTTCAATGTGTCACCATGCCTCCATTAAACATCACTCAGGTAGCTATTAGATTTCATGAAGCAAAGAGAAAAGAAGCAGTGTAAAGAAAAATGTTTGTTGCAATTCCTTGAATATGTACATGCCTGAAATACACTGCTAACATGGAAAACATGATCAGTGCAGGTTTCAAGGGAATGACCAAATAGAATGTTTTCCCTTGTAGCTTTTACATGTAAGTGGTCATAGATAGTTACTGTTGTGAGTGCCCTGAGGATGAGTCGGCCTCCCCAGGGCTGCCTCCAGTTAATGCATCTTATCTCAACCACATGTACAGTTGTACTTTGTTGACCCAGCTTCAATGTGCTTTAGACTTCAGTGGGGAAATCCTGATGCCATTGAAATAAAGAAGAGTTCTGAGGTGGATTTCTCTGGAACCAGAATTTCATGCTTTGCCATAGTGCTTTGAATGACCTTTGCCTGCATTAGGAAATCTGAGTTGCCAATGTGGAGCTCAACGATTTCAGACTGGGAGGTGTTGTGAGGTCTACATCTGATTTTAAAGCTGAGGGTAGCCAGATATAAAGAAACAGTTAACTTATAGTGGAAACAGTAGGCTATGTTGTGGGGAAATCAGTTCGCTTCGTGCCTCTGAAATGAGATATCATTATGTTCAAATCTAAGAGGAAACAGCCATACCAACTACTATGCCAAAGCCTTTTCTAAACTAGTCCTAATCTCAGCTTCCTGCTTTATCATCATACTGCTATTCCTTCGCTTGTCAGAGACCAGTGAGTCTCTGGGAACTCATCTATAGTACCGCTTCTGTGGCCTTTCCTGAACTCATTTATAGTACTTGCTCCTGTAGCTTCTCTCATACGTCTGTTCTTCTTTGTGTGAAGTAGCTCCTCTTTTATTTCAATCATTCCAGAAAATTCAACCTTTTGGGGGGATGGAGAGGAGGGAGAACACCTTCTATTTGACTGTGCTGTTTTACCATTCACCTTATTTGTATTTTTCTTCTCAGAAAACCAAAAGGGATGTAAATAACTTTGATCAAGACTTTACACGAGAAGAACCAGTATTAACGCTAGTGGATGAGGCAATTATAAAACAAATAAATCAAGAAGAATTTAAAGGGTTCTCTTATTTTGGAGAAGAGCTACTTGTATAGACAACATTAGGCTGACAGACGAACGATGCTGCAAGAAGTGATTCTGAAGAGATCGTCAAATTTCTGAGACTCGGTAGATCAAAAACTACTTCTCTTACCCTGAGCCCATATCCCCAATTAAAGTATATATTTATTGTTTTTTTCCTTTACTCTTCTGACCTGAAAGCACTTCTAATTTCTGTCTCACAAAGCAATGCAAAATAATTTTGTATCAGAATTTGTAGATGTAACACACTGCTGTATATTTGCAACTTTTCTTTTATTCCTAAGATCTCCCCAGAGGACAAAATTGCATCTTTTCCATGGAAAATGAAGCCATGCTATTAAAAGCAATTTAGCAGATCACGTTCTGTAATTGTCATATGTATTTAAGCTAAGAACGTGAGAACTGTTTCTTCTGCACTGGTGGTTAAGGTGAAATCTGTATTCAGATATGCAACAAATAAGTAGTATGTTGCCCTTTGGTAGACAAAGAAGTTTGCCTTTGGGGAGCTGTAATGAATTATGATTTCTTGTGGTGAGGTACAGACTTAAAATAAAGCTCTCCAGAAAAAGCGGCACATCAATTAAAACTTTCAATGAAGTTCCTCGTACAATTTACAGAAAACTCTTAGGAATAAGAAGAGTCACAAAGATAACTGAAATTTTATTTAAAGCAAGAAATAGATACTATATGGGTAGTTATTAAAGGGCTAAAGAATAAAAAGCATATAGTACTTCAGCACAGCTATATATAGACATTTTACGGTTTTTCAGGCAATTGGGTGTACTGTTCATGTTACCAAATTTAATATCCATTTAAATGAACCATTGATGTGATGGCAAGCTTGCAAATGTTTACAGTTAATTTTACATTAAAAATTAATTATAAACATTGTAAATTTGCCTTTTCCATTGTAGCTAAGCTGGTAAATAATTTCTTATTTATATTTATTTTTTCAGCAGTGTGTTACTTTTGCACACTTTTACAAAACCATAATACTACTGTGTTTGTTGGGTTTTTATGTTTAAAATCTAAAAAGAAATCTGCTTTTAGAAGACACAAAATAAGGCTATACGTGCATTATCTGGAAGTGTGTTAAAAAAACTGAAGATCAAACATTCACAAACTGACATTATTGAAAGTTGTACATTGAATTTTTTTGTGTATGAATTGAAATGGTAACTCATGTGGACAATATTACTAATGTGAAGTTACCTCCTGTAGATACGCTAACAGTGTTATGTACTTATATTTCCAGGAGTACCCTGTGGTTTGGTTTTTGGTTTGTTTTGGGGTTGGTTTTTTTTGTGTACATGTATCGCTGAGGTCATTTTATTATATATTTTACTGGACTGAGTGAGCGGTCATTGGAATCCATTTTAATTGTTGCACATGGATTTCCAGCTGCACAAAAATATATATACTTGTGATTGGCAAAGTGGCACTAAAGAAGCTTTTTTGCCTTTTGTACAGGTGAGATTTTGTATATAGTGTTTGCTGCAAGGCCTGTGGAATTCATTGAATATAGAGGTATCAACTGCTGCATGTTCAGGCATACTATTACAATGTTAGTCTATGAAAGAATAATTATAATAATGTCCATGTGCAATACTCTTGTATGTGTATTGGTTCAAGTTACTGTCAGAGAGATGAGGTTTTTGTTAAAAAGATGTAGACATATATTAAGCTATACTAAATCTCTTGTATAGTTCTCTTCAACTCTATTATGACGTGATAGAGCTCAGAAAGAGAAAAGAATGTTACAAATTGTGGTGGACAAAGTGTGAATCATTGGCTTTAAGAGATGATCTCGGGCTCAAGCAGATGAGTTAGTTTGTGTCAGTTTTGCGTCTGGCTGCTCATAGCCTGTTACTGATGACAGCATTCAGTTCCATTTTGTTTTGTTTTTAAAACTCAGGTGTAATTATTATATATATTCTTATGATTATTTCAAAATATTAAATATTATGATATTTCAATTAATGTGTTGTCTGGCCTACAGGCGTAATAATGCATCAAGCCTTTAGTTTAATTTAATTTATCTTCAGTAATCTTTTGTACTGGGAAAAGACGAGCTTCTGGAGCTGAGTACCAGCACAGAAACATCTTAATGATTGCATCATCTCAATGTTTAAATTTCTTTCTCTTTTAGAAATATATTGTAGAACTGCCCATCAATTTGCATCTCACCACTGGCTCTGTTTTATTTCTCATCACGGTTAGCTTTTGACATCCAGGCAAGAACTGATCACAGTGCTAACGTGTTCTTTCCCATAGGTGAGTAGGCTGGCAGGAAGACAAGTTACCGGATAGTGCACTACTGTTTGTACAACAAGAGGCCTTTACACAAAACTCTGAGCATTTATTTTGAAGGAATGAAAGCGTCCCATAAAGCTTTTGTAAGCAAGCTGTGCAGTCTGTGTTCCCCTCTCTAACATGAAGATAATTAGCAAATGTTTGTATTTCAGGCCTCAGCCCCTGCAATGTTTGCTAGGATGCTAAGAGAAAAGTGAAGGAGATAAAAACTTTTGCATGGGCAGATATTTCTTCAATATAAATAGTTAGATCCTCTGCATTGGGTTTACATCAGAAGGTTTGTCTTTTACCTTGAACATTTTTTAAAGATAATTCTTAAAAATGGACATTCTGTTACATTTCTGCCTGTTCTGTAAAATCTTTCTTGTTCCTTCTTTGTAAAATGAGTGCAAAATGCCAAAAAGATTATTAATAATAATAATAATTAAAAAGAATCAACTGTTTCTTGTTTTTCCTCCCAAATAGACTTTATTAAAAAATGGAAACACATTTTTCTCCATAGGGTGAAAAATAATTCTCTCAAAAAAAAAAGGCTTACAAATTACCTCTTTTTAAATTATGTGCAGAATAGTTCTGGCTAAATATAAAATGTATTCAGTTGCGGAGTGGGGTGGGGGGTGTTAGGGTATTTTTTTTTATTGTGAGGATTTGTTTGTACAGAATTTTTTTCTTATGGATGTAATTTGAATCTCTTGCCATTCATTAGTGTTATTTCATCGTAAACATTATTACTGTGCCAAATGTACTGTATTCAAAAGGATGTGAATGTGTATTGTTTCGGAACCTAATAAATACAATGATGTTAAATCTTATTTTTTTCCCCAAAGTTTTCCTAAGTATTTCCTAATGAGGAAGAAAGAAAGATGAAGGATGAATATTTTTCCTGTTACGTGCTACACAAAATACCATGAGCTTACCTTTTAGAAGTGGATATCTTGCAAAGGAAGGATTTGCTAACAAGAGCCTCATCCGTGAAGCATTAAACACTTCAAGAGAAGCACGGTAACAGTAAGAGTGCACAAACACTATTTGTTTTGGGCAATGCAACATTTGCCTCAAAAACACCAAGCTAGTGAGCTTACAGACTCTTTCTGCTTGTGGACTACATAATGGTCACTAAGTTCTGACTGATCTCAGCATTCTGCTTAGCTGCATTGTTAAAACTCACTTCAGTCGGGCACTTTGTGTACAAACATGTGAGACTGCTTTAGTGTTTAATTGGATTGATTAGAGGGATTCATAGCATGAATAAGTTTAATTGCTTAGGGTCATAGAGCTTATTAAATGATTTATTTAACTTAATCTGTCAATGTGACATTGTCTGAGGTATTTCAGTATTTCATAGTGTTTTCTTTTGCACCTTAAAGACTTTAGGTTGTCATGGTCTAAAATTCTTAACTTCTGTTTGAATAGATCAGCTGTCAGCATACTCTGGCAGTAATTCCAGTTAGCATACCTTGCTAGCATGGCTTCTGCATAAAACTCCATTGTTTTCCTTTATGCCCAGTCTTCTCAAAGTCACTGAAAGTGTTTGGTGCCTATGAGCACATTCCAAATCTTGTGTGTTGACAGAATTAGCATAAACTTTGTCACACAGATCTTACTAGTTAAACAACTATGTAACGTCTTGATTTTCTGAGTATATTTTTCAACCTTAAAAGCAAAGATCTTAACCATCATCTTACAATAATAAATGCCACAGCTCTTCAGGTATGTCAATCCTTATCATGTTTTCTTATAATGCTGTAACAGGTGTCTAGTAAAGAAGAGTTTTTACCCTGGCTGGTGAAAAATTTGGAAAGAAGGCATTCCTCTTTTGAAAAGGAATAAGTTTCAGTCTGATTGACTGTCCATGCTGTAAATGTGGTACTAAAAGCTCAGGGAGAGAGTCTTGGCATGCACCTCTCTGCTTCTATGTCCTTCCACACGAGGGACGTTAGATCACTTTACAGTCAAAAATGGTTTTAGCCTCCTAGTAGTCTGGTCAGGTACATAAGTAAATCAGTATGCTAAGCACCTAAACAACCTGATCAAAATCAGGTTAATTATCCAATAATGATTTGGAGTGTGGAATAGGTTGACGTATCCTAAATTCAGAAGCTTCAGAAATTAGTTTTGCATCTTCATCTATATGTAGTATTCGAGCAAAACAGTTCCTTAATTACAAACACATGGCATGAACATGCTTTGTCCCAGGTATGAGGAGAAAAGAAGAATTAGTTAAATCAGAGCGGATCTGTTTTAGGAACAAGAAATTTTTCATCTGAGTAACATAAAAAAGGTGTTTGTATAAGCAGAAGAGGGTGTGAGCAGCCATACTGGATCAAACCAATCAGCTCAGGTCATGTATCCTGCTCTTGGCAATGATCAGTAGCTTAAGCAGTAGTGTGCACTGATTAGAAATCAAGTCAGCTTTCATTGTAGCTATAGCAGCATAAAAGTATAACGAATTGAAAACACCCGTAGAGAAGAAGAAAGCATGAGATGGTATTCTGCCTGCAGCAATTTGACTCCATGATGTTATGAAGTGAGTGATCATGTCTTTATTATATTTAATATCGCTGAATAAACTAAATCAGTTTTTGAACAATGTCATCTTCTGGTACGCAAACATTTTGTAGTAAAGACCTACACAGCTCAAGTAATAATGTTAAAAATTATATCCTTTTGTTTATTCTGACCCAGTCTGAATTCCATTTTATGCTGCCTGAGTCTTTGTTTGAAAGAGGATAAATAATCATTTGCTATTTACCTTTTTCATGTCACTCAGAATTTTATAGGTTGCTGATGCATCCTTCCTTAGTGAGTTCTTTTTCAGAAGAACTTTTCTTTTTTTTTTTTTCCCCTGCCTGTAAAAAGGCTTCATACAAACACATCCCGTATTTTTGGTCATCTCTGTCAACGTTCTCTGGATTTTTTTTGGTTCCACTGTATCTCTTTTGAAGACAGGGTAGAATTATGTGTAATATTCAGAATGTGGATGCAACCTGGATTATTACAATGACTAGTGTTTTCTGGTTTGTTTTCTGTTACATTTTTATATCTTTTTTTTTAATCTAGGTTTGTTCTCGATTCTTTCACAGGCCTTCCCAGATTACTGTCAGTTGTAAATCTAATATGCACGCTCTCTATTAGATTCTCCAGTCAGTATGAAAATAGGTTCTGCCCAGGACATAATGAAAATAGGTTAAATAGGAATTTAACCAATGCAAAGTGCTGCCTCTGTGCAGGCTTCCATTTTAGCAGTCAACCTTTGATGGTTGCCTTCTCAGTGTGGTTTTAGTGCTGCTTTTGTATGCCTTATATGTAGCTGTGTTTAGACTGTCTTTCCCTAGCTTGCTTATTAGAACATTGTGTGCAACAAATATTTCTCCAAAATCAGGTACAGGGCATGCTCTACTCCCCTGCAATCGATACAGGCTCTTACTGTTTTCTTGAATGGCCCTTCTTTTGGCTTGTTAGCTACACTGGAGGGGGGAAAGATAAAGGTTTTCTTAGCACATTGGGAAAACGTATATAGGTGCCAAAATAGTTCCCACTCCATCTTTCCTTTTACCTCATCATTGCTGTGGAAGCAGGAGATAAGAGCAGCAGCCTGAGATGGAACACAAGCTGCCACTATAAATATTGTGAAATGATTATGCAAGACTGTCCAAAATTTTGGAAAGGCATTAAAGAACTTTCACGTTTGTACAGAGATGTTTAATCCTTGGAAAAAAATCAGTTAGGAAGAAAGTCAGTGACCTGGAGTCTATTAGTGATTTGGGCACCGGACTGAGCGCTGAATTGAGCGTTGCATACACTTGGCATCACCATCCAATACTACCAGTTTGCTTTAGTGTCTTATGTACTACTGGAGGTAGTACGAAGAAAAGATTAAAGCTGCTAGTAACAGCAAGAGTCAGTGCCAGGCTGATGCTCATCTGTGCCAGTGTATATTCTCATTTCTCTAAACCTCTTAAGGCAAAATGTTACCCAAAAGTGTCACACACCCAGCATTGGTGCCGCAAGGGGGAAAGTAAAGAACAGGAGTCCTGCTTTTGGTGTACATGAACTGTTAGGTTAGTTTGGTCACCTTAGGTAGCTGTACCCTTGACAACCTCTTAGGAATAGCTCAGATGTCCTTTGAGTGACAATAAATATATTCCTGCCCAGATACATCTGTCAGATGGTGACAGCTACAGAAAGGGAGAGGCTGGAATATCAACACGAAATAGCATATCTAAATGTCAAAAATGCACTTGTTACTTGTGTTTTCATGTGAAATGAGTACAGATGCATAACCAACCTCCTCTTTTTATTGACACGAGTGTTACGGAGCTTCAGGCATCAAAATTGTGCAAAGGGTGAGATGCTATTATGGCTGTTTTACAAATCAGCAAACTGAAACTAGTTGCTGCGATAATGATTTGTTTCTTATTGTGTTAGTACAAGGTCAGCAGAAATGCTAAGAAAAGAGCATGGGTGAAGCTAGTCAGTGCTGTCACAATACTCAGGATCTGGCATTTCTGAGCATCAGGGTGTTTTCAAACCATGCTTCACTAAATATCTGCTGGTGGTCTCCCATGAAAGGGCTCCATGGCTGCTTGGAGTCCCCTTTGTTCTTCTTTTCATTTGCTAAACTAAAAGACAGTCAGAACTTGTGTGCAGTTGGATACAGGAGCTGATGCCATAAGGGAGATGGGATTTTTGGTTTTACAATGGGATAGGCTTTTTATTGAAACATGGTCACACCCACATGAAATGTTCTAGAAAATCTATTTACTCAGAGGCTTTGGTACATCAAAAAAGAACATTTTCTGTTGATTTTTGGTTAATGAGCAGTGAGAAATAGGCAAAGATACCAGGCACATGGAGGCACATTTTTCTAAATAGTGATGTGGTTGATTAAGGTGAGCAGATTGAGGGTCAAAGAGATTATGCAAATCTCGCTTAAGTAAATGTTTATGTGCAAGTGGGGATCACTGCCCCGTTTAGAAGCAAACTTAAGACCTTTAAACTTTACTTGTTGGAATAATGTGGAGACATTTTTTTCTGTGATTAGATGCTACGCTAACCCCTTAAGTGCTAGTGCATTTCAACTGCGCTGCTGTAAAAGACAGGAGCTGAACTTTCTAGACCCTGAACTCTGCTGTTATGAGGCCTGTGCACAGTCTATGATGCCGCTCTACTGAGCTGCAAGGTTATGCAAAATCCCTCAAACACCACCTCCTGACTGCTGAACCGAGACTATGGGTAACCCCAAGACCAGACTTCCTGGAGCGCAGGGATCTCACTGGAAAACTGGTGTTCTAGAGAATATTAGATTTTTTTTTCCATACTTTTCCAGTCCCAAATATAGGGCCGATTTTTGAAGCACCCGTTACCACAAGCTTCTGTGTTTGGGCACTCTGAAATACAGTCTATGACATATATTCCCATTTAAAGCATCTCTGGTCATACAGACAGCCTGCTAAAATCACCAGTGCATAGAGTCTACTGAATATGGGCCAAAGTCCACATTAGAGCAAGTCCCTTGTATTGTTAATTGTGTAATAATCTTGCACTATAGGTAGAAAATTACTGTGGTCCTGCCTCCCATTGCACAGCACCGGTGCTGGTTTAGTCAGGCAGCGGTTTGACACCTATTGACTTCAGTGGGAGAAGAAATGGAAAACTGTGCAGAACATCATTATTCTGACAATATGAAGGGCTACAAAAGCAGTGTTGAACCATCAGTCTTTAATAACACCAGAGAAATCTGCTTCCTCCAGTAGGACTTAACTTAGACACAGCATCCTCTCAACACATCCCTGCTGAAACCCTATGTACTATCAGCCATTCGCCTCTGAGAAACCCATACTGTGGTGACCTGTCAAGATGCTTGTCTCAGTCGCACTAACCTTTGTCTCATTTGCTTGCTCGGGGATAAAAGTGACACACCACAGGAGCGTTTTGGAGAGGATAATAATGCTGCCACCATGTATTTGGTTGACACGCTGAGAGAGGATCCGCAGCTGCAAGACTTCAAATATGAGAGCTTTACTGATGTTTTTGTTCTTGTTAATATTCCTGCCTGTGTTGGGAGAAGAGTCTGGGTGATGAAGAGGAGTGGAGAGTATTAATTTTCATTTACTGAGCTGCCTGGCAGTAATGTGAACCTCCCACACAGCTGAACAAGTTGATTTCAGAGCCAGCGAGGTTATCAACACCAATAAAAAAAGCAGTTGTCGTGTAGTTTAGACATTATGCATGGGCAACAGACGTCCTGGTATATCAATCATATGCAAATTAAAAGTATTTCTGTAACCTCTGACCCTGCTTGTAAACAGCAGATTCCAGGAATTCTGCTGGAAACTATACATTACTAAGGCAAAATTGTACTTAGCAGTAAACATGCTTTCCTCAGTGAAAGAATCTGGAAGTGGAAGAATGCAAGACCTTGAGATGCACTGCTGATTGTGGGGAAACTGCTGAGGCCACCTCCTGCCTGGCAGCTGGGAAAACACCCACCCTTGCAGAGCTCCGGGTGGAAATATGTAAACCAGACATGGCTGTCGTGCGTGAGCACCTCGTTAACACGCTATCAGGCATTCACAGGCAGTGGCCGTGCAGTGCCAGGAGTGAGCCCACACGCGATTTGAGCTTGCTCTGGCATGAAACGGGAAGTCGTTGGAGAAACTGAAAGAACTGAGTGGAAAGCTTCTGCTTTTAATGGCAGCAGAAGAACTGACGAGCAAGTAGGTGAGAATTGGAAAGACAGAAAACACAGTAACAACCCAAAATGAAGAATCCCCTTGGAACGGGGGAGTTCTCCAATGATCAAAGAGAATGGTGAGATGATTGTTGAAAGATGATTGAGGGTGGAAATGTGAATCTTAAATAGAAGCTAAGCGTAGGAGGGAACAAGAAGAATTCAAAGTGGATGTCTGTGCTTCTAAGTTGTTATGCCCAAGGTACTTTTAAAATAGCTAGCGTGGGTTCTGTTACATCAGTGGTGCCACCTCACATTATTCAAATATTTATCTGGCACCAGAGGGAAGGGATTTTACAATCAGCTGAGAACTCAACGTGGCTGCTGATTACATTGCTAGGAGTAAAGAGCAGTCTAGTTTAAAGCTAACCCGGGGTGCTTATCCACAATTTGACCTATACTGGAGGCATATCTAAATAAAAACCCAAAGGCTGTCATGTCCGTGGAAAACACACCGCATGGTCTCTTCCATCAGAATTACCACTCAGTCACCATCTGCTTCCCAAAAGCATGTTCATAAGGCTCTCACATTCAGGTCTTTTCAAGGGAAGGTCACAATTTTTAAATCCAGTAGTACAATGTTTTTGAAACACTGGAGGAAATCTAAGCTTTACAGCCTATGTGTTAAAAATGCAGTTAGTGTTTTCCCGCCAAAAAGCAGAGGTGTATTTTTCTCATATAAAACATAATGAACCTCTGTTATTTGCATTGCATATTGGTGGTGCAATGTCCTTATACAAGGAAAATGTGTGCTTCTTCATGATGGAAACATCAACAAAAGGCAGGGAGATGATCAGGTGAAGAATTACAGTGCCAGTCCATGGCTATTAGCTATTACCATCGTGATGCTTCACCAAATGGACTCACTGGGAAAACTTTTCATACATCACAGGCAGTAAAGCAAAACAATGCAACAAAAGAAATATATATTTATTAACTCATTACTTTCCATGTAGAAGATAAAAGATTATTCTAAGCAAATATTTTCTGTATTCAGAATATATTTTAATTTACCAGCATTCAGATTTCTTCCTACTCTGAGTGCTCATTATTCAGAACAGAAAATTAACATGTTCCTGATAGACCAAGGCAGTGCTTTGCAAAATTATTTATTTTTTTCTTTTTCCAGAAGGTCTTCATGGTTGTAGTGTGTTGCAATAGTTTAGGTAGACCACGGTGGCCGAAAGGTATGATCCTGCCCATCTCTCCCTTCTCCCAGCCATGTGATCCCAACTTTGTGGGCACTGTGAGCCAGGATTCAAGCATGCCAGGTGCTGGACTTCTTTCCTCCTCTCCACTTACCAGTTCCTTGAAATGCTCTTGCAGGAAATGGTGTAGATCAGCACCCACTCTCTTCCTGGCTGTGTGTAGAGCCTACTTAGCACACTGCACAGCACAAAGAGGGCACTCTCCCTTCCTGCCTCTTGAAGTTTCCTGTTTGCATGGCTGGCTTTATGCTGGCTCTGGCAATTGCCTGACTTCTTTTGAGACAACCCAGCTTGCTCACCTGATAGGAAACAACTCACTTCTTTTCATGAGTAAGTTCTCTGCCATTTCAGAAGGCTGAATTACTTCATTAAAGGGTCAGGTGCATGCCGGACGACTGAAGGCAAGTGGCGGTGATGTGGAACTGGGAATGGCAAAGTGGGAGAAAGAGGAAAGACCCTTCTGTCTGGGTGGGCAGTTCATCTCAGGTCACCTTACCATGTCTTGACCAAACGGACTCAAGGGACATGATTGCAAAGGAGAGAAAAACTAAACGACAATCCTGTGTTGCAGGAAACCAGGCTGGTGAATTAGTGGGGCATTGTCCTATCTTGGAACCAGTGCTGGTCCAGTACTGGCATGATAAAGTAAAGAATGCAGTTGTTGAAGTAGTGGTTCAAAGATAAGCCATTCAAATGAGGTATAAAGTTAAGTTCTTGAGAGGTGGATTTAAAAAAAAAGAAAAAAAACATTAACCACATTTTTCAAGGGAAATTCAGTAGGGAATGAAGATAAAATATAAAAGTTAAAACGACCCACCCCACAAAAGTCAGGGAAGAATTGCCGGTGATTCCAGTCAAGAATGTCTTGTCCTCAGGCAGGCAGCCTACGTTACCTGAAAGGCTGAACAGACACAAACAACATCACCCAGCTGGGTAGGCACTACTAATGTATTCCCTGTAGCCTTCACACTTGGACCAGAACCCAGAGTTATGCCAGAAACTGCAAACACAAGCACACATTCCTGCTGTGCTTTTAAGTCTCCTGAAGAGATCCCATGGACTTGCAGAAATGGTACACCCACTTTCCTACTTGTTGAATGTGGAAATTAATAAATTATGGGGCTGATGGAATTGTAGCATTGTAGTAAAGGAATTTTATGGGGGTTTTTGGTTGTCTTTTTTACAAACAGACATTCCTGGATTTATTTTCCAAGATGCAGACCCCAGAGACTCCAGGGAGATATCATAGTTTGTACCTCTGCAGCAAGATTCAAAGAACTGAGCATACTTAGAATTTCACAAAAAAAATGCTGATGAACTATCACTTGCTTTGATGAAAATTATCTTTCTATCTGTGAATACCTGGACTGGGATGGGGATTTACCAGCCCTTTGCAAGCTGTCAGCTACAGCACTGGCTAGTACGATGATGGGAGGTTGGGTCCAATTGTTTAAAGTAAGAGAGCTGAGAGCCTGGTCTGTGAGGTGGATAGCATCTTCAGGTCTCGGGAAGAAATAGAGAACTCAAATTCACTGGACTGGAGGCATGCAAACTGTAAAATTCAGTACTTCAAAGAGCCCTGGAAAAATATTAAGCTATTTGCAGCCAGTTCTCCTCAAGAATGTGGAAATTCAAAGTTACCTACTGGAAGCACTCTCTGCCTGTTTTGTGTGTGCCTTGCTTTGTTTTTTTTCCATTTCTGGTGGTTTTCCCACTGGTATTATTAACTTATTGTCCCTTCAATCTAATTTTGTCTCTTCCCCATCTTTCTTTTTTTTTTTTCTCCTGTTCATGTCAACAGCTGGAGGCTGAGCTGTTGGGTGAGATTTCTTCCTATATTGGACAGTTTTACCCGTTAACCCAGTGCCTGCTGTGACTTTGGCTAAGATAATACAATTCATTCAGTGTCATTCACAGCAGGAGGAGAGAAGAAATTGTTTCATTACAGTGGCACAGAACAATGATGATACTACCAACTACATATAAACACAGAGCAGTAGTTACCCATCAACCAACTTTTAATGGAGGTGGAAGGCTGGGAGAATCTCCTTGGCTACTGCCATCTGCCAAAATGCATCCTGAAAGAGCAGATGCCCAATGTCGTGCTTTGAAAGTTCCAAAACTTGTGATTCAACTGTTGAGTTCATATCCCCCAGACTGTAAATTGCAGCTCGCCTAGCCTGCAAAATGATACCAGCTGACTGCAGGCTCAGAGTGAGCAAAAAGAGTTGCATCAGACTCTAGAAACAGTGCAGTAATTCTTCTCTGTGATTTGGCAAAATGCGTTAATAGGTACAAACGCTGACTGCAAGAAAATGCTGGCATTCTGCCTTGTTTTGCTACCTCAAACCCTTTTTCTTCATCACAACCCCTTTTCCTCCTCACTGCAAAGAGTAAGTATGTTAAAGGAAACAGATTTACCAAAATTACAATCCTGCATGTGAGCCAGCCAGTTTTCACAGTATCACAGTCAATAGCATGTGCTCTTGGAACGCAACACTTTGGATATCAAAGAGAGATTTGATCAGAAGGCTAGGGAGTGTTCTGAGCAGCAACATTTGTCCCTCAGTTTGCTTT
Organism: Pedionomus torquatus; assembly: GCA_013398155.1. Lineage (NCBI taxonomy): Eukaryota > Metazoa > Chordata > Aves > Charadriiformes > Pedionomidae > Pedionomus > Pedionomus torquatus. Next base: position 146,940 of record VZRU01018985.1, on the reverse strand, counting down.
GAAAGCTCGTTTCCATGTACAATAAAAGTAGCCATACACTTTTGTGCAACTGCTATCCAATACTCACAATGAGTGATTATAAGTGAAAGGAACTACTGATTCACTTAGTCATCTTCTGTCACAGATGCCCAATGACCAAACACTAATCGACTCTTTGAAATCTTTTTCAAAGTAGATCTATGCAAACATGGGAAAAAATTACTCCAAATACTTGTAGTTTTGTCAGTTGCTGCTGTGACTACTGATCAGTCCTCTGCAGTTCTTTGGAAACAAGAAATGTGTTTCAAGTTCAAAGTGGAAAGAGATGAATCAGCCTTGTAAATTTACCTGTAAATTGAGGAATATGTATTGATACTGCAACTACCAATGAAAAACTACATTGTGGGGATTTTGTTCTCCTGGTACTGTATATCATGTCAATAAAGAACAGACCAGATTAAGTCTCCTGCTAGGGTGATTCCTCACACTTGGAACTTTGAAATCAGAAAGTCTCAAATACAGTTGCCCTGGATCCTAATGTACTTGGCTGTAAATACTCCAGAACCCTCAGAGAAGCAACTGAGCTTGTAAGTGAAGGGACTGTTTCATCTCCTCTTCACCACAACTTGTGGAACAAGTTTGAGACTCTGCTACCTCTCCTTTCCTTTTGAGACTGTGAGATGAGGATCTCTTACCCCAGCTTGGGAGAAGGTGAGAAAAGCCCTGGCACTTGGTGTCCTGTTGTCTTTAGATGACTGGTGGCTGTTTTCCTGGTGGGATGTGCATGCTGTTCCCTCTGCCGCTTTGCTCTGCTGGGGAGAGCCCAGCAGCTGCTTCCTCTGACCTCTGCAGGATTTGAGTGCCTTGTTTTTCAGCCTGCCTTGCCTTGCCTTGCCCCCCTGGAGTGTATGAACCGTTCTCTCCTGCCAGGAGGCAGAGGGAGCCTGGGGTAGGGTGAGAATGACTACACTCTTGCTTCACAGGTGCAGGTCTCTGGGAGAGTTGGGTTGGGCCAGTATTCCGAATATTGGTGATATTTGTGCCCTGGGAAGAGTAAAGGAGTGGTGTGCCAGCTAGAGACCTGTGAACTCGCTTGTTTGAATAAGAAAGGCTCTTAATGTTATTTGAACTGCAGCACTTGGAGGCATCTAGCCAGGATTTAATTGTGTGTCTTCTCCAGTGTGCTGCTGGTCATGTCCCTTTTTATTTTTGTCCCCTTCCTGTGCTTTTCTCTGGCCAATTGAAATTTGAAAGCTATAAAAAGAAGGAATTTTTTTACAAGGATCCAGAAGTGCACAATTTTTCCTCTTATTGTAAGTTTAAATATTGCTGATATCCATCAAATTTACTTGTTGCTTGACATGTCAGTGTGAATATATACAACTCTCTTTCCTGAGGATAGCTGAAGTGACAGATGATTTCATTGTTGGGTGTACAATAGGCGTAAGTACAATGGAAAAGAAGGGCTGACATCTGCTATGGTGATATGTTTTCAAAAACATGTATTGTCATCTCTTGCTTTCGTGTGTTATGCAACGGTAATTAGGAGTGGCCAAGTGAGCATCAGTTTGGCTGCTTTGCAGTGATTCAGAATTTCTGCTCAGCAATCTGTGATTAGCACCTTCCAGTGTCTGACAGTGCAGCAAGTATGTGCAGATACCACATCTCTCTGTTCCTGAAGTAGCGTGCTAACTGTGCAAAGACAGCAAAGGAACTGCTGTTTATATGAACCAAAATCTAGCAGCCCTTACTTAGGTCAGTTCCAGATGCTTCCATTCTGTTCATGAAATGTCCACATGGAGATTCTGGAATGTCTACCTGGAATATCTCAGGTTAATTTTCTGTGCCCTGTGTTTTCTCTCTGCCTTGAGCATGAAGGTTCTGTGATGTTTCACACCCTCACCATACTGTGGCAGTGAAAACTATAAGACTGTAATGACATTCAATATCTAACCTGTAACTGAAGAATAATCAAGAATAATCTTTACATCTCTGCTGAATCTGACTCATGTTCCACTTTTTAATTAATACATTTGTTCTTGCCCTATAGTTCATGTCTAATCTAAAAGGAAGAGCAAGCAGGTAGAAAAGCAAAGGAAGGCATAGAAGGGCTGTGATCGCAAATGTATATTCAAAACCAGTCCCTGTAGTCATAGTTGTCAGCACGCTGTAGCACTCAATGTGCATTACACAGAGCTGAGAGAGACGTTGAAGATGATGCTTACAAAACAAGACTTGATTCTTTGTCTAAAAGGTAGTCTGGGAAGAAGCAAAATCATTGGCAAGGGAATCAGATGTTGGCAGAGCAAAGAGTAGGGCTGGTCTTTTAATGGGAAAAAGATCACAGCAGGAGAGGGGAGCTGAGTCGTGAAGAGCTTTCAGAGAAAAACACAGAAAAGAGATTGCATTTCTTTTTCCCTCACTCAGGGTTCCATTTTCTCCCCAAATGCTCTGCATGCAACATCACCTGGACACATGATGTGTCCAAGACTATCTTACCACTACCACCTAACATAACACCCTATGTGCTAAGGAAAACTTGTGTTCTTTGTTCTACATGCAGTGACTTAGTGATTTACTCATTCAACTTTTACATATATACAGCCATTTTCCGTGTCTAGGGATGACTGCAGTAGTCATAGTACATTTTACTACTAGCAGCAATTCTCCATGTGGAGGTCACCCACCTCCTCCTGCACTTGGGCTTAGGAAGCTTTTGCCTCCAAACAGGTCTGAAGATGGACATTGGGAGGAGATGATAGAGGACGACCTGTGGATGTGATCTATTCTGTAAGGCCTTTGACATGGTCCCCCACAACATCCTGCTTGATAAATTGGAGAGATATGGATTTGACGGGTGGACTGTTCAGTGGATAAGGAACTGGCTGGATGGTCGCATCCAGAGGGTGATACTGAGGTCCAGTTGGAGAGCAGTCACCAGTGGTGTTCCTCAAGGGTCTATGCTGGGACCGATACTGTTTAACATTTTTATCAATGACGTAGACAGAGGAATCAAGAGCACCTTTAGTAAATTTGCAGATGACACCAAGTTATGTGGTGTTGTTGATACACCAGAGGNCATCAAAAGATGTGTTGCCAGCAGATCCAGAAAGGTGATTCTGCCACTTTGCTCTGGTGAGACCCCACCTGGAGTATTGTGTGCAGGTCTGGAGCCCTCGATATAGGAAGGATATGGACCTGATGGAGCAGGTCCAGAGGAGGGCCACAAAAATGATCAGGGGGCTGGAGCACCTCTGCTACGAGAACAGGCTGAGGGAACTGGGACTGTTCAGCCTGGAGAAGAGGTGGCTCTGGGGAGACCTTATTGCAGCCTTTCAGTACCTGAAGGGGGCCTACAGGAAGGCTGGGGAGAGTCTGTTTACAAAGGCCTGCAGTGATAGGAAGAGGGGCAATGGCTTTAAGTTAGAGAAGAGCAGATTTAGATTGGATATTAGAAACAAATCCTTTACTCTGAGGGTGGTGGAGCACTGGAACAGGCTGCCCAGAGAGGTGATTGAGGCCCCTCCCTGGAGATATTCAAGGTGAGGCTCAATGAGGCCGCAGGCAGCCTGGTCTAGTTGGGGGTGTCCCTGCGACTGCAGGGAGGTCGGACTAGATGTCTGACCAGGCCTGGATGATTCTATGATGAAGCCTTGTTCCTGTCACAGGTGCAGGCTGTGAAGCAGCAGTGTGGAGCTGGCAGGGCCATAACAAGCTCCAGCTGTGCCAAAGCCATCACCAGCTAATGAGAGCTGTGGTGGCCACCACAGGGCCTGACTAAGTCCTGTGTCCAAATGTTTGGTGTAGAGAGAGGTTTCGTCTGAAGATATGCTCTCATCTGTGTCCTGAGGTGGGTTTACAGGATTGTCTGTGGAAGGTGTACAGGTAGGGCAAAGATGGTGGTGCTGTCAGGGGTGAATTTAAGGTGGGGGCAAAAGTATCGTTTGCACATGTGAATACTTGTAGAGACTGGTACCAGAGACTGGTAATATTGGTCCTTTTTTGAGAAAGATGGCTTAGGTTTGGAACCTGTCAGGAGAATTCACTGTCCCCCTGTAAAAATTCTGGTATGTGAGGTGTATGTTTTCTTGCTACTGCATATAGTTTACACAGGCATTCAGGATTTCCTGTGCTTTTGTAATGTAGTAAATATAAGGGTTTGGGGTTGTTTGTAACTGAGCTATTTCTTGTAGTAGCAGAACTTTCAGTCAGCTATCTCTTGTGTTGGATCCTGCTTGAGGGCAAACTCCATGCCTGTTTCTGAAGATGGAGGTGGGAGGGTTGAGAAGGGGGGTGGGAAGAATTTTCTAGTCATCACTGTGAAATACAAGGTGCCTTGTGTTTTTGTGACCTCTGTCGTAGGATAAAATACGTTTTAAAAAAAAAAAAAAAGGGCTTTACCTTTCATTATGTATCAGTAAATTCCTTCCATAATCATAAGAATCTTATGTGATACAAAAAAAATGTGTGAAGGCTTTGCTATCCATGAGTATAAATTGAATATAGCCTTTCAGGCTCTCATGCTAGTTGCTGTAGAAACTAGCCTCCCATTATACTGCACTATATGTTGATATGTACATATATTACATGTTGTATGTATGCATTATTTTTAACTATTATTTTCATCATAAAAATAAAATCAAAAGGAGCTAGTGAAGTAAAAATTGCATCTCAGGATATAGACATTGTAGTAAAGTCTGAAGATCTGTTCTTGATCTCTGCTGCTGATTTTTTTTTTTTTTTCATATGATTTGGGTAAATTCCTATTTGCACTCTGGATCAGAGGCTGAGCCCTGACTGTTTTGTATTATTTCAGTAGTAAAAGGACAAAATGTGTGAGGTTGGATCCTCTGGCATTAGGATCAGCCTATTCTTGTCTCTTTCTTGTCATGGGGATAAGAAAAGAGCAGAGGAAGGAGCTGTAGGTGAAGTTTTGGTGTGTTTTAGCAGTTCCAGAGTGGCAAAGGGAGGCTGGTGGGGTTGGAAGCAGAGATGAGTAGGATGTACAGGGCTGTGTTTCAACTTAACTGTGTGCAAAAAACCACCGATTACTAATACTTCCCTTTCTCTTTGAAGAATTGAAATATAATTAAATGGATGAAGATTCAAGCCAGCTTTATTTGCGTTTGGTTTATCCTTAGTTTAACTGCAAACACTTCCCTTTTGTATGAGAAGGTGAAATGTTTGATTGTGCCTCTGTGGTGATCCTCACAACAGCTGTAGCACCTGTGGTAGATTTGCCTGAAGCAGCTGGAGTGAAAGAAGACTAAATTACTGAAACTTAGGCTTGATGTTGATAAAGGCATTTGTGGTGAGGCATTAACATGAATAATGGGGGCTTTACTCCTTGTCTAAGAGCCTGTGGAAAGGGTAGGAAAGTAGTAGGATTGTCTGTGGTAGTTCTTTGGGTGTAACACACCATGATTAAGACATGGAAATGCTTCGTTTCTTACAATGAACCTGTCTTGGATTGCTTTTTTGTCTGCCAGTGCGGTTGCTATTAATGTGGCATGGTGGACGGAGTCTTGAGCTGCCACAAGCTGGAGAACAGAAGAAAGCTAGTACACTGGCTTCACTCTGCTCTCTGTGCTTGTATTTTTTTCTTTTTACTGCTTGAGTTTCTTCTGAATGTGATTTCCTGATATTAGCACTTGAAAAGATGTGACATGTGTCTTTCCAAACAGACATTCACAGTACCTGTGGAACTTGTACTGCATTTTCTGACACTGGGAGGTGATAGAAAGGCCACCTGAACTGCTTTCAAACGAAGTTGAGACCAACCCTTCTGCTACACTAGGAAGCTATTCAGAACAGTGGTGGGAGGACTTCTACAGTTAGGGTTGCTAGATTATTTCAGCTGCAAAAGTGTCTGTGAAATTGGAGCCTGTGAGAAAGGATTGCGCTCATGTGGCTTGCTGTCAGAGAGCTTACAGATGCAGGATCTTATAGACCAAAAACTCTTACAGTTGTACCATCTCCTCCAAGTCTAACTCCCTGCAAAAATGCAATAAGAAAGTAAGAATAAAAAAAGCTAAAAGGCAAAGTGGCTCAGATTTCTCTTTCTTGATCTGTCCCTGTGTAAACATTCACTTTCTTACAATGCTTTATATGTCAATTCCCTACGTGTTTTTGTGTTTTCGTGTGCTCATGCACCAGAATTAACTTGAAGAATAGAAGACACAGCTAAGTAGCAATGTTTACTAAATGTCAAGAAACATCTCTGCTGCATGTCTTTGCTATTGTCTTTGGTCTTTGAGACCATACCTTTGAAGAACGATATGATGACCTTATATTCCTTGAAGGACTCTTTTGTTGGGTTGGGTTTTTTTGTTTGTTTGTTTGTTTTTTTGTTTTTCTTTAAAATTAACCCCTCTAACTCTTTATTAATAACAATTTAAAACACTCCAGTCACCTAAAGTAAGGCTCCTCAAACTTCTTAGGGGAGAAAAGTCTGCAGACAATATTATTTCAAATGCGAGCTAAATGCTAGATTACATTTTGAATATGGCCTATGTTTGCGCAACTCTGTGGTATTTGCTTGCATGAGTAAAAAGGCTTGAGAGCTGTTTGGTTGTTGGGTTTTTTTTTTTCTCTTAGCTGTTTGACAATCCACTGAAGTCTTTCAACCCGTGGATTGAGAAATACTTCTTTGACTCATCTTTCATTCAATCCTTTGCATTCTATTATCTTTCCATTTTCTTTCTCCTTTAGGTAGCCTACTTTGTCTCTTGCTTTTTTTTCCCGCTTTCTGAAGATCAAAAGTACAAAAATATAAGTTGAAACTGCAAATTGCTCTCTCAGAGATTCTTGTGCCACGTGGTGGTGGATTATTATTTTTTTCTTAAATCTCAGTTTCAAGTCACGTGGCTGTGTCACCGTGACTAAGAGCAAGGGTGGTTTTGTTTGTAGTATGAAACACTCTTTAAAACAATGAAGGTCATGCATAATGTTTGGAGCTATAAGGAGAGCATTCCGTAATTACATATTTGAACCTTCAGTTTGTCACTTGTAGTTTTCATTTTGGCGCTTAGGTGTGTTTCTGAACTAGGGCCTCTTTATCCCTCTCTCCCTGCCTTTGTCTGGTATTTGACTAAAGAAATATAATTGAGAGGTAAAGTGTAGAGCAAGTCTGGGGGATGTAGAGTTCTAAATAATGTTTGTCTTCATTGCCATTGTGGATGGTTCTGCCAAATAGAAGGACTGGAGTGGCATCAGTGGGCATTGGGGTTTGGTGGGGCAGTGGTGCTGTGGGGTGGCAGAGAGGTCCTCTGATTCATGATTTTTTTGGACTGTCTTTGCCCCTTCTGTATGGGAAGCAAGAGACTTCTTGATATGTATAACTGACAACTTAATAGCCCAGAATTTACTATGTACATCTTCCCTTTGTCTTCCTGTTTGGCTTTTCACAACATCGTTTAGGGCTGGGTGGCAGCAAGATGGACAGAGGGCAAGGTGCAAGCTGTGGGAGGAGACTGGGCATACCTTTCCCAGAGACAGGTTGCTCTTACCCTCCCGTTTACTTTCTGTTCCCTTTTTACTAGTACAGAATTGAGTTGTGCTGGTTGGACCAAACTATGAATACCCTGGTGCTAAAGCTAAACCTTTTTGATAGGCTGTTTTTTATTTTGAGTTGGTTATAACTTGGCTGGATGCAGAACTGCATGGGCAAATCATAGAATTTACCTAAGTTGGAAGGGACCTTTCAGATCATCTGGTCCAACCATCAATGTAACATTGACAAAAACCTGTCAGTAAACCATATTTCTAAGCACTGTTTACCCATCTTTTAAATACCTTCAGGGATGGTGACTCAACCACTTTCCTGGGCAATCTGTTTCAGTGTTTAAAAAATCTTTCACTGTAAAAATAATTCCTAATATTCAATCTGAACCTCCCCTGGTGCAACTTGAGCCTGTTTCCTCTTGTCCCATTGCCTGTTACTTGGGAGAAGAAGCTGACACTCACCTCTTCACAATCTCCTTTCAGATGGTTGTAGAGAGCAATAAGGCCTCCCCTTAGCCTCCTCTTTCCCAGGCTAAACAACCTGAGCTCCCTCAGCTGCTCCTCAAAAGGCTAGTTCTCTAGACCCTTCACCAGCATAATGTGAATGAGAACCACCAAAAAGCATATGAAAAAGAAAGAAGAAAAGGGACAAGGGGCAGCTGAAGTTGATATTGCTGCTGAGAGATGTGCCTGTCAAATCATGACACAGGAGTGTGGTTACAGCAGCAGAGTAGTACGTGTTGTGCTAGAGACTGACCAAATGTGTCTCTTGAATAGTCTGGAGAGGCATCTGTCCTCTCTTGTCAAGGCTCGTTTATCTTTATCTGACTAGATGAAGATAAAAGTGTTTTTTACAGTCACAAAATGTCATTGCCCTCTTAGAAATGTAGCCCTACTGCATGAGACAGTGATTTCTTTTAGTAACTGCTAGTTTTAGGACAAGTCAAGGGGAAGGCAAGGGAAACTAGAATTGTTCATATGTTGCATTCTCAGTAACACTTGGATACTCTGCTACTGCATGTTCTAAAGTCCACCTTCAGTAACTTTCATGTGCAATCCAAATATTGTACCAGGTGTCCTGGTGGCTGAAACTGAGCACAGAGTGAGTTCAGTGCAGAATGGCCAAATACTTGTTCAACGTGATCTCCTTAGATAATCTGTTACTAAGAAATGCTAAGTGTTGGGATATGACCATAATCTTACCAACAACAACATATGGTGAGTTAAAGCTAGAGCTGCAAAGAAATTTGGTCATCCATTGGGGATCCATAAGATGACATCCCTCTCTTATGATATATTCTATCATGGAAGAAGTGGAAGCTGTTCTGATCCATTTTGCAGGAATTCTCACCCATAAAACACTGAGCTTCTTCATGTTTCCTCTTGTCCTATTGCATGTTACTTGGGAGAAGAAACTGACCCTCACCTCTTCAAGAAACATGAGTTTCTTCATGTGCCTGTGTTGCAGGGGCCAAAGCAGTATCTCCTGCTGCTGAGGAGGAAGCCCTGGGTGTCTCCTGATAGGTGCTGCCTGTTGCAATTCCCTCTCTGCAGAGATTAGAGGAAACAGGACTCTCCAGTTAAATCAGCTGAACGGGAAGCTGTAGGGTCCACCCCCTTACTTGGTGTCTGTGCGCTGCTTCTGTTTGTTTGTATTAATGTAGTGAGCAAGATGCAAAACCAGGACTCTTGCTCCAGTGCCCTAAACACTAGATGACAAATCAGGCTGTATTTTGACCTTTGCATTCCTGACTGTATGATGCCACAACTTCTAAAGGAGGAATCAGTCCCGTGGTTGTGCTCTCTGGGGAAGAACTCTAACTGCTGGGCTATTATATGGGAGCTGGATGGTGCTGCTTAGTACCCCAACTTCCATCTCTGAGGCCAGGCCGTTTCATTTTTATTTTACTCTGCTGATGTGTGTTAAGTGCATTTGGGATATGCCTGGCTGTTTGGATGCAGGAGACATAGCTATCCCTTGCTGGTTTCTGGATTACACTGTGATTTCAGCTGGGGCTAGCCAGAATTGGACATCTGGGTGGATGCAAAAGCAGAACCAGAAAAGTTTGGGCCAGATGAGGATGGCCTGAGACTGGGCAGAACAGTATCTCTTGGATGCATAAGGAGGAGGAATACCTGCATTGAGTCTTTCTCTCTTTTTACATCTGATTATCACTAAGAGACCCAGAACATCTGTTCCAGATAAAGTATACTTCACATTTAAGGAACTAAATTAATTTTCCTGTGGAACTCTGATTATCTCATATGTATTGCACAGGGAATGTATACAATGCAGAACTTAGTCCATATGTCCATATTGTTGCACACATGAATGTGTTCCCCAGAAATAAGAAAGCCTCTTTTCCTTTGGCAGAAATACAAACATGCTGTACTTGTGAGATTCAAAAATGGGGAATAATTTGTCTGCTAACAACGCGGAAGTGCCCAGTTTCCACTGATGCTCATTTGAATTGCCTCCTAGAAACTCTGTTCTACTGGTTTCTGTGAAAAGTTTGAAAAGAGAGAGGGTTTTTGACAGGAGGTATAGGATCATAAGTGTTATCTGAAATAGTTCCCAGAACTTTTTAACAGGACTCAACATGCTGCAGAGGTGTTCACTTCTCTCCCCAGGTGGACCAATCTCTTCATTGAGCACTGTTGTAACTGCAATATGCAAAAAAAAGTTGAATTAATTGCTTTTATAGATGTAAAGTGGGTCCAGCATTTAAATGGGTCAGATGTACAGTGATTACTCAAAGCTGTTCTTATTTACTGTCGACTTAGCAACATAAAGTTATGTGACTTTACGAACTTGCAATGTCGTACAAATAAAAAAAAAAAAAAATCACCAACAAAGAACCCAAATGAGATCCGCTGCCAATTGGGTATGGATCTGTGTTGGTAAATGACGGAAAGTCAATAGCAAATCACATAATGTTGTGTTTGTGGTTTTGTCTCTCTTGGTCTCTGCAGCCAACTACCTTTGAATTTGGAGATAACAGTGCATGTAGTTCCTGGGTGCTTGCGGTAAATAGTGTGACATTTTGGAATGTGACACTGCAGGCAGTGCATCATTTCAACATAATCTTTCCCAGCATCTGTTCCAGAGTACTTCTAGGATGCAGTAGCCTGTTGGTCCTCCAGGAGGTAGAAGACAGGTTCATATTCAAGTTCTAAATAGCACAGAAGAGGAAGGGTTAAACCCAAGTCCTCTGTATCAAAATGGAGCACTACTTTAATCCTGGTTAATTTGGAGCCTGAATAGCTCTTCTTTTCATGGAAAGGAAATCTGTTTAGACATCTGACTCCAAAGGGGAGAGTTTCCACGGAGTTGGGCACTACTTTTTTTTTTTTTTTTTATTTCTATAGAGAAGCAGGCGTGCATCTAGAAGATGACTTTTAGCTGCAGCTCTGGGATGTGTGAAGAAATAACAGGCTAGGTGAGAATATCCAAATTCATCCCTGCTAACAGCTGTAGCTTTAACTTTCCCTAGCCCTTTGAGTTTCCTGCATTACTGAGTGATGTTGCCTGTAGGTGCTGGTGTTGTCTTAATCATGATGGGGATGGATAAGAGCAGCCTAACAGTGCAGGGCTTTGATTTCCTAGGCTTGATAAACCTTGTTTGAAAGAACCGTGGGTCCAAAAAGACTGTCTTTGTCCATTGCCACTTACCTCTTGCAGTTATTTACAGCTGTATTGGTTGTTTGAGAGACTGCTGCTCAAATTTGGTGGGTGCTGATTTTACCTAAAATGAGAGGAGAAGGGGAAAACAAATAGGCTCTTGTGCATTCCAACGAAAAGGTTTCACATCGGGAAAGAAGACAAGCCTCTTACAGGCAAAAGAAACAGAGCGTTCCTAGTAGTGAGAGAGCTGATGTGAAGCGTTTGCTCTCATTCCCGAGGCTTTTGACACACGGTAACTTTCTTGTACCTGCCCCTCCCTCAAGCTAAGTGGAGCACTGTGGAGCTAAGTGGAGCTGCCCTGGACTGTCTGCCTTCCTCACCACACCTTTCTAGCAAAAGTTGCCACCTCTTTCTTCCACACAGCCCCAAGAAAGCCATTTTTAACTAATACTGAGCTGATGTTAAAGCTACTAATTTCCACGGTTTTTACAGAAATTTTATCAACATTCTAGCCAATGTTAGTGCTTCATTCTTAGTTTTCCCTGAGTTACCCGCCCATGGATCAGAATGCCCTGTTAGATCTTAAATTCAGTTTGTGCTGTCTGAAAAATAATTTTCTAGATGGAGGCTTAAAGAATGCATGGAGATAATCTAATCTGAGGTCTCTGCAAAGAATGCATGTGTGAGCTTGGCCAGTGATGCCTGCAGGTAACCCAGTGACCTACTGTGTGTCTTGGACATTTATGCTCTTCAGCCTTGATCTGAAGATTGTCACTGCTGTCTTGTTTGTTGCAGCCCTGGGTAATTTGAATTTCTAGTAGTTGTTTTGCCTTTGTCTAAGAAATGGATCCCTCTGGTTATAGCTACTCTCTTTGTATAAGTACCAGTAGATTGTGATCAAGTTAACTTTTGACCTTCTCTTTGATAAGTTAAATCCCCAAATCATCCTCACTGTGAGGCCTTGTGTCAATTTTGTGTCATTCTTTCAGTAAACTTTTTTTCTTTTTGGAGAGAGGTTGGAATGGTAAAGGATCAAATTCTTGGTAAAAAGAGCTCCTGTGTAATAACTTGTTTCTAACATGGAAGTACCATGACCTTTTCAGTATTCGTGTGTATATGTTGGTTTATTGAGGTAGTTCAACATCAGTATTCCCATTTCACAAACTGAGAAACTGGAGCTAAGGAGTCAAACTGGAAACTGGAGCTGAGGAGTCAAATAACTTATTCAGGATCATGCTGTGATCCAGTGGAACCAGTGGTTCCCATCCTCTGCTTGTAGGACACCTGAACCTGAATGTTCCCTCCATGGTGACTTTGAGATGCAAGTTGTTACTATAATGTACCATGTGTGCCTTCCCTCACTGGGGGGGAAAAAAGGCAGCAAGAAAATATTAGAACACTGTTAAAGTTAGAATTTCTAGCACTTCAAAAAAAAAAAAAATCTTTTAAGACTGTTAAAATTTGCCACCTTCATATATTATGGAAGATAATATTATAATTATGTCAGTGTATATGGCTTTATTTTATCTTTCTACAAATGTCTATTTTTACAAATACTCCTTGCCTTGATAAGTATATAGGTAAGGTATAATATAGCATATATATAGCAAAGGTATAAGTATATATAATATATATAGCAGAGGTATAAGTAGCCAAAAATACAGATGTGGTCAAAAATGTTAGAGCGAATTTGGCTTGTAGTTGAAAATTGAGTGTTATGTTCTTCTTCTAAAGTTATTCTGAGAAATGCCTTTGCTTTAGAAGTATTGTTCATAACTAACATTTGAGTTGACCTTCTGTCACTGAACTGAGGAAAACCAGAAGATCTGATATGAGCAAATGTATTGCCACCATTGCTGTTGATGGACGAATCTAAATAACTCGTATTAGTTACAGGAGCTATTGATGCACTTATATTATTGAGACACCAGAACTTCAAGCAATATGTAACTTAGAACAGGCTTTAGAGAAGCTTGCGAATCCAGTTGGCAGTGACTAGAAGGAATTATGAATATTCTTACCAGGTTGTGACCTTGAAAATTCCTTTATAGGGCATGTTCTTTGTTAATATCTCTAAGGCAGAAAACTATTGCATTTTAATACATTTAAATTCCTTTCCTTTCTTTGCCCCTGGAATGTGCATTCTTAGTTGCCTGGCTATTGAAGGCTGGGATGCCTTTTTGTCTCTCACCTATCCTAGAACATTACTGTCTCTGTGGCAGAAAAGGGTAGGTATAGCTGATAATAGTATCTATTTAACGTTTTCCTCAAATAATGTCTCCTGAATAAAAGGAACAGGCAGGCATGAGCCTGTTCTCAGGTTGCTTTGTAAACTTCTGTGGCAGTATTTCAGACTTGTTACAGTTGCTATGAGGCAAGGAGGGAAGGCTAATATTTTCTTAGTTCAAAGGGCTCCGAAATGGGTAATCCAGTTTATCAGAAATTCAGTTTATTCCCTGACCGAACAGGTTGTTTTTTGGCAGAAGCAAACAGTTTATAAAGGCCAGCTTGTCTAATCAAGAAGGACAAGGATAGCCAGGACAGACTTTAAAAGGACCCGGTTTATCCCATTAGTGGTTGTAATGTTATTTTTTTCTCTTTTCTTTTTTTTTTTTTGTTTTCAAATAGGATTTTATTTTTGAATTTTAGTGAGACATAAGCCAAAAGATAGATGACAATCCCATTTAGCAGGTCTTTACATCTTCTGGGTCCTAGGAAAACATAAATTGCAAATCTGTGCTGTAACACTTGCAGTCAGCCCATTTAATCAGATTTTTGATTTAAGCTACCTGAACAATCCCAAGCACAAGAAGGAAGTGGGGACCCCAAATATGTCCTTTCCTTATTAACAATTTACAAAGTGTGGGAAGGGTGATCTCACAATCACAGTAAATGGTTCAACATGTTCTCATAGTTATCTCCTGTCTTGTCACTACCAGGACTAGAGTTACTAGGATTTGAGTAAAGTTGGGTTTATTATTAACCAAAGCTTATGTAAGATGTTATTGCATCTGATTCTATTTTTGCAATTACTTGGACTCTGTTGACATTTCAGACACAAAATGCTGCCTGTGTAAAAGCGCTCATACAAAGCAACTATCATTCCTGCTGGCTGGGCAACAAATTGGAACTGGCAAGGAGGATGGTGTGGCTCACCTGTGCTTTCTGTAGGCCAAATTGTGATGCCTTTGCTTTTTGGGGAGATCTTGAGGCTGGGCTGGAGGGAGGTGAGGCGTAGGGGAGGATATCACCAGGTACACAATGTGGTGGACTTGAGCTGGAAGATGGTGTAAGCCCTTCCAGGTGGGTGCCACCAGTTGCTGCAGTGCCTGAGAGCACGAGGTTCACCCCACGCTGGGGTCCTGGGATAGGGCTCCTTGCAGACCAGCTGCAGAGTATCTTGAAAAATTAATTGTGCAGAGGAAACAGGGGCGTGGGGTGTACGGAAGTTTTCCAGGCAGTTTGTTGGTCTGTCACAGGAGGCTAGCTAGCTGCGTGACAAAACGAGCATCTCCTGGTCAGCTTTCCCAGCTCTGAACCTTTTCAAGGGGTTACAGGAATTCTCCAAAACAGTACCAGCCTGTGCAAGTCTGGCAGTGCTGCCTCCCTCGTACGCAGAAGTACAGCTTTGTGCAACATGTGGTTGGTGTGGGATCAATTACTACTGTGCGCAATGAGGTGTCAGTTTGGCCTTTGAGATTTTCTCAGTACTGCCACTACTCTACTGGCTTGGGTATTTTTTAACTACTTTATTTAAAAAACAAACAAACAAACAAAAAAAAACCCAAAAACTTTTTTTTTTCCTGGGATGCATAAGTGGAAACAGGAGAGGAGCCAAAATCCCAAGAAAGACACGAACAGGATTTTTCTCAGAAACGAGCATAGCCCTGCCATCAATGACGGGATGTGGAGAATAACTCCTCCCTTTTTTCTATTGCCCACTCACAAACTGGATGATGGCACTGAACTCCACTGCTCAGGCACAGGGTGGCCCCACAGTCCTGCTCCCCTCTGGCCTTCCCTGCCTCCCCAAATGTGATAGTGCGGCAGACAGGCTGGTCAGATCCAGTTGTGGGAGATCGAGGAGCTGTGAAAAAAGCCATTATAATGCCTTGTGAGTGTGAGGTGGGGGGGACAGTACGCTCCCATACATGTCCACTGCAGCAAGGGATCAGGATATGGAGATTTAAGAAAATAGCCATAGTCTCTCAGCTGCTGTGAGTCAAATACATGTCATGCTTAAATGTACTGTGCTTGTGTGCAAACTGTCAGAGGAAAGATGTCTTTCTCTAAATGTTTTGAGTTCACCTGCATCATAAATACATCATAATAAATAAGTACATTATAAAACCAATCAATAAGTATGTGGGACTTCCTTAAACCTTGTCATCTCTGCTGCCTTTTTATGCTGCATCAGGGGAGGGAGGGGAACCAGAGAGGCACAAAGCAGGACCAATGGCTCCTGTGTAGAACTGCACGTCCGCTTATGGCGAGGGACCCCACTATCTCTGATCCGCTTACCCCCAGGCAGCCAGCATGCCTCACGGATGCTGACACCTCAGCACAGCCCTGGTGAGGCATCTTTGGCCATCAGGCAGCAGTTGGAGCTCCTCGCCTGTCGCCCTGAGGGCAATGCATGGTGCAGTTCTCCAGCTGTCCATGTAAGGGTGAGATAGTGCCCTTAGAAACCTGGATGTTTTGCAGACTGGGGGCCCAATCTCGCTTTCAAATCTACTTCGTTCCTCTCCTCGGGGTTGAATACCTTCTGAGATGAGAGAGCACCTCCAAGTTTCTGCGAAGTACACGTGACTGTTTTCTAGAGGAAAATTGCTAGACTGTGTAACAGCCATCTCTAGCATGAAAATGTAGTGAAAAAGGCAAATTATCTGTGCCATGGACACAAAAGTATGTGGTAACTTCCCCCAGGTTTTGTCTAAGCCACTTCTGGGGCTTTTCTGTGGCTTCTTAGGAGCATAGAGTGTATCTCAGGTTGTGCTGGAGAAACCCAGAGCTTGCAGCTGCAGGCCAACCTTACTTCTGCTTGGTGACTGCCAGATGAGAGTGTGAGCACCTCTGGAGAAAGGCTGGTGTCTTGAGGAGGGGAAAGTGGTTCTGTTGTGTGAGGTTTGGTGTCTTTGGCTTTTCTGAGTCACAGTCATAAACTGCAGAAGGAAATAGCCTGGTTGATGTATGTGCTCTTGCTAAAAAACATTCAAAATAAGAAATCTGAGTTTTTCCAGGAAGGGGTGGGACAAGAGGGAATCTGCTTTTAATCTTTCTTCTCTATCCTGCCATAATTTAAAAACAAAAAAACAAAAAAAAAAAAAAAAAACAGACAAATACTCCCACCTGCCAAAAATAAAAAAAATAAACAACCCTCAAAATAATAACCTTCCATGACCTTTAATACCCCTTTGCCAAGATGAATAGACATCAGTCAAGTCTGAAAGTTTTAGATAAAGAATATGTGTGGGCTGGTAGACTGAGAATTTATTTGTATTTTAGAGGCATAGAATGACAATTCAGTTTGGGAAGAGGCTTTGGCTTATCATCCACTCCGATCTACTAATGGATGCAGTGTCCACTATTCTAGCTTATGAAACTAGTCTACTAAAAACCCAAAGCAATAAAACCCTATTGACTCCAAGTCCTGCAATAATGGCTGAAGACCAGAGCATAGCTATATATATATATGTGTGTGTGTGTGCATGTGTTTTACACAAGCTGTGATTTCCACAGAGTAACAGGCATGTTCATTGGGTTCTTGTTACTAGTTGTGTTTATACCCCTTTGGAGCCTAGAGGGATGGATTGGATGTGAAGAGCGACAGGAATGGTCTTAAGGCCCTGTCTGGCTCTTGCTCTTAGTGAATAAGTGAAGTCATGGTGGGACCACATGGACTGGTGTTTTAGAGGACGCCGGTTTTCCTGAAACTCCAGTTGCAATGGGCAAAACCCACAAAAGCCTCCACTAGCAGAGCAGCATCATCCATAGGGAAGTTGAGTTGCTACCAAAAGTCAAGCCCTGGCTCCTAGGTGCCATGTGACATCTCAGTAAAGATGAAAGGGATTTTCTGGAATAAAAACAAAGAGGACAATAGAGAAAAAGATTGAAAAAAATAGATATTTTTTTTTTAAATGCATGGAACCCAAGGTGGCTTTCTATTTAAAACCTCTTGGTTTTTTTCTTTAAAAGCAAGCCAGCCTTTTAATATTTTCCTATGGTACAGTGGATCCAAACACAACAGCAACAAGCTGGTTCATGGGAACCGGAAACTGAGACAGGCTGGAAAACAACATCCTCGGGCGGGGGGAGGGAAAAAAAAAAGAAAAATACTGCTTTCAGGGCTGTTTCATTTTTATTTTTATTGCTGTCGGAAACAAGTGACCTACTGCAGCCAAGTAGGCCTGGGGCTAAAATAAAAGGACCTTCAGAAGGCAACCAAACTACACAGACCAAATGCTGTACTCAACCTAAGTGTAATTGCTACTGTACAGTGTGTTTTCCCCTATCATTTTAATTTCTGAGGGAAAAGCAAATGTAACTGGAATTTTTCTGTCCTTTAGTTATTGTTCCCAAGGGAGACAAAAATTTGAGCTAAAAGGGAAAATAGACAAGAACACAAAGTTTGTGTGCAGATAAGGGGTGGGGTGGGGGGAAGGGGAGGAAGATTTGATGTTGGTGAGAACCACTTTACATGAATGGAAGGATACAATATGCAGAAAATAAATGTTTCCTAATTTGTGTATCTCTGTGCAATGAAGTTGACAGATGCCAAGATTTAGACTAGACCACAACTAGGGTTTATTTTAAGCTGGAATAAGATGCAGGAAAGACTGCCAGTTTTCAGTAAGATGTAGGTCTAAGAATTGGAAAATACTTACTAGATCTCTGTAGCTAGTTGTTTCTGCCAATATATGACTCCCTGGAGACACACCAATCCAGTAATGTGCCTGTGTATGCTAATGTAATTAAATGCAAAACCTATCAAAAGTAGATATTTGCATCAGTCAGTATTACAGACGTGGGGGTGAAGAAAAGCAGAATTACAGGCTCTCTTCCCCACTGCAATTATTTATGTGTTCTTTCTGTGAACCTAAAAAGCCTCAGATGCTGATCATGTGATCGAGGTGCTCTGATGACAGCTGTATTCCAGCACACTTAAAACAGCCTGTATAAAGCAAACTTGCAGCTGAACTAATGCATGCAAAACTTGGTCTTCCCTTATCAGTTGTTATAGGTTTGCTGCTTTTCT
>VZRU01018985.1:79236-97997 GCA_013398155.1 Pedionomus torquatus | reverse complement strand
AAAAAAAAAAAAAACAACCCTGAGCAACTCTCCTAATGGATGAATCATGTGGGTGTAACTTATGGCACTTGATAGCAAGCCTTCTGTCTGAAGGTATATGTGTAATAAGATTACCAGGATCATTTAGAAACTATTTGGAACTACTGAAATGTGAACTTAATCTATTGCAAATATTTGTTACTCGTTATCTAATATATCAAAATACATTTGGTTAGGGTTAGGCAAATGAAGGTAAGATATAAGGTGCAAATTTTTTAACAGTTGGTTACTGAGCATTGGAAGAGCTGCGGATGCAGTTGGTGGAGTGAATATTTTCTGTAGAA
The DNA here is from genome assembly GCA_013398155.1 of Pedionomus torquatus. Lineage (NCBI taxonomy): Eukaryota > Metazoa > Chordata > Aves > Charadriiformes > Pedionomidae > Pedionomus > Pedionomus torquatus. Next base: position 97,674 of record VZRU01018985.1, on the reverse strand, counting down.
ATAAGTATTTTTTGGACAATAATTTTTCAGTGCACAGGGGAAACAAGAGCTGGTGTTAGACTAAAATAAAAGGGTACGATTGAGAAATTGTCAACACTTTTAGAGACTGCTGGAACATCTGAACATTTGGCTTCATTTTAATAAACTTTCTGAATTCCTGTGTTGTGCTACATTGTTAATCTAAAACTGGATGTTTTAAATGTCATTTGAATGAGACTTAAGTAATCTTAAGCCTCTTTTTAATTTAAGCTTTTTTTTTTTCTTTCTTTTCTGGTGTTTGACTCAATTGGAGTTTTTTTTCCAGATCTTCTTGGTTTTCCTGGAAGCTGCAAGACACATACGTGAATCTGATTTGGTGGCTTGACCTGAGTTAAGTTCCTGCTTTCCTTTCAGGAAGGGTCTCTTTAAGTTTATCTGCTAAACCAAACTATTAGATATTCCTTTTACGCTGCTTACGAAGCCCTCTTCACTCGAAGCCTTGAACTCAAAAATAGTCCCTGTCTTTTAAGAACTGCAATTGCTTAAACAGCTAACAGGGTCTGATGAGAATATTTAGTCATCTTTGGATTGGTTTAGTCAGGAAGTGTGACTCGGCAATGACAAAGGTCTTCTCTAGCTTTGGTTGTGTGAACAGCTTTTTAAAGACAGTAATATAATTGAAAGCATAGCAATAACGTCCCTGCCCACTCCCTGGCCCACATTACTGGCTCCTGATAAGACAAACAAGAAAGTCAAAATGTGGGAGAGATGAAACTGGCGTGTTGCAGAATTTCTAACTTGGTTGTTCTTGAAGGACTGATAATTTCAGACTCACGTTCTTGAAAACCTGCCTACGTATGGTGAGAGATAGAAATGTTTGTTTTTCCCAGGAAAGCTATTGCTTTAAGTACCAGATATAATAATATCTTGAAGTATAGTCATCCCAGACAATACCCACCTTTGGCCTAGTACATGTGTTTTCTTTAGGTACTCAGCTTCTGAGTCCCTTATTTTATATTATTGAATACATGGAACGTGATTTGCTGAATGGCGTCAGTTTAAGAAGCCAGTACAGTTGCCTAAGTTGCATGAATGAAATCCAAAATTGTGCACTATAGCTCTTCCTTTTCTTAAAAGGCAAAGCTATTGCTACTGTTTAGTGCCAGAGGCCTTATGAACTTTGAAATGTTAGCACTGGGAAAAATCCATTCAGGGCTGAAAATTTTGGTGTAAGTTGTCTTGTTCAAAAGTCACTGTATAGTATTTTTTTTTTTAATTCATGTGCTTGTAAGATAAATATTGTCTTAGGTAATAAGTTGAAGGAAGTATGAAGTGGACGATTATTAGGCAGTATTTATAAAGGTAGTGGAATTAGGCTTTCAAAAACATTCCTTGTATTTTGTTTCCACCATTAGCATATCTAAGGTCTTTACTGCCGTAAAAAGGTACTTAAACTCCTGGTATCACAGTTTTCATTCGCACTTGCATTTGTATGATAAACTACAAAGCAACCAGTCATTCAGTCATTGTACCTGGGACATTCTTGGGCCTGGTGTTGGTCTTCGGAGCCCTCTCAGTTCATTCACAATTGTGTCACCCTCTCTTCCAGTAAATGCTTGGTGTTACTGGGTGCTTGTTGTCACAATACTTCAAAGATCATTGTGACGTTAACGCTAAACACCCCCACTCCCCCACCCCCGTCTTCTCTGTATGTCTGCATTTGTAAATGGGGAATGTTGCTAGGAATGCCCCAAACTTTTAGCCCTCATACTCTGCTGTTTGCATCAAGTTTTGGATACAAATTGTATCTTCTGAGGTTGTATGTGTTGTTCTGCCTGGTTAGATTTTTATATGCCATTATGATAAAATAACGCATCAGCTGGTGGAAATTACTATGAAGTAATTATGGAGAATATTGATTTAAAGCTGATATGAAGCTTGCTAGAACAAAAATGTTTTTTTAATGAACCATGGAATGGCAGTATCGTACATACACATGCAAGAAAAAATTCAACATTAAGTGGCTTTATCATGCCACAACTCTTCAGGCAGTATTTCTCTGGGATACAAACCTAGTGACCAATTATAGCTATATTTTCCTCCAGGATTTTTACGGAGGACTTGGTTCCCTCCAATGTGTTTCATAATGTGTGAAAGAAGATTGGAAATTGGTGGAAACTCTTCCAGTACTTTTCCTATAGAGCTTTTCCCAGATGATTTTTCTGGAAAGGCTGCATTTGCCCGGTTTTCTGAAGGAGAGAGCCCTTGGGAAAGGGTGGTGAGCCTTCAGGAAAGGCCTCTGATGTTGCCCTCACCAGGAGGGAAGAGCTGTCTTTGTAGAAGCAGCTGGGCTTTGCTTACTGCTGATTCTAGCTGTTCCTGGGTTTTCCCATCCTTCCTTAAAGGGAACCTTTGGCACAAAGGAAAGCCACGATGAATGTGGCTCTTGGTTTACTTCTTCCAATGTATCCTCACGTTGACCTAGTCAACCTGTTTCCCATCATCCCTGAAGCTGACTCATGTACATCAGGGAAAGCAGAGAGATGGAATTTGTAAAACTCTGCAAATGAGATGAGTGACTTTCACTTGCAGAGGAGGAAACCAGTGCCCCATCGAGCTAAGATGATGCCTGGTCTTAAAACAAATAGCATCACACACATTTTTAAGTAAAGGTGGATGTTTGAGGGTGGGTGGGTGACTCCTTTTATTGGTTAATGCAGAACTTTTATGTACATTATTTGGAGGAAGATTTCTCATTTGACTGATGGAACGTAGCTTGATTCAGCTGTGGGCTGGCTGTTTTTGTGCTGCAACAACTGTAAGATAATCAGTTAACTGGGCTTAATAACTCCAGATCTTAGTTTTTCCCCTGAAAATAATTTGAAGGATGTGTTTATTACTGTTACTAATCAGAGGGACGTTTTTATGAGAACATCCTTTCTGTGCTCAAGTTGTCTTAAGGCTGCTACTGGCTTTTACATAACAGCAAAGCCATATTTATGTTCCCAGTGATTCACAAAAGGGGACTATCGTGTTCATTTAGGCATGTGCAGGCTTGAAAACCAAATAGAAGTGCAGATACCTTGAGGGAAACTTAATGCTGGTGTTTCGAAACACCCATTATTTCCCATTTAAGAAAAGCAACCCCCCCAACCCTACTTTTGTTTGTTAACCGTGAGGCTGGCCCAAGCAAAGCCTCTTTGGCATGGGGACCTGCACCAAAGTGCAGTGAAGCTGAATAAAACCATTTCTTGGATTCTGTCTCTTGAGTTTGTTTGCCATTCTTGGTAGGGCTGGCTGTGAAAGCTGGGTCTGGTTGCTGACCTGGCTGCTGAACAGTGGCTTCAACAAGGGGTTCTGGCCTCTACAGCCGCTTCTCCCATTGCCTTTCCCCTCCACAGTCTCTCCGAAGGCCCTGCTCGACTGGCCCTGGCTCTTTGTCCTGCTGAGGATGGGGGGCATTGGGTTGGTAATGTAAACTGTATGGGGTGGCGGATCTCTGTAATTATCCTCGCTCCCCAGTCTGGAAAACTGGGATGATAGTATATCCTTCCTTCCACCCTTTGTGTGTCTTATTTATTTAGATGGTAAACTTTTAAAAGCAGAGACTCTATTTCTATGCCTAACACAATGCTGTAGCAAAGTTGGCAAGAATCTTGTGTGATAAAACTAACTTGAAAATGTTTAAACAGGGGGTTGTCGGATGGAAGGAGTTTGATTATCTCTTGCTCGTCTTACGTTGCCTGTTAATTGCTTTCTTTACGGCACCATTCCATATTATCTCTCAATATGTAGGTTACACCCACATGCTGACAGGTGACCTACGCCTTCATTTGCTTCACCTTTGAATTTGGCTTTTCTGTCGAATAAGATCCACGTGCAATATGGACACCCTGAGCGATTAAGGTGATGGGGTGGTGGTGGCAGGGGATTGCAACACCCTGAAAGTTGTCTGGGAGATGAAGAACCCCCTTGTTCTTTCAGATTTCATCGCAAAGCAGGCAGGTAAGCAATCTGCAGGGCAATGAGAACAAAAAAGGAAGGAGGGTTTTGACTGGCACAGAAAAACCAGTCTTTTCTGCAGATGGGGAATTCATCAGGGTTTCAGCTGGTATTCATTTGCTCCAAATTTCTTTGAGAGCCCTAAGAAAGGAAAGTAGTGCTGAATTACAGGATTAATCTGACACAGGTTTAGAGAGTTTAGTGCACACAAGCTCCTTCGCGTAGACTGACGCCCGTGGATCTTTATTCACGTTAAGTCTTCTGCATACGGGTGTCAGGGCAGGACTGGAGAGGGCAGTGTAAAGAAAAAATATTGAGGAAAGCATAACATTTTATACAGGCTTTTATTGTCAGCTTTGCATACTGTATATACAGGCCCTGAAGAAGATGATACAAGGAGCTGTGTTATCTGTATAACACTGCTTCTTACCCTTTTCCTGTCAAATCTTAGGAAAACACCCCTATCACCCAAAGCCAAACTCTGCTATTAACACATTTGGTAACAAATTCCAGTTTCTCTAAAGGCAAGCATGAGGCAGCAAACTGTGGTGACCAATGTTCTTACTTTCTAATTATTTTTATTTATTTATTTTAAAGAGATAGAATGACAGGAAATTATACTTATTATAAAAGAAGTGACTCATCAGTGCTCTTACAGCCTGGGAAATAAAATGAGCAAGGAGCAAAGTCTGTATTGCAGGTTACAGTAAAGATTTCAGCTGTAGTGATGGCTAATGTGGAACCTAAAGACAAAGCTGAAAGGGGAAGGGTGTCTGTAGACTAACCCATCAAAAGCTTAAGAACAAACCATGTCAACATGAAGTCATTATAGAGCATTCCTTTGGAGGGAATCAATGTGATGAATACAGTGTAAACATAAAATGATTTTACGTTGTATTGCATTTTGAGTAGGTTACAGCGGTGGAACGAGCCTAATGAGTCATTTGTACATTGAGCTGTGGGCTCCTGTTGGTTGGGTTCCTTAGTTCCTGTTTGTATCCAGCTTAACAGACTTGAGCGCTCTGGCTTTTGTACCAAAATACTTCCAGCTCCGGAGTCTTTGAAGTCTGATAATATGTCTAGAACTTTTGTCAAAATGGGGTTCAGTTCCTACCTCAAACACTGCTTTGTGAAAATACCTTTGAGGAAAATATGGTACAAACTGTGTGTAGTGTGAACCTTTATTCCTCTTAAAAGGGATTTCATGATCGTTCTGCTTGGGTTCTACTTCTGTTAGCTGGTGGCTTAAGCAAATGAAATGGTCAAACACTCAGTAAGGTATGAGGAAAGCAGAGCAGCATCTGTTCTTACACTGTTATTTGTGTTGACAGTCAGTTCTGATTTACAGAGTTGTAAGAAGGGAATATTTGGTGGGCAAATCTATTTCAGTACATTCTGTTATGAAAGTATTTAGTTTGCTCACATACCAGGCATTGTTGTAGGACATACAGTAAAGCTGTTGAATATGAAATTACTGTACTGAGGGAAAATAAAGAGAAGACCTCAACCTAGATATATGCTAGTCATAGAGAGTCAGAACATCTATCCCTCCACTTGGAGAGAGTTGAACGCTGTATTGCTTGTGGTGGTAGGTATGTTATAGTTTGTTGTTGTTGACTATGAATTGCACATGGGAAGTTCAGAGAAAGCTTTTGGCTGAGTACATGATGCCTTTAAACTGCCGGTAAATGCAGTCATCAAAAGAAATTTTCATGAAAACCCATACTTTTAATGGAAGATGAAGCAGTCATTAGAAGAACCTTCCTCTTTTAGCTTGTTTTCTTAAAGAGTCACGGTTTACACACTTACAGTGTGTCTGTCTCCATTCCTGACAGAGCAGTAAAGATCTCAAGGATATTAAATTCCTGGGAATAGGTGTTCAGAAACAGTGCTGTAATTGCTTCAGGGAAAGGCTCCAGCACAAGAGCATTCCTCTGTAGAGACCAGGGACTTTGTAACCAGGAGATTTTTGCCTTGATATTTGGTAGAAATGGATACAGATAACATGTTTTTCCTTATTCCATTGGACATTTCTGAGTGTTTCAGTGTGTTCAGACCTTACTGGTTTTGGATGAAGAAATTGCTGTCCAACTATGGTCACTGCCAACACTTGGTACTGCAAGATGTTTTAGACTGGCCATATTAAAACCACCGGTCCACGCTTGACTCAAGCCCCAAGAAATGCAGCTGGACTTCTGAACAGCTTTAACTCTGGATCCAGCTCTAGGAAGGTCTGTTTTGGTTGGAGAGGTCCAACTGTGTGTGTTCGGTGTCAGTTGTTAGGATCATGATTAATTTTGGGCATTGTTGCACCAGCGGTAACAATGAAGGCATTGTCACCACTAATATTTTCACTTTCCTGTGGTGCTGCGGTGGTCATTTAATTGTTAGCAAAAGCAGTATATTATGGGAACCTTTTCATGTGCAAACTACAAGGAAGATGGGAATCTCTTGTTAAGAGTTGCATATGTTTGTTGTTCCCGTAAGTGATGGTAATGACGAAAACTTCTACTATCGGTATTGGCATTGGCAATTGGTGTCTACTGGAGATCTATTACACTTCTCAGAATCACACCCCTCAGTCCAGGCAGTCCTACTGTTTGTTTTTTGTTTGTATTATGTATTTGCTGGAAGGAGAGCGCTATTGTGTGTTTTTTGAGGCCGATTACAAACATAAAATAGATTCTCTTGAGAATGCTTTGTCTGCACTCATCACAATTGGTAATTGTTATGTGTTGTGTAAGACCTTGCATGCCGCGCTTCTTGTTTGGCAGCGTGTATGTGTGTGTGAACCTCAAAATGGATTCCCACCTCCAACCTTTTATCATTGATGTTTTAAAGGTGGATCCTGGAACAAAGTGTAAAACTTCTCTGAACTCGTGTTTTGCTAGATGATGAACATTTGCCAAATTAAGGCAAATTTTTTCAGCCATTTTGGAAACAAAGTTTGCTGCATTTTAATGGACGTCTTCTCCAAGTAGGACCTGGATGAGATACAAATATACAAAATATGAAAAAAAACACCACTTACTTTCTGCATGGAAGTAGATTAAAATAGTACACATTTATGCAAGGTGGGTGTCATCTTTTTGTGCCAAGTCCACTTGCCACGGTCATTCCAAAGGGAAAAGGAATCCATAACTTTCACATATCCTATTAGCAGAGTGCCTGGAGGTAGAGGTGGGCAAGACGGGTGGAAAAAATGAGGCTTCTGCCAAACGTTTTCTTTGTAGGTCACTTATTGTAGTTGAAATTACAGGGAGTGTTAGAACAAGCGGTCTATTAGCAAAGCCATGAAAACAAACCATTTGCCACTTCTAACAAATGTTGGGACAAAAATATGCTCCAAATTTTAAAAATAAGTGAAGACTTGGCGAAAAATAAGACCCGGGTTTATCTGCATTTCATCAGGTACATGGCGTCCTGGAACGAAGCCCACTGGCAAAAACATGGGGAGTGTTATCCTTTGCAGCACTGGGAATGTTCTCTGCTGAATTTGGCGCCAATGACCGAGCTTTGCTTGTTAGCAGAAGTTCACACAGACTCCTTGCCAGGCCTGCCCAGAATGCTGTCTCCTCTGACTTCCTGTGGTCTTGCATAATATTTCCTTGCTTCTTGTATAACTGCGGCTTGATCTGGTCACTGCCCAGTTTATACGGTTGACTTTTTAAAAGGCCGGTCCTGCAAACGTGCGGCTGAGCCATGTCAGTGGCAGGAGGCGTCCCGGCGGTGACGCCGATGGAAGCGCCCTTCCACGGGCAAACAGCCGGCGGCAGGGACCGTACGGCTCTGCCGACATGTCTGAAGGCAATAAAGTTGACTGTCCCAGCCCCGTGACGAGATAAGCGCGAGACACGGCTTCGGATTGACTGTGCCTTTGAAATATGCGTCGCTGTCGCTCTAATTTCTGTAATAAATATAGATATTAAGTAAGGGGGGAGGGAGGCAGCCGGCACCATGGGCGGTGTATCAAGGAATGGGCACATTTTCAGAGCACTTTGAAATTGTCATTATTGCTAGTAGTCACTCGGTTAAAAGTCCTTACGTTTGGCTTGAAAATGTGCTCCAGGTGTCCTGGATATTAATTTTAAGACAAGGACAGCAAGACTAGGTATTTAAGAAAGTAGTCTTTTCATTCTGCTGATTTTTAATGCTTCCATCCAAGTTGTTTCTGCCATTGTCTGCTCTTAAAATATGCATTAATTCTGCATGACTGTTGAAGCAAGTGTTTTTATTAATGTTTACCATTTATTACCCTGGATTATTTATGTGTATGTTTTGGAAGTGAATTTCATAGCAGTTTGTGCCATCTAGCTCTGCATTGATACTGATTATTTTTTAAATATTGTTTGTGCATTTATGTATAGATCTAACGCTGCATGTGATTACAGAGCTTTGTCATTTTCAGGAAGGCAGTTGTCTAATGTGATACTTTCTATTTCCAAACTGTTATTAGTGCTCTTTGGCAACCCTGCTCCTGGCATGATTTTGTAAAGCTGAAGAGCAAAGTTTACAAAATAGTCACTTCAGTGTGTCAATAAACTTGCTAAACAGACTTTACTGATTTATGTGTTATAATTCTCAGATCTTGTGTGATCTTCCTGTTAAATGCAATCTTCTGTGAAGAAACAGAAGAATCATTTTAAGGGAAAACATTAGAGTTGACTTAGTCATCACAGTTGTATTAGATTTTGTTTAAATCATCTTATTGCGTCATCTCTTCCATGAATCCAGGTTATCCAGTTGTCATAGTAACACTGACATCGCAAAGTTCACGCTGCCTACACATGACTTCTTGCGACACTTTCTATTCATCTGATTAATTTAATGGAGAATACACTTTTAGTGGTTAACGTGTATTATTGGAGAATCTTTTCCTGTCATTTAAAAGTGGTTTATTGCCTTGTATTCTTAGGATCAACATTTTAATGTCTAGCCTAGATAATATAATGCAATGCTACTGACATCTAGCAGACAGTTTTACAGTATTGTGAATACCAACAGGTTTGTAAGGCTTGTATAAATACACTGCATTTTTGGCAGACAGATGCAAAGCCAGAGCTCCTAGCATGGCTTGATCATACAGTTCTAGCGGCATGGATGCCAAATAAACCAGGTGGACCTCAATATGTTTTTGCCAGAGATGGAGAAGCCACTAATTTATGTGTCAGTACCAGGGTAGTTTCTCACTGATGATTTTGGAGTCCTGGATGAGCAATACAAATCTGAATTGCATCATAGAAGTAGGCTGAAATAGAAGCAGTTAGAGAGAAATTTTAGGACCTGATGATTTGGTTTTTTTAAGAAGTATTTGTCTCTCCTGTGTAAACCACCTGAACAGGCTTAAAAGATTTCAGAAAAAAAATGTTTTAGCTTATAAAGTCACAGAGCTGCAAATTTACTCAGTGTTATAGAATAACGAAACTTAGAAATTCATCTTCAAAATAAGATGGGCTGAGGTGTAGTACGAGTATTAGCAAGGTCAGAGGCACACAAGTTCTCTGAATCCAAATGTAGCCGAGCATTGGAGAGGTCCACAGTCACACGGGCATGTTCTTCCTGCTTTTCTTTTTTCTTTGATTGTTTAGAAATGTGCAAGTGGGTGCTGCTGAAGATTTAAGGGTTTAATCCTCAGCTGCCCAGGTGGACACACATTCTTTGCATTCAGTGGGAGTTTAGTGTGAATAAACAGCTTGGGATTGTGTACCTGTATACATGTCTAAATATGGACCTCGGTCAAGTAAACACGCATTTAGCTGTATGCAGTAATCTGGTTTTGAAGCTGGGGAACACCCTGCATTCCTTGTGTGGCTGAGTTGCCTGGCCATGTCTCAAGGTTCATGCCAGCTGATGTTAAGGATGCTGATCACAGGTCCACATGTGTCTTACCGCAGGAGGGGAGCGATAGATATCTCCGAGGGGTACAGCAGCCTCCGTCACTTGGCTTTTGGTGCGGCAAGATACTGCTCTCCTTTGCAGGACGTGTTGGGGCAGATACCCACTTTCAAAATGCCTGTGCTCAGAGATAAAGGCAGAAGGGAGCAGCTTGCCTCACGCCGGGTGTTTTCAACCTTGTATGCCTGCCCCTTGCTGATGCTGGAGATCTTGCTCAGTGTTTCTCAGGCTGAACTTCCACAGGAGCAAGAATAAACCTCTTATCAAAGGAAGAGACTGTGTAAAGACTAACTGGAAACACCAGAAATGGGGTTATGCTTACGGTCCCAAATAGCATTAGAGCATTTTTCATAAACTCTGTTCTGCAGCTGGCAAAGTGGGCAACATCTGTAAACCTCTTCATAGTGGTTGTGCACTGGGGAATAGGACATACTCCTGACTGTGTTTCATATGGGTGTCACAGCTGAGACAGAGTTGCTGATTATTTTTATTTTCTTCTTATCATTTCAATTATTATTTTTTTTAATGGAACTTGCCCAGAGGCTGTAGTTTGTCAGCAGAGAAAGCCAAACTTGTGACATCACCACAAAATGCACCATGTCTCATGCAATAGTGTGATTTGTATGCTGTAATTAGGGAGCCGTGCACATGAGGGAACACTGTAGGTGTGTAATAACAGTTTTATTTTACACTATATAATCTGGTCTCACGACGTATTGAGGACCTCAGGATTTTTGGAACAGCTTCTCCTACTGTCTGAAGTAGTAATGCAGTATATTTAGCCTCTTAGAGGATGGGTCTAATAGCAACGATTAGTATGTTTGCATGTTTAAATATGCCTAAAAAGCTTAAATGGATGTGGTTTGGAAAAGCGAAATGAAAGAACTGTAAAATTAAAATTAAAACCCAGCATATACGTTGGTGAGGAAGTGTAGGCTTAGCCATGCTACAAAAAATAGAGATCTGAAAAGCTCTCTGGTTGTCAGATCTGCCAGATCAAGCAGAAGTGAGTACTAAATGTTACCGTCACTTACAGTGCATTGGTTTTTGTTTGCATTTATCAAGGCACTAGGGAATGATGTGGGGCTGTGTTGTGGAATTATGAAGATGCACCTTTTAAATTTAATATCACCAAAAGTCCAAGAAACGACAATGACATCTTATACAGTTTTCACACTTCAGTTTCTCTAAACAGCAATAAGAAAGAATAATTTTTGTTTCCTTTAATACATAAAGATGGGAACACTTTTAAAACAAGGGCAAAGAAAAGCTTGACACAATGGGAGCTGTAACAGAGGACAAGAGAGTGTACTTTGCTTGTTCTGGTGCTAATGCTCCTGCAGGCTCGGGTGGAGGTGGTGTATGTAGCACCAGTGCTGCCCTGCAGTCTAGGAAGGGACAATGGGGCTCTGCCCTTTCTGCAGAACCCTGTTTGCCAGCATGAACTTATCCTGAGGAGATGGCTATGTGTTGCCTGCTACATGGGAGGGCTGGCAGGACAGGACCACGAGCTGTGGAGAAAGCTGATGAGCCGTTTCAGCTCAGTGTCATGCTGGCCTATCACATGTAGTTTCAAAGGCGATTGCTGAAGCTTGGGTATATGCTGGACTTCAGTCATCAATAACCATCTGTAGCCACTAGAGGTTTGACCAAACCGACAGTCTTGGGATGGTTTCTCAGATAAAGGTCTATGGACAAATGTGTGGAGGCTGGGAGATTGTATTGGAGAAGCATGGCTCATGCTTTCTGGGGTGTCTGCTGATCAAAATGGGCTGTTCGGAAGGTGCTGGGCCACATCAACCTCTCACTTAGCCCACTGAGGCTGTTCCTGTGTGTTCCTCCATAGATGAGGTACCCCAACACTGTAGACAGACAGGGTTGAAGGAGGGGCAAACCAGCTTTACTCCCACTATTGCTATCCCAATCACCAGCAAAACCTCCTCCTGCAGATTTCACTGGTCATACATGCTTTTTGAGCAGACTTCCTTCTCATCATGTATCTACTATTAATATGTGTACAAATCAACTTTCAGTCTAGTTAATAAGGGCTTATATGAGGGCTTATATGAAACAACTATTTTTGTTTCTTCTGCTTTGCTTGTTTTACAGGAAAAATAAACATTTGCTACTAGCAACCATAATTAATTATTCCAGGAGTTATTCTGCCTTTTCTCCAAATGGCATGTATTTTTTTCCACAGCAAAGCACATTTTACATACCCTTACCACAAGTCTAACCTTGGCCGAACACTGGGGGATTAGAGAGATAAGATACTAGCCATGGCTGGCATCATATACTGATAAACTGGAGCATCAGTAGGGTGCAGAGTTAAAACTCTTGTTTCAGAGATTGAATAAGAATCACGAACAAATAGATTTTTTGCAAGGATCATGGAGACGCTGCTGTTAACTTTTGCATTAATTATTGAGCTCGGGTTTTGTTCCTTTAAATATTGGTGCTCTTTTTTTTTTTTCTGTTACTGTTCAGTGAAATACTTGGTAATTGCAGCATGGGGAAATAGTAGCATAGTCTATTTCAAGCAATATTTGAATACTGGAGACAGGTAAAATGAAAGGTGGATGTTAATGATTTAATAATAAGGTCCCCAGGACCATGCCTTATGTATAGAAGACAGTAATTTGCATTTGCTTCCTGTAGAGTGGCTTTGCTGAGGGAGTGAAGCTTTTAGCATATGCTGATGTTGAGACTCTTCTGTGCTATCTGTTGTTACTTGGAAGGTGTAAGGTCTGTGGTGGAGACTTGTAAGCTGTTGTGGGAGGAGGGGTGAGGCCCTGACAAATAGGAGAGGGCTGGTGTAGGGAAGGATTGATGAGGAGAGGAGATGCTTATGTGTACTCCAAAACTCTTGAGGGGCTGGTGTAGGGAAGGATTGATGAGGAGAGGAGATGCTTATGTGCACTCCAAAAATCTTGAGGGGCACCAGGGTGCAAATGGCTCTGTTCAGGAGAGGGATGTTTATGTGCTAGATAGAATTGCATATACAGCGAATAGCCTTAAATATATTTTGTGGTTACCACTACTTATATACAAAGCAAAACCATGATTACAGTGCTGTTCTTGTTTTTGAAACATCTTCATGTACCAAACAAGTTCTGGGTGTTTGTAGAGCAGGATAATGCCAAAGATTGCCAGAGTGTGAAAGAGGGATAGATTTACCGGTACCAGCTGTATTAACAAAACTAACTGAAGCTAAATTCTCATTCACATTGTGGTGTGAAGACTTTAACCTCCAAGTGTTTGGCATTGGCCTCTGCAGCACCTGTGTGCCCACAGCAAATGTTGTGAGGGCTCGGTGACTGGAGACAGAGACTTCTGTCCTCAGGTCCTTCAACTCTTCCCAGATCCTGATCAGGCTGTGTAGGGGCATCAGTCTTGTCCCTTTGTTCATCCTTGATGCTGTATGAATAGCTTGGGGCAGAAAAATCTCCTTAAATTGAATTTACTGATGATGGCAATGTCTCACGAAAGTCAATAGTTTCTCCTTGCCCTTTTGATCATGCCGGTAGCTCCCTGTAGAACAATCTCCAGCATACTGGCTCTTTTTTTAATTTTTTGAAGTGTTTCAAAAAGTTCAAGGAAAAGTTGATTTTCTTGGTTTTTTTTTATTTTATTGGTTGATCGGAGACAGTTTTAGAAGGATGAGTTCTAAATGCAGTTGGAAAGGCTATTTCCTAGACAGTTCAGCACGCTCATTCTACAGCCTTCTCTCTCCTACCAGTCTCTCTGCTGTTGTTTTAAGATAAATTATAGGCATGGAATAGCACACAGGTCAGATGCCAAGAGTAAGAGCCAAAGGCTTCAGCTTTGGCAGCGTGGCCAAGCTCCCACCAACTGTATGTCCTCAGGATTTCCCCCAGGTTAGCTGGAGGGCACTGAACTTGCTCCACCAGTCCAGCTTGCAGAGCTCATGATCTCAAATTACTGAAATTATTCATTGGACCTCTGTTCAAAAAAAAAAAAAAAAAAAAAAAAAAAGCACCCTCAAGANAAAAAAAAAAAAAGTAAGCACCCTCAAGTCCCTCTGTAATGCTCAATAATAGATCACTAATCATTTTAATACATTAGGAAGAAACAATGCTATCTATGACAGTGTCTGTATGCTTGTATGAAAGGATTTCTTTTGTTATTGTTTCACACCACATTTCAAAGAATGTAAGAAAGCACTAGCTTTTGCAGGCATGAGTGAAGAAACTAATTGAAAATCTGGAGATTTCATGCTTTTGCCCGCCCTGCTTGTGCCGTGTTCAGTACTAATGGGGCAGTGTTGGATGTAAATGGTCACAGCACTTTTGCTGATATATATAAACTAAATTTGGGGAAATTTTAGTGTTTGTTATGCACAGTGAACCTCTGGGAAAGCTTCAGCCTTTGACCTCTGTAGTGGGTTATGACAGGGAAGAATCGTAAGAGCTTGATTTAGAGCCATCTGCAGAGAGCTGGTTAAAAATATTCAACTGCCATGTTCTTCCTCCTCCCCCCTCTCAGTAAAGGTCCTCTTAAAATACATTCTCTGTGACTTCATCTTTATCATTACATTGGGAGCCCTATAGCCAAGCCTGCTTGTAAGGAAATGATTAAATGGTATTCATGTTTGTGCTTTGAAATTGTTTTGGTGTCAGTCCAAGAAGTATTTCCTTGCTCTTCCAAATTTCCATGTGCTTTAGTATTAACTTATTTTCATCAATGTGGCCTACCCCAGCAGTAAAATTTGTTTGTAATTGGTCATGTAATGATTGCTGAAGAGACATAAAATCTAAACTAAATTAATCTCAGGCTTTTGAAAAAGCTTATTCTAAGAAAAATAAAGTTTTTATTAGAAAACATAGTAACATCTGATAGTATCAGTGGGTAATTTGTCAAAAACCTGACTAGTCATCAAAGAAATTATGGTAGCAGAACTCTTTAAAAAGATATTTCATGCAAGAACATAAGTGACTTCTTTACTTAGGAGAATGGCTATTGCTAATAACTATTAGTTGCATTTTTAGCACAGTCATTAATATTTTGTTGTTTTTCTTGCAAAGTTGTTTGTAGTCAAAGCCATTATGCTATCACTTAAGTGGAAAGGCGACCGTTTGCCCAGAACAGCTGTGTACTTACATTAGCTTCTATAAATAAGTTTATTATTTTAGATTAAAGTTATAAAGCAATTTGTTTACCTCTACAGAATTAAGTAGAATAGTTGAAAACATGCCTAAAAAAAGAATGAAGGAGAGCATTGGAACAACATAACATCCTCGAAGGGTTCTTTATGCATATTTAATATTTTAATCAAACACAACTTCTCTGTGGTTTTGTGGTCTTAAGAAAAGTGGAAGGAAGGAAAGTGGTATTTCACTCTTCAGCTGACCGAGATGTAGTAATTTCCTTGTTTAAAATACTGATTCTCCCCGATTGCCTTGAGATGGTTTTGGAGGCAGATAGCGAGGGAAAAGTACAAAAGAGGAAAATAAGATATTCTCTCCATAACTGTATGGAGAGTATAAAAACACATGCATGCACTCTGTTGCCCTTTAGAAACACATCTTGGTTAGATATGGAGGTTTCAGTACCACGTATGCTGAAAATGTGGTCTAAGAGCTTTAATTTACCTTCGCCTGTCAATGTTAATGGACAGAGCAAGTGCTGGAGCTGCTGTAAAACAAATCTGTTTTCCTTTTGTCTGCTGTGCCAGATAATGAAATAAAAGCTAAATTATCACTGATAAAAGTAATTTGCAGAAAAGCAATGATAAAAATATAACAGCAGAGCTTGCCATTAGCAGTTTAATGTTTGCTAGTGCTTATAACCTACTTCTGTCCTCTGTTTTTTTATTGTCTTCTCCCCCTTCCATGCTGGCAGGGGCCTTTTCAGTAGAGGCTTAACAGCAATGAAATTATGGGTATGCTAAATCCTGGCAGGGGTAGCCTTCTGAAGGATAACTACTACTTTTTTTTGCCCTGCATTTTCTGTACTAAAATATTGCCCAGTCAAAGCATGTAAACAGTTTGAAGTGCTGTTATCAGTATAGTTTTATCCATCCTAACTTGAGGAATGTATCTGCTAATGACGAAAACTGAGAAAATGGTTTATCTCGTTGCAGTGCTGGTAAGTCTTGTAAACTTATCACGAGTTACACAATATTTACTGTGAAAGCCTTAGCTTGGAGTCATGTGTTTAGGTGAGACTCATACTTTCCTTTCTGTCTGTCTTTCAGTATGTCTGTATTTAATTTTTTTTAATTATTTTTTTTATTCTTAAAATAGAGAAGTTTGAAGCCACGTCCCACTTGACAATAAAAGCTCAGAAGTGGGAAGACAGGCAAATGTACTGACTTCTGAGCCCCATGTGTTTGTGTGTATGTCCGATGATTCTAATGTGTGCATATACAAATGTATACACACATGCACAAACATTTAAATCTTGTAATTTCCCTGTAAGCCAGCCTTATCTCTCTTGAAATTGAGTCATCATTTTTAAATGCTTGGAATTCAGTTTACTTTTATGACGGGAAGCCAGCATCCAGGGTAAAACATTAGCCATAGGGTACTTGAAGGATGGTTGGTTTCTTGTAAGAGCTGGGTATGGCTTATGGGTATATTTGTAGTTCATAAAGGTAATTCTTTAAAGACATTCAGCTGTGAATGACTAAATAGGGAACAACTGCTAAACTCTAGCTGCACCACCTAGGAGTATTTTGCAGCATGGGCACTGCTGTACAGCGCTTGCCAGTTTGCAAATGTCAAGGACAGTGTTACCCTCTCACGTTCCTACGTGGTTTGCCTCTGACCATCCTTCAGAAAACCTGCCCTTTCTCCAGCGCTCCTTCTCCAGCTCTTGCTGCCAGTTCCTGTTCTGCTCTGCAGTTGCAGTGGCTGTAATCCTTGGGAAGCCTGGACCTTGTTGGTCTGGGCTATCTGAGAAGGCATGTGAACCCCCCTCTCCTTGCCCCGAAAAATAAGACAAGGACATCTCAAAAACTGGGAAAACACTGCTCACAAGAGTGGCTGGGCAGAGCATCAGCTACCGCACACAGTCTCGCTGCTGCTTGTCAGACAATCCCTTATAGGTGGAGGCTTCTACGATGTGAAAGCTACGGTTGTTTTAATATTTTATTGTACACTAATATCCTGATTTTTCATGTATAATGTAGGGGAAAATATCACATGTATGAACTTTCTAAAAGCTTTTATCTGACAAAAACCTCTGTGTTCATCTTGTAAATGACATGGGCCTGTATTGTTCTGAAGTGCTTTCCTATTGGGGCTGAATGCTGTTGTTATAAATTTACAATGTTATAATATTTTGAGTTCTGCTTCTGTACTATGTCTATTTTGTGTGTCATACTTTATTCCCACTGCAGCTTCAAAGTGCTTGGGGAAAAAAAGCATGCTATTAAAAATGTGTTTGTAGCAGAACAGATAATTGGGTCTTTTTTCACAATAATGTCCAAATAGGTGGAAGTTGCCTGCAGAGATGCATTTAGTAGCATAACAATTATCAGTCAATATAATGGAATAATAATAATGTCATATTGGAAGAAAACCTGCATTTCAGTTCACTGATAGAAACACCAGTTTATGGTGATAACCTGAAAGCACTGTGGCAAATCCCTGCTTGCCAGTGTAGAATAGCAACCAGTGCTCTGGGTTTTACCAGGCAGGCAGGATGTGATGCACAGGCTGATTCTTTTCGTGGAGTCTTAAACGCAACTTCAATGAAGTAAAACTTTGAGTAACATCAAAGCTGTATCACCGTAGCTGGACAGCAAAGTGCTTCGGTCCCCTATTCCCTGATGACAGAGTGAAATAGAGGGGTAGACCACAGTACTACTGAAAACAACAGCGTGAAACCACAAGAGCTTTTGGAAAATAGTCAATCTGCTGAGAAGTCCGTGTGAAATACATTTGGGAAATGCGTGCTACTGCAAAATTAAATCCTGAGAATGGCTGGTCTTAGACCAAGCTCTTGTTTGAACTCTGTCCATCTTTAACGAGGAGATTGCAAGTGCTGAATACCTCCTGGCCATGTGAGAGTCAGAAGCACAGCAGAAAAAGTGCCAATTTTGGTAGAGAGGTGAGCAGTCGGACAAGAGACAAAGCACATAAGACCTGAGATGTTTTGACAAACAGCCATGAAAAGAAGTTTATCCAGGCCAAAACTTGAAAAGATAGTGCAAAAGGCTTTTTAGTAAGTGAAATTGCCTTAAGGAGAGAGCAGTCGGTCCTCAATAGTAGAGCATGTACCTTTCTGAGATGGGCTGGTGGTGGTCTTGATTGTGCAAGTGCTAGTGTGGGGCTCACAGAGGAAACAGGCGTGGGAGCTTCCCACTGGTGAGGAGGGTGCACGCTGGTGGGCAGCAGCGTGGGGGAAAAGATTTGAGCGAATGGAAAATAGATCCCAATGTAAGGTTTAGTCCAGGTTATTTTCTGAGGACTGAGTTATATCTGCACAGTCGTGGTCATGTATATTTATAAGAAAGTACTGCTTAATAGAAGGAGTATTTTTATCCTTTCTATAAAGTGTTTATGTCATAACTTTTCTTTTTTTTTTTTTTTTTTT
>VZRU01018985.1:27996-75534 GCA_013398155.1 Pedionomus torquatus | reverse complement strand
GGTAGCTACTGAGACTCTGGTCTCCAAAGGGATGAAAGCACCCTTTGGAATTACCATAGCTTTTGTGTAACTCTTGTGACCCTGCATGTGTACACTACTACATGCATTTCAGTGTGTGCATCTTGTGCTTTCTTGTCAGAAATTTGGCCACTGTACACTTAGAATCAAAATAGTGAAATAGGGAGGTGCCACACCCTGACAGATGCAAGGTTCTGATAGATGTCCAAGACCTGCCTGGCTGTAATGTGTTTCTCAAGTAAGCTGACAATTGTGAATTGTTTCAAATTAAACAAGAGACCAGCTTCTTTTCTGGAAGAGCTGAATTTTACCTACCTACCTTTGTCATAAGCAGATTTTATTACAGTTACTAGACTCCTGCCTCCTTGGGTTGATGGGACCATGACAGAGATCAGAATCAGACCCAATATATGCATATGTGCTTTGTTTGCTTAACTTTCAGGAGGATAAAAGCTCCAGCAGGAACAATGACAAAATACTGGTATGTTAATTCATGGTTCTGAAGTAAAACCCAGAAAATATGAAGAAAAGTGGCCATGGGAATTTACCTTTGAATACATACTGAATGCCTCCTAGCTTTGCTGCTTCCCATTTATCATCACTTTTGTCTAGAGTTAACTATCCTTTGATTGTGTGTACTTGTAAGTTTAAGGAGCTGGTAGGCAGTAGTAGGAAAGGGAGCCATGAAGCAAGAAACTTCAGAAGAGAGAGACTGCATCCAGTTACTCACTTTGTATCACAACACCAACTGCCCTTGTATCAGTTCCCTTTGAAAGTTTGTGTTTAGTGCGTAATTATTCAGGGTGATGTGTCAAAAGAGCTAGCAGCCATTTCCTGGCAGAACCAAGCCTTAATTTTTAAAATATTTGAAATACTGCAGTCAAGTGTGGAGAGGCCACAATTGTAACCTCCTCAAGTACCAGGGTTTTGATGTCCCTTTGGCTTCTGCCACTGCTGTGGGTGCCGAGAGCCAGTAAGAGGTCTCCTCAGGGCTTTGCCAGCAGCTGAAGGTGCATGCTATGAGGTGGACAGAGAAGGCACTATTGCCCCCAACTTCCAGCCTCTGAGTTTAGCTGAAGTGACTGCTGGCTTTCTGGCCAGGTAGCTGAAGTAACCAGACCCTTTGCTTCAATCCTTTTCCCTCATAGTAAGAGGGGGATACAATCCACCTCAGCTCAAGCTACTAATCTTTGATTTTTATCCACTAGTGTCAGACTTAAATACTAACGAGACATCAAAATCACAGCATGGGAAGTTATCCCTATTTCAGTTTATGCGATGCCTTAATTAAGAGGAGACGGACAATTAAAGAGCTCCTGTATAAAATAACAGCTCCCTGAAAAGAAAGCAGGAGCTAAGAATGAGCTGTGTCCTGGGATGTTTGTACAGACAAAACCAATGCCCCAGAGGGCAAAAAATGTAGCCTGGCTCTCAGGATCTGCCCTTGATCGTTGTTGCAGGAAGTGGAGGAAACTCTGTTACATGGAATGATCAAAATTTAGAGCCTCTGTATTGTTGTTCTGAAGAATCATTATTCCCTGCTTGCCAAAGAAGTGGCTGTTTAATCTGTCTTTCTGGACATCTATCTTCTTTCCGTTGAATGGCTACAAGTGGCCAAGAGATGGAGAGGGAGAAACCATTAAATTCCATTATAACCAAGGACACGTTGAAATGGTTGAGGTCCAAAAGGTAAAGAAGGATCAGCATTGCTTCATAAAGACTTTATTGAATGAGCTGATTTTTTTTTTTATTAGCAAGAGTATTTTGAAGGTTTGACACTTGGGAAGAGACCTTGGGGTTGAAACAAAGTGACACAAAGTGCAAAGATTTTCCTTTGCTCAGCCCTCTTTATGTACTGAAATGGGAGAACTGAGTGCTGTAGAGGGCATTATTACAGAGCAACCTGGAGCCTTACAAGCAGAACCACCTCTCCTGGTGTTCCCAAGGCTGGGAAACTTCACTTGCTTGATCTTTGCTCTGTTGGTAGCCATGCTGACTGCAATGGGGACAAGCCTGTGTGAGGACAGTCTTTGACTACCTGCTGATTGAGACCCATTTCATTATTGATTATTTTTATAACTTCTCTTCTTTCTTGCATATTTTATTAATTGTAACCACTGTGTTAATTGGCAAAATTAGGAAAAAAAAATTACAGCTGAAATGCATTGTGGAAGGTCATGCACTTATATAACATTTTTTTTAAATTGTGGCAATGCATTTGCTTTATGATCGCTATAAATGCTCACTATTGTTTATTTACCAGATGACACTGGTTTAGGTTTTGATTACTTTACTCTGGGAATGAAGATGTCTGCATAGACAATAAATTGAGTCTGCTTACATAGACAGCCTGGAGATGCATGAGAGAAGAAAGGTGGTGGTGGAGGTTTTGGTGGATGCTTGCAGACCTCTTACATGGCTCCATTTGATGAAGATCTCTGCTAATCTCTTTTCAGGGGTTGAAGAACCTACAGCATATTGAAGGGTGGGCTGTTTGTTTTCTCTGCATTGTTTTTATGTACTGAAATACTGTAGTGAAAATAGCTGGGTGGGGTGTAATGAATGTTTTCAAAGACCTTCCTTTGAAAGAGACTTTTTTCCAGCCCTTGTTGGTCACCACCCATTTTCCTGTGCTGTGTGCGCCTCTCTCATTGTTCCTACCCACAAGGGCCCCTTGTGTGAGCCTGTCAGCAATGTGCCACCGCAACAAGATAAAATGTCGTGGGATACTGGTTGGTGCCTGCTGAAGTGCCAAGGTTTTCACCCACAAATATAAGTGGATATTGCCCAAGAAGTAACATAGCATAAGATCATAAAACTCGGGATTTGTCAACAATTTTTGGCATGACTCTCTCGGCTGTTTATGGTTGAGGGGTTTGGAGACTGAACCGTAGGTGCACGTGCCACTGATAGTAAAGTCATGCGATGGCAATGTTTGTCTCTTAGACTTGAAATAAAGCTTCATTGAAAAATTGTCCTTGTTTACCTCCAGTTGTGCCATCTCAGTAAATAATGCTGGTTGTGGTTTGGTATGTACTGGGATGTGGTCGGTGCCCCATCTGAAAAATGAGGCTGGTTTTGGGTTTAACTTCTGGGCCCCCTTCCCCCGCCTGCAAATTGCACTTCGTTCACCTTTAGCTTTAACCCGCTGGTGAAGAGATAAAGCACATCCTTTGGTATGTGTTTTTTAGAGCAGGTAAATAGTTGGGTTATCTGAAAACAGATCTTAGCAATACCTGCTGAGCTCCTCAGCAACGATATGTGTGGACCTCTAGATTAGCTGTCAAAATTGACTGATTGCTACAAGAAATGCCACAAGATAAGGATCTGTAATCTCTCAAACACAAATCATTGATAGACATCTCGGATTGTGCGTTGTCATAACCTTATCCCCCCTGCTGTGGTGTGATTCCAGTTCTAGTTGTGCTGCAGGGACTCTTCAATGTGTAAGTGGAACCTATGAAGAAAAGCAGAGTGGTACATTTATCGCCCACAAAAAATTTGCTGATTCAAAAGCAAGTTCAGTTTTGGGTAACATTGAAACAGTCCTTTCTATAACATTGTTTAGTGGGTTTGTGGTGGGCTTTTATGCTCAGTTATTTCTGAAGCCTGCCATATCTTGGTTGGTATGAGACAGTTGATTGCCGCAGGGAAGAAATCCCTAATCTCATATCTTGATGGACCAGAGCAGTGTAAAACCAGTCTTGGGAGGGAAGAATGAGTTTAGATGTCTTTGTACTCCTCTGATGGGGATTTGACCACATGCTGGCCTGCTTTTCTCCCAGAGGTTCCTTATTTGAGAAGATGGAGGAAGCGTTTCACTGATCTGTTTGAAGTGTGGGCTGCAGCAGCAGCTTTTCATGAGCGGGATCCAGAGCTGTCCTGAGCCTTTCCGTGACCGGCACTGGGGTTTGCTGAGCATGTAGTGGCTTGGAGCAGGAAACTGCTGTGCCCGAAAATTAAGCCGTAAGAAAAATCTCTCTGCCATCTAGCCTTAATGCAGGGAATGGGTCGAAAAGGCAAAAAAGGCAGTGCTTCGATCTGCTTTAACGGCTGATCAAACAGCAGCCTGGTGTCTCCTCTGCACGCTGTGAGCCTCGTGCAGTTCCACAAGGCTGTGCCTTGCCCCAGGAGCAGCGTGTTTTGCACGTCCTCTGAGGTACCAGGCTCATGCTGGTGTGGCGACTGCAGGACGGGCTGCACTTACAGCATCATAAAATAATCCAGGACCAGATTAATGGCTGCTGAAATCCTAATACTTATCTTTCTGGTTCAAGGTACTCATAAAACTACAGAGAAAATGGTAGAACATAAATCCTGTAGATGTTGTTTTGCTTACTGTGATTAAATTTATCAGACTCTGGTGACATATTGCGAACCTAAATGCTTTAAAAAAATATAAATGCTCCCGTGGTTTCAGTAAGGCATTCAATATTGAACTCCCAAAGTACTATTTAGTTGCTGTAACAACTTCAGTATTCACAATAATACTTTAAATTGCAGGTGCAAATTGGCTTTCTTTTAGTAGCAGCATTAAATGCAGTTAGTGGTGTAAAAAAGATGCTAGTGGTATAAGTATTTTAAAACTGTATAGGTATAATGCTTTTTTTCTCAGTACCACCTTTTTTTCAGATGCTAGGAATGTTTATGAGAATAAATAAAATACAAATCCAATACAACTTCATTATAAAGACTAATGATTGTAAAGATTAAATAGTTAAGATTAAATATCAGAGCTCCAGACACTGGAGAGGCTACTGTCTTACACGCAGATTTGAAGTTCATGTGGAATTTATCCTGTCTGAAGAGTTGATGTGTTCCCCATTCAAGAAAACATGGCTGTGTTAATGTTTATGGTAGACAATAGCTATAGTAGACCACCTAGTTATGGTAGTCCTAGGGTGATATGGACTTGGTGACTCATAAATATGCTCAAAGACACCAGAAGTCTGGTATTCACTTAGGCCTCATCTCTTGATACTCTTAATCATACCAGCCAAGTCCCTTATTGTTGTGCCAGGCGTCCTTTGAAAAGGCCTAATGAGAATGGAAAGGAGTTCCTTACCCTTAACTCGGACTCCTCCCTGGTCTGTCCCCGAGACACTCATATTTCTCATTTTCCTGACTGTCATCTTGCCTTTGGTTTTAAACTTCGATGAAATTGCATCATATGTTGATATAGCAGCAGGTGCCAAGCTTTAGAGAACTAGCAGTGATTTGTAATTTAGTGGGTATGTGCAGAAGCACAAGAAATCTCCCAATCAAGCTAAGGAGTCGGTGGTGAGTTACTGTAGGTTGGGGCAGCTTTAAAGGAAGGGTGGAAGGTATTTCATTTCCTTATTTTTGTAATAGCTGTTTCTGTTAGTGGCTTTTCTTGTTACCTTCGAACTCTCATTTCCTCTATTAATGAATTCCCCATTTCGGTGTCGGTCATATTTGTTTTGTCTGTGTACCGGGTATGATATCCCAATGTGCAGCAACGCTGCTTTAGCACTTAACAGCCATGAGCACTCCATGTATTTTCAAGGCAATTTTTTCCTCTCAATCTGAGAATGACTCTGCATCCTTCCCCTTCATGCCATTACTGCTGCTGTGCTGAACCTGACCATCTGGGGTCTTCTCAGACTTTTGAAATAGTTGTTGTCACTGGAAAGAGGTATAAGGAGGGATCTGTATGGCACTGTGTATGGGTTTCATTCACAGTTTTCATAGTTTGGCCCAAATTCCTGGTGAGCGAGTAAATTGCTGTTTGTAGCACTTTTTATTTACTGATGGTCACTTTTATTACTTTAATGGAGGGAGGCTTTCAAGAGCACAGCATGCCATCCAGAATAAGATGCTTGCCAGGTAGAATGGCTACAAATACATTTTAAAGGAATTTTAAGGCTAAGTAAGCATGACCGCTGGCTGCTTGGTGTCTGTACAAGCACACCTCTGGGGCTGTCAAGTGGTGAGGTTCCAAGATAGCCAGTGAGACTCCTTTATAGATATTATGCTGGTTTAAATCATCTCAGGATTTGCCAAGCAGAAGGTAAAGCAAAATATAAACACACAGCAGAAAATGTATGGGGTAGATTGAAATAAACCTGTGTTGTTATCTAAAGAGTGCTGCCTGTTAAAATATCTTCATTGAGCTTTTACTGGTTTGATTTGGAAAATCTTTTTAATGCTAAACATCTCATTTTCTTTTCATGTATTTGTACTGTAAAGTTTTCTTATCTTTGCATCCCTAGAGTATATTTTTCTTGTTCTGCAAGTTAGCATTTGAAGCTTTAACTCTAAACCATTTGAAATGCACATTTACTACAGAAATTTCATGTGACAGGTTAATTAACTGTGGATTCTTGACCTTTAAAGTGCTGGAGCTAGAAACGTTTAATAACCAGCCATTGGATATAAAGTAATATGCTTGTTGTTTTACTAGCTTACTACATGGCAGTTTGAAGCAAAGTCCAAGGGTCATCAAAATCATCAAGTAAGCTGAAGCGAGTCAGTCTGAACTATGTATTTCAAAGCGTTACACGAATGTGTCACGCAGTATGTACATTTGAGTGAAGGCTGCCAGATTATATACAAGGTATTTCTATGCAAGGTGCAGATTACAATTTCTCTAAAAGCCTCTGTGATCTGGAGCCTACAAGGTGGGAGTGTAATTCAGTGCAATTACTGTGCTTCCTACTCTTAAACAAGTAAGCGTGTGTGTACACAACCAAAGTATCGACCCACATGGACTTGTTGAGAGAAGCGAAACCCTGATCAGAAGATTGCTGTCTTGTCAAGTCCCCTCCATCAGCTGAAAGAAGGCCACCAATGTCCTTGACAGAAGGGAGGATCGATGAAGCTGACCACCCGGCACCGTTGTTGGCTGAGTGGGTACCAAGGGCTTTGAGGGGATAACTGCATGTGGGAAGGACCAGGGAGATGTATGGGTGGAGGTGGTGGGCAGGATTACTGGTGGAGAACAAAGTACTGGTAGGATTGACTATGGATGAAGCTAATGGAAACAGTACCAAAACATCAGGTCATTCTCTCCCCTGAGATGGGTATCTAACCCTACTTCAGACTGGCAAGTGAGCAGAATAAGACCATACACCTGCACATAAACTCCTGTGCAGGGGGTGGTCTGTTTGCCCCAGTGTTTGTCAGGGTGATCCCCATTGTGTCTGGGTTGCAGGTACCTGGGCAGGGAGGGTGGTGGCAGCAGCACAGACCCCAGCCTGAGCTGGCTGTCCCAGCATTTCTCCTGACTGCCAGAGTCTGGAGCCATCACAGCAGTGAGTGACAATCCTTAAGCCGACGTGGTGTTTTGCAAGGTTATTTAAGCCAAGTGGGTTATGTGGGGCTTCAGGTTTTGCCAAAATGTTGCTGTGTCTGGAGTTTCTAGTCCTGCAGCAAGAGAGGCTTTGGAAAGTCAGATTATGATCTTCACCTGGGGTGTGCAAGACCTCTGTCTGCAGGCATTCTCTGATTTTGGTGAAGCTGTGTTGCAAGGGATTGTCAGAGATGAACAAGGGGATAGGAATCTGGCTCCTGGGATTTGTACAGGGCATTCCTACACCTCTTTGGATGCTCTCATCCGGTGGGTGGGATTGCGTGCTCTGTTCCCATGTGTGGGTGTACTTTTGGGACTGGTTTGTTGTTTGGGTACTTGGAAGAAACATGGAGAGCTTTTGCTTCTGAAAATCTGGGAGCCTCACCTGAGAGGACAAGTACTTGCCAATAGTTTGTCATCTTTGCTGACATGTATTGGCCTGTAACTTCTATTTTCAGAGCGCAAACTAAACATGACCAGGAGGGAGTAGGGAATCATGTAAGCAGCAGTCCCTAGGGTATAGTGCCATACTTGTATTCCGTGGCGGGGAACTGCCTGTGCTGCCTAAACTCTTCCATTCCCTATGGCTTGCATGCGAGTAAGCGCTATGGCTCCAGAGCATCATCTGACAGCCCTGGGAGAATCCTTGCTGGGAAGCAGCACCTTCCTCTTCTTTCGTTTCCAGCCTCCCCACCACCCTCTGTACCGTCAAGTCCTGAGTGGGGCCCCCAGGCTCCTTCTTCAGCTCAGTCACCCAGTTTCTAGTCCCCATCCCTCCCTTGTCATTTCATAGGGAATGGTCATGCTGTGATTGCAATGTGAGTGCTGTGTGTGTGGCCAAGTGGGGCCTTATCCTGCCGAATCCTGGGATTCTTGAAGGAATGAGTGTCAGGAAGCTCTCAGGAGGCTTCGCCTGCTGTACCTCTGGGCCTTACACCAGTGCATGGGGGGTTCATTTGTGGTGGTTTTCTCCTCTCTCTATCCTCTCTGCCCTTTTAAAAATCTGACCAATTTAGGTGAGCGAGGCTTCTGCTTGCGTCACTTTATCCCAGCAGTGATGCACACGTGTGCTCTTTTTTTTTTCTGCCACATAAGTGGGTGGTTTATGTGCTGGGAGGGAATGATTCATACATTAACTAGAGCCTGGGCCTTTTCTCTGTTGCCCTAATGATGTGGGAAGGGGATTCATTGTCAGCCTTTCATCCTGGCCTTCAAGGGGTCAGGCTGTTGAGTGGCGACATTTTCACTCTCAAGCTATGGGTAGCCCAGCCTCATCTGGGGTATGAAACGCTAATCCCAGGCATAAAACTGGGGTAACTGTAGAGAGACTTCATGGCCTGTTGCCTGCAAACAAAAACCGTGAAAATACTCCTTTTTGTGCCAGAATTCTGTCATTCAACTGCAATTTTTGGAGGCTTTTGCAACCAGGGCAAGTAAGCACAGAATGACTGTCTGTGACAGGGGTGTCCCTGGGAGGGACATCAAGCAGGCATAGGACTGGAGCACCTCTCCTGTGAGGACAGGCTGAGAGATTTGGGGGTGTTCAGCCTGGAGAAGGCATCAGGTAGACATTGTGGCCTTTCAGAAGGGGGCCTTACAAGAAAGCTGGAGAGAGACTTTTTCAAGAGCATGTAGCAAAAAGACAAGGGATAGTGACTTCAAAGTGGAAGATGATAGATTTAGATATCGAGAAGAAATTTTTCACTCTGAGGGTGGTGAGACACTAGAAGAGCTTGCCCAGGGAAGTTGTGGATGTCCCATCCCTGGGAGGTGTTCAAGGCCAGGCTGGATGGGGTTTTGAGCAACCTGGTCTGATTGAAGGTGTCCCTGCCCATGGAAGGTGGCTTGGGACTTGATGATCTTTAAGGTCTCTGCCAACTCAAACCATTCTAGGTCTGATTTCTTGAAATGGATAATGGGTGAACAAGAAAGTCTTTTGAAAGCTACCAGGCAGGCTGATTCCTCCCCTTGTTTTCTGATGTGAGAAAGCTCTCATGTGGTGTGTCATGAGCAACAGTGTCGCTCTGCAGAGAAACAAGCACGATGGTTGTAAGTGGTGTTGAGGGAAAGAATCTGCAGCAGAGAGGAAAAAAAAAAGAATCATTCTCTACTCGTAGTGTTATTCAAAATCTTGAGCAACCCATGGTTAATCAAACCAGTTTGTTTCATTAGCCACACTTCAAAATTATATTTACAGAAGTTAGCAAAACTAAATATTTTTCTTTGTGGTTGGAGTGGCGTCATGAGAGACCCTGTCTTATACAACCGGTTTTTACTGCACAAATTGCGACACAGCTTTGGCCTTGGCTCCTAAAGCTCTGTATTTAAATGAGGAGGGATTGAATCTTGTTTTGCCCAAGTTGGTGCTGATGTGAAAATTTTGGGCTCTAGATTTAGAGCAGAACTCAAATGTTTATGGTGCAAGTTAAATTTTCTAAGCTGCAGTCGGAAATTCTCACAAATATTGCTGTGTAGTTTTTGTTCTGTTTGGTTTTGCTTTGTTTCTATTCTTTTATTTCATTGGTAGAATTTGAAATGGCCAAGATTTGTTTAGTTTAGAGTTTAGAGACATTTTTTTGTTTATAGAAAGCAAGACATACATCTGAAAGAAGCATTGGGGTAATTCACGTGGCTCCACCCTTCCCAACAGCTACCCCAGGGAGGAAGACACAGGGCATTTTTCTGTTGTAGTTTCTCAGACAGCTGTGTGAAGGGTCTTTTTTTATGTGGATATAGTGTGACTCTTACTTGGCAAGGATAAAAGTAAGGAGATAGTCTCACCTTGTGAGTATCTCTGATCCTTTAGATTCAAACTTGGGCAGGCTGGTGATGCCCCTTAAGTCAATTATCAAAGTTGGATCCTGCTTTTAACTACTGAAATGTGTGTAGGTCTCATCCCGTGCATACCTCTTGTAACAGATGTCGTGTTAGAAAATATTCACCTCGGGCAAAATAATTGTGAAAGTGGTTTGCTGAGGGCTGATCGTGGATCTTGAGGAGGATTTATGAGGCCCCTTGTCCTCTTAACACACCCACCGGTGAGCACCTATCTGATCCCTAAGCATATGACCAGCTTCACATGTTTTGCAGCACAAGGGCCTTACTGTTATATTGTGTATTGTACCTGCATTGTGAGCACATTTCTGCTTGGGATGATGATATTGAATGCCCAGCCAACACCTTACTGTAACTTTACTCTTAGCATTTGATGCGCACCCTGGCTCTTTTTCCTTTCTAATTTACAAAGCCATCTGCAGTTTCTGTGCTACAAGCTTTTGCAGTCGACTTAGCTGTTCTAGAAGTGGTTTTCTTTAGGCTACATTACTGTGTATTAATACTCTTTCTGGTTTATGTAGTTTTGTAAGAGACCAGCCATGACTGGAACAGTTTATAGGATTAAGTGATGTGATTGTTTGTTTTCCGTATCATCTTCACAGAGAAAGAATATATTTATTAAAATGTCCTGTTTTGGTAGGATTTTTTTTTCTCAGTATCTATTTTTAGTTTATAAGCTTATTATATTAAGACTGGAAAACAACAGGTTATAAGCTGCTTCATTTTTAGGTGGCCTTGCAAATGGAGAGCTGTCACTGGTGATTCTAGAAGTGAATGTGCAGCCACAACAGCAAAAACGGAAACGGTGGGGCTAAACTTCTCTGCACCCTGTTCTGTGCTTATCCAAGCTGTGCTGTTTTCACTGGTACAGCATTATGGGACTCTGCCTGAAAATAAATTTATTCTGTGTTAGTGTGACTAAGGTGCAAAACCTCAACTCGTGCAAGTGAAGGAAACTTGTAGCATCAGCAGAACTAGAGGGGTTGAAATAGCTGGTGATTTTGAATGGATTCAGGCTCTTCATGTTCTGAAATAAGAATTGTACTTTATAAAAGAACCTTATAGTCAGTGAAGTTCCCTGTTAAACTATCCTATCCCAGATCCATTATATGTATAGCCCTTGTGTTTCTCACATTTTAAATTTAGCTGTGTCCCTCGGTGGTTTAATTTTGCATACTTGCTTCATGAAATGCCTTCCCTTCATTATTTCCTGCACTTCTGTCCTCTGTGGCGTTTGAAGGAGTTGTGTTATTTTACCCAAGAAGGAATCTGTTTTCATAGACAATGGAGAGATGGTGATTTAGTTAGAATAGCTTCTACGAAGCTTCTTCTAACTTGCAAGCTATTCTTGCAAGCAACAGTATTTTCTTTCCCATTTTATATTCTTTGTGGTCAAAGAAAGGTGGCATTCCAAAATAGTGTTGGATTAAGAGCTGAGGTGGTTGTATATATAAACACAGTTTAATATCCTATTATTACTTTTATTGTAATGTGGAGTACAGCCATTGAAATTCTACAACATTGAAATATCTATGACACTGAAATATCTACAGCACAGTCACCTGCACTGTAATTGTTCCAGCTTTAAAATGGATTGTCATCTTATCCCAAAGTATTTTTCAAGTAAATTAATTTAGATTGAAAAAAACAAAATTGTATTTTTAGAGTTTCTTGAATCCCTGGAATTTGCTATTTCATTTTGAATCTCTCACCTAAGGCAGACCTTGATCCTGTTATGCTTCATGGCAATTCCAGGTGTCCAAAGGCTGACTTGTGTAGAAATAGAGCCCTTTCCAGTTGTGCCAGTCCCCTCTTTACTGCCTGTTTTTAAAGGAGCAGATAGATATTCAAGTCTGGTCAGTTGATTTAAACCAGTTGACAGAATGGATTCATTGTTGAGAAGATTTTTTTCTTGTAAATTTTTCTCTTGGGTCATGAATTGCATTCAAAGAAGTGCTTTTCATTTCTCTACTTGCCAGGAGCAGTTCTGAACGGAGGAAGGAGAAATCAAGAGATGCAGCAAGGTGCAGAAGAAGCAAAGAAACCGAAGTTTTCTATGAACTGGCACATGAGCTGCCCCTGCCCCACAACATCAGTTCCCACCTGGACAAGGCCTCCATAATGCGCCTGGCAATCAGTTTCCTACGCACTCACAAGCTTCTCTCTTCAGGTAAGATCTGAATAAGAGAAGTTGTCAATGCTAGTTCATGGCAGTTTGGTAAGAATTGTGCATGTTGTCCTCTGAATACTTCGTCCTAAAGTGAGAACAGGACACAACTGGTTGTGTTGTGAGGAGACAACTAGATTTAAAGATAGGTTGGTGGGGATTTTTTTCATCAGAATTGTGTATGTTCTACTTGGGATAGAAAAATCTGAGTGATATTAGTCATATAAGGTCTTTTTTAGCAAAATAACAACTGATGCAGTTTTGCCTCTAAAAAAAATCCAACTCTCAGAACTCTTGAATGTAGTTTATTAAGCTCGATTACAAGATTCAGAATTCAGTGCATTGGAAAGGCAGCTGGGAAGTTCTGAATGTCCACTATTTTGTTTGAAAGGACTATACTGGTGGTAATAAGTAGTAGGTAGATTATGACAAGGTAGACCAAGATAGCTAAAGCAAACAACTTTTAAATTCTCAACATGGCTGCATTCTATGTAATCAGAATCTTGTTCCTGTTGGACTAGTAAGAAATGCTAACCAGCATCGTTTTCGTACCCTGCAAAAATTGATAAAATTAACAGTGTTCTTATTTTGCACCTCTATTTGAATAATCACTTTGATGGAAGTCTGGGGTTTTAGTAGCCTGTGAGATGAATGAAAACAATCAATGTTTCTGGGGAAACTTTCACAAGGTGACCTATAAGCGTTCAGAATATGTTAACAAAACAATGCTGGCATTGTTTGTAGAAGGTAAACCCAAAATTTCATTTTTCCTTCATTAATGGCAAAACTCCCCATAAGGTCACAATTCGACTTCCTCTCTTTCGAAAAGTTGAGTCATACCATAACAATTAATTCAAGTAATGTTATTAGGAAGCATCTCATTTTGTGGAAGAGCATGCTGTTGGTTTGTTGTTTGTTAGTCTGAAAAATATGAGAGATTCAATTCTGCTTCCTCGTGCTTTGTAATTTTTATTGCTTTGTTTGGTTATGCTAAGACTATTGTCTAAAATGTGAGTGTTTTCATCTTAGCTTATAGAATGTGGTTTTAACATTTACTTCAGTGAAAAGAAAAATCTATTTGTTGAAGTGTTTGCGTATCGTCTCCGATTTCGTCATGTAATTAATACTTGAAGAAGTTGCGTAAATAGGTAAATGTCCTTAAAAATGCCCTGCCATACACCAAGCCAATTTGTTAGTAACTTTCTCATAAGAACACAGCTTCAGCTTTTCAAATACTTACATGGCATGAACTAGAGACTGGCACAGCATAGACAAAAATTTCTTAAAGGCTGTAACAGATAATACAAAAGAATGCATGCGTCTGTGAAACATGACATGAAACAGTTTGATGATGTCATCATTTAAAAAATACGTTTTCTTACCTGGAAACTGCTAAGTTTAAAGTGAAATTTTCAAATATGCATTTCATGATAAGGAAAGTATCTACAGTTAAAAATGCATTTAGTTCTTCTGTAGTATTAAAGCTTAGGCTCATATAATTTGGTAGTGATAACAATGTAATATTCATACATACATGTACATAGATGATTTTTCTGCAACAGTGTGTGAAAAACAATATGAGGCGTAGCTGATTTTCATTTTCTTGAAGTACCACCAGGATCCAGAAGTTAGAAAGGAATCTGGAAATGAAACGTTACAGTAGTGACAGGCTGTGATTTAATATTTTGGACTTTGTGTTATGTGCTTAGCCTTAAATCTGATGCACTTTCCCAGCCTTAATATTGACTTGGAGTAAGTGCTCTCATTAAAGTTTCTGTTGTTAGTCAAGTGCAGGTTTGTCCATAGCTGCGCCTTTAGACACTGGGGATGTAGATAACTGTTTTAAAATCTTTAGTGCTTCCATTCTGAGGAATTGAACTGAAGATACTTTAAAGGGACTGACTTTCTGGAAGAGCTGGATATTATTTTCTGACAATAATACACTGAGATGAAAGAACTCAAGCCAGAAAACCATTGTTTGCTTGTAAAGGCCTCACCTGCTACTTACATTCTTCTGAAAATAGCTAACATTTAAATTAGTCAAGCTAAACAAGAAGGCTGAAAATTTAAGCCTTGAGTACTTGAAAGATAAATTTTATCAGGCAGTGGAATAAAGTGGCATCAGAGAGAGAACTTTCATTATCATTATTGGAATAATGACTTCAGAGTATTTCTTCCTCGTGCAATTGCCTGGCAGTTTACACTCACTGAAGCTCCTGAGATTCATGGGGATAGGATACTGCTCTGGATAAAGTAAATCTCTGTCAGGCTGAGAACTGTTTCTTGCTCTCAGGAGACAAGGCTGTAAAACTGAATATAGGCATTTCTGGCAGGTGAGCTTTGTTGAAAAAATACCATCTTTCAGGACTGATTAACACCATTGCCATACAATACCTTCTTAATACAACTAATATTTGATGGCTGCTGTTTTTATGATCTTTTTCTATATAAGCAGAATTTAATTCTTTGATGGTGGGCTTCTGAATAATGTTAGTGTTTGTAAGGGCACTGTCTTTCACTAGAAGGCCATCCAATTTAATTCAAAGTGTTAGGTTTTCAATATAGCTTTTGGCTCTCAGGTGAGACAATTTGCTGCTCATCATATATTGATGAGAGTAAGGAACAAACGGGCACTGGGTTTGTGTGATGCTTGTCCAGGCTTCATTCTCAGATTTGCTCTTAACCCTTTCTGAGCCCCAAGCACAGTTGCCGCTGTTTCACAGGTGTGTTTAGCAGACTGGAATTTGCCCATTAAGACTGTGTTGCATTTGAGGAGCCTGATTTGACTGCTGGAGAGTTTAGGGACTACTGTGTTGTCTCTGACACTGGCCTGGGAAATGGGGAGGTGGAGAACTGCAGTGCGCATGAGAAGCCAATGCCTGCTCCAGTCTGCAGATTCCCCCTTTGCTTCATGTTGTGTTCATGGAAATAGTTTTGATTATTTGGGCTAGATACTTAGTGTAAACTGGAGTTAAGTGGGAGTATTTGTTTTGTCATTAATTAAGACATTAAAGTAACATTTACTGTGTTCATGTATATACACACACACACACACAATGATACTAAAATAAGATTGCAGTGCTTCAAAAGGTAGCAAATAAAAGCATACCTCTTGATAAGCATTTTTGTTATTTATTCTATCAGAACCTACTGATACAGCATATTTCATGTTCCTGTTTGTGGGCACAATTCTCAAACACAAACGCAACTCTCTGTTTCATGGCAGTTTTGCTGGGAGCAGAGAGAGCAAGGGCCTTCCCAGGACTGCATCCTCATCTTTCTGCAAGCTGATGCTCCAGATGGGATTTCAGAGGTGGCTGCAGGCATCTTGCCAGCCTCAGCCCACTGGCATTGAGTGTCTCATGCCCCTTCTTATTTATTCCCTGATTCGGAATAGGGCTTTTCAGTTGTGTAACCCGGGCTGTTTTACTAGCTGTGTCTGCATAATGATTATTTATCTGTCAGGAAGCCAAGACCTAGGGAAATCTATGCTCACATTCTTCCAGCAGGTGAATGGCAGAGCCCATGAATCTGAGCCCTCATTGAGAGCTCTCCCGCTACGTGCCTCTGAAAATCCTGGCTTCTGCATTGCAGGGTGCACGTCTCCTGCAGGCGTTGCAGGGTCCGAGCTTGGCCCTTGTATCCTATCATAATAGGAAATAGCTGGTTGTATATCTCAGAGTTCAAAAGGGTAAAAAATACCAGGTTTTGCTTTATAAAAGTTGCTGCTTTACTTAGTAACACATTTCCCTTTGATTTTCACAGTAGGCAATTCTGTGTGGGAATGTTGGAGAGGAAGCCTTTAACATTTAGAAATGCAGGCTGTTCGTCTGACGGCCTGATTGAGATTAGTATCACAGGAAGCAAACTGAAACAATAGCTTTATAATACTGTTTCCATGTTGTGCACAGAACAGTACAGAGTATAATTGGAATGCTAAGGAGAAATATCATTTAATTAAGGTCGTCTTAAATATTTTTCAAGATGCCTCCTAATTCTGTTGGCATAATACATTTTTGCCATCCTCACATTCAAATGTTTGGGAGAAGTTTAGAACTGATCTTTGTTCATTGCAGATAAAGGTTTTGATCCCATAAATTTGCTGCTGAAAATAGATTGTTTGACGCTTATTGGAAGTGGAGCTTTTGGACTTGGGATCTTGTATCCTTTAGTATAGTCAGAAGATACATAAAAATTGTCCCCTATTATTCTCTAGTATAGCTAGTGAATTAGCTTTACGCTTCTTGGGGAGTTAATAGGTGGCAAATGAGAAATAACTGCACTTTGTTAAAGAATGGTTCTCTTGCTTAACCGCTAACATCGTGGTAATTGCTAAGGCTGTCTCAGTCTCTTTTTGTTTGAATATGAGGAAGAGAATCAACCTTAGGAAGCCTGGATAGGCATTAGCATGTGATATTCATAATTTTGTTTATTTGGACCACGCTGATGCTAAAGGCATTACCGGAACCAGAACTCCTGGGTACGCCTCTGTTTCTGTGTGCCAGGACTACGGTCTTTTTCAGTCAGGCTACTCAGCCAAGCACACTTTTATCCGCTTTCTTTAATCCCATCTCAATTGTGTGGTCCACCTGGGTGTCTTTTCTGTGCAGAGATCCAGCAAAGGAAACTGGATGGGAGTTGGTCCTGTGCAGACAGACAGCAGCAGAAATGGGGAGGGAGCAAGGAAGCAGACGGGAAGTTGTTTGGGAGAAGGGAGGCCACAAGGAAGCCAGTGTGAAGTTGTTTCAAGGGAGGGAGACAACAGAGCCGGAAAGCCAGCAGGGAGCAGAAGGGAAAAAATAGCTTTTTTTCTGGGCTTTTAAGGGAGAAGACAAACTGTAGGGAGAAGTGGTGTGGGCATTGTTTTTGAATGTCTGGACAAGCTGCATCTAATCTCAGGCCATTGTGGCATAAAACAGTGCTTTAAATATAGCGTGTCTTGTTGTTTGCTTTTATTAAATTGGAAAAAAAAAGTTTTGTGCCAACCGTTGCTGCTAGGAATGAGAGCAGAGCTGGGGGCTGAGTTCTTCAGCTGGTTGAAGTGACGTCTCTTGTGCAAAGGTACAGCAGAAGGTCCCTTGGGGCTCAGGAAGCCTGGGCTGATGGGGTGCTGCGGCCCACTATTAAAACACCGGTAGCTGCAGGACTCAAAGCAGCTTCCTGGGAGCAGCACCTGAATGATTTGGCTAGATACAAACTCCGCAATCAAAACAACGCTAACATAAGTGTTTTCTTTATCAAAGTTGCTTGTGCACTTGGAGATAAGAGCCCTCCAGGAAGCTTCAAGTTTAAGAGTAGCTTTTTCTTGATGTATCTAAATTGAAAGCTTTTATTGAACACATTGAAAATATCCCCTTGAACAGGATGTACTGCCCTGTCAAAACAGAAAAAAAAAAAAAAAAGAAAAAGGAAAAAAAAAATCAGTTGCTTTCCTTTGATGCAAAACAAGAAACCGGGAAGAGACAAGTCTGTCTCAAAGCTGCTGTCTCTGATCCAGGATTTAGCTGCTCTTAGATCTTCCCTAACTTTTGCCTGCTGGCATAAGGCAGTTTTCAAAACCCTCCTCTGGCATGGCAGGTGTAGCCTGGTGTCTGTTAAGCATAAAATCCAAACAACTTTCTGATAATTATAGGATCCAGGATTAGAGACAAAGCCATGAAAATTCTGCGGAGATGACAACGTGACCTACAATGAAAACCCTTTTTATCACTCTCTACCTCTGGAACTGCCCAAAAAGGCCCCTTTGAGTCTGATCAAAAGTGCTGAGAGGAGTATAGGCTGTTTACTAGCAGGTTGTTTATACCTGAGCAGTTATTTCTTGTAAGGAGAGCCTGATTTTTGAGCCTTCAGACTCATTCCAAGAGGTTGGACTGAAGGAAATGAGCAAGCGTCTACGGAAAAAGTGTTCTTAAACTTGGGAACAGTGCACATCCTGACAGTGAGAATTAATCAAAGCTTGTTTACAAGAGCTATTTTTAGCATAAAAGTTTATCATAAACACTGCAATAAGCATTTGCCATTACAGTTCAAAGTTTCTTGTTGATGATTAAGTTCTACTTTGGTGGCTTGAAAATTTTTCAAAATAGAGCTGATTCAAAAATATTTATCAAAATTTGGTGAAGACTGAAACACGGACTGAAATATACTGAAGCAAGATTTGATGCAGGCCAAGAAATACCGCCTTGGGGCAGTACGAACAGTGCATGACCCATCAAACTGGGACATGGTTGTTCTGCTCCTGGTTCTGCTGTAGCTCTGACAGCCACCCCAGGGAGGGCACTGCACTCTTCTGCTGCTCTCGGACATGTTTCAAGGTCTCCTGATCTCAGCTAGACAGGGATTCTCCCTCCTTTGTAGGCTCCCCAATGTTACATGAGCACAATCTTGGCCGAGGTCCATAACTGTAAGTATAATATGAACAATAATATTACAGTACTCCGTTCTGCTGACGTGCTGTTAATTTATAGTTAAGCTGACATATTTGCTCCCCAGTGTCCCTAATATACTGTCATCGTGTCTGAACCGAGATACTCCCATTAATAGAGATGGAAGAAGTTGCAGGAAAAAATAAGAAATACATCTTTATTTCAAAATTTAGTTAGCAGCTATTTTGAAAGGCATTGCTGTTGACAAAACCTCTATGTAAAAATCAGGGTAAACTGGCTATCTTTCTTTTAGACCTGGAAAATACTGTCAAGTCTGCACAGGGTGCCACTAACTGGATAAAGTGACCTCAGATCTACTGGAAACCAAGTCCTGCCCCCAGCTCCTCATGCTAACCTACTTTCATTTGGTCACAGCTTTCTCAAATTTTTTCCATCTGAAGCTGAAATTTCTTATGCTCAAGTGAAAGACAGTAGGGATTTCTGGGAGTAGCTTGCAGTAGCAATAGGTTTATTTGTTTTTCTTCTGCAAAGTAGTTTCTTTCTAAAGCAAACCAGATTTTCGCCAGTGGCAATAACTGAATTGCCACTGATGTATCACTCTCCTAATGTGTGTATATCCTCCGTGTACTACTAGCTAGTTAT
This sequence comes from Pedionomus torquatus, assembly GCA_013398155.1. Classification (NCBI taxonomy): domain Eukaryota; kingdom Metazoa; phylum Chordata; class Aves; order Charadriiformes; family Pedionomidae; genus Pedionomus; species Pedionomus torquatus. Next base: position 56,174 of record VZRU01018985.1, on the reverse strand, counting down.
TCTCACAGGAGAAGGAGCAAGCTACAGTGCTGCAACTGCAGCCACATGAGGGACTGTTATTTATTATTTATATTACTATAATTATACTGGGTTACCTGATACAGGGCATACTAGGGCCACTGCAGTGATGCCCAGCATATTTCTTTGCTGCAGGCTAAGGATCTACAGGTAGTTAACATGCTTCAGGGGTTTAGCACAGATGACACCTTCTGGGACTGTGTGTTTGCACCCACCATAAAGAACCTGGATGCAGCAGAAGACGAGAGCACCTTTGGTGAAGCCCCTAGTGCCTGGGTTTCCCTGGGCAAGCTGCCGGGGATGCTGCTGGGAGACAGGCAAGGAAGAGACAGTGGCAGCAGCACCGTGTCCTGTGGAGGTACTTGTCACCTGGTTGATGGTGCCCATGGTTTTCTCACTCCATCTTTGAAATGTAGGCATTAAGTACCACAAGAAAGCTGTATATGCCAGCTCCTCTGGCCTGCTGGGGCTGGGGTGCCAAGGAGGAAGGCAAGCGTGCCATGGAGTTTATTGAGTTATCAGGGAAGCTACAGGCCGTCTGTAAAACACCTTGCTCGTGCTTTTGTGTTATGTTAGAGGGAGTGGACAGCAGCACAAACCTTTTTCCTTCCCTGCTCCGAGTCCACATCACCAATGCCTTCAGCTGGATGAAGGTAATTTTAATTAAATAGTTGAACCCTGATCCAACAAAACCCTGTAATCATGTGGTTTAATGCTGACTGTATCTTTAAGTGCTGTGCTCAGCTGGGATGTTAAGGGTTTGAACCTGTAGCCCTGATGTGAATGATCCTATGTCCTCTGTGTGTGTTTGTATAAGTAATATAATTTATATACATGGAAAAGCAAACTTAATCATCTGATAATACAAGTATAGTGTTTGTCTTTCACTGTTGTAGACATTTAAGAATACAAATGCTTTGAATAGCCTTCCTGCCTTTGAATGGTCATGTTTTGTTAATGCAAACTTAATGAGCTGAGAAAAAAAAATGGAAAGGAGGGTCTGGGGTTAGAGCTGAAAAGTCATTTTTTTCTCTGAACCCACACTTGGCTGATTGTCTTGGGCTATAGCCATGATCCCTGCTGAATAAACCATTTGTTTGCTTCCGGAAAAGTAAAAAAAGACCCTTGACATTCTTTACACGGCAGAAACAAGCTTGGGAGCAGATGGTCACTTACCTTTTTTTTTTCCTTCCCTAAATGTCATTATGGTCAAAGTGCATACTATTCAAATATATTATTGTGTATTTTCTGTATTTTAAATGCTAGCCTTGATGTAATTTCCTGAAGTCCATTGCTTTGTACTGAGGAGGAACTGGCTCCTGTGTGTGCAGCTAGAATTGCAGTGCAGGGACACAAAATGATAAATCCCCAGCGTGTGCTGGCCATCCCCAGAGAGATGCATCCTCTTCTCTGCTACCAAACGGTCACACTGAGAAGCAAAGGGTGATAAATAAAGTGCTGCCCATGTCTCTGGGGCTGGGTCCATTTATCCCTTTGCTTGCACGATGGGTAACAGGCTGCTGCCAGGGAGGGATGTTGAGGAGCAGGAGGAGGGTGCAGAAGCAGCATCCAGCATCTTGTTTGTCACCGCTCTGTTACAAAGGGCAGCTTGGTGGGCTCTGCATTGCAGATGCTTATCCCTCTGCATTTGCTTGCTGTCCATCCTTTGGCACTAGCACATGCAGTTTCAGGAGGTGTATGGACAGAACTCGTCCTTTAATCATAACTTGTTAATACTTCAAAGTAAAAACCACGTTAGTTTGGCTCAGCCTCTTCCGTAAAAACACCAAACCCAAACCATTCTAGTAATGTTTTACAAAGCAATACCCTGCTCCTACTTCTAGACTTCTTCGAAAATTATTATTTCAATAAGAAGCATGAAGGGAAATGATGAATGTGCTGTTTCACAGAGGAAGGAACAAAAATAAAATATTTTTTGCAAGTGCTAACAGTATGTGTACTGGAGAACAAAAACGGTATGCTGAAATTGCAACTTTAAATAAAGAAAGAGTAGCACCTTCTCCAAGAAGCTCCTGTGAGTCCCACTGCTCTTGTTGAATAAGGCTGATGCAATTACGGCTGGAGCCTCTGGCCAGCAACAGTGGTGGGCCCAGCCCGGAGCATTCTTGTGCCAGCAGGGAGGGGCACAGGGCAGCTCACTGTAGGTCCCCTTGGATCATCCTTGGGCTATGGAGCACCTTTATCTAGATGGGACTTACCCATGGCCTTGTGTCTTCAGCAGTGTATGGTTGGAGTTGGTTATTCTGAGACAATAAGGGGTTTTATTGTTTGCTTGCTTTTTCACCCCAAATTCAGAGCCTTACCACTACACGTATTTGCAATGACTGATAGCAAACATGTAGGCTAACAGACAAAACTGTAAAAGATAAGCTCACCACAGCATGTCTGAAGTACACAGACCAGATGTGATATCTGTTTATAATTTTGTAATGAAAAAAAATAAATCCCAGAAGTTTCATGTATAACACGTCAAGAAATTAAAGGGCCAGCTCCTACACAGAAATTTTTTGATATTAGTCACCTACAAATCATCTCCTGCAGGCTTCTTATTCATGGAACTGAAACGTGCTTAAAAGTGTAGGAGTGAAGGCAAGAGTGCTGAGTGGACACTTGGGTGACTGGCGTTAGGAGGAGCAGTGTCTCCCTCCCTCCCTGCCTGTGGCTTTGGCTCCCATCACAGATGAGCAGTGTGGAGCACACACCATGAGGACATCAATTAATTGTCTCTGCAGCACAACCAAAGAACAACAGGAAAACATGCAGCTAAAAAATTGCATTAATAAATATTCTAGGCATGGCCTTAGATTTCAGGACAACAGTGGCACATCTCTCCAAAAATTGGTAAGATGCACTCGGTTCATGAATCTGCATAGGCAAACATGGGGGATGTAAGTAGGGTCTGAGGCTGTCCTCCCTGAGGGACAGGAGAAGCGCAGGTGGGTGATGGAGCTTGGCAGAGTCGTGTGTAGAGAGTTCTGATGTCTGCAGATGAGAAAGCAGGTATCAGTGGGATGATCTGTGTTTTCCCAGGAATACTGATATTTATGGGATGAAAGAGACATTTCCCCTGAAAGGTCTTCAAGGGGGTAGGTTTTTATCACTAAAGGTAATGTTAGCAGACATTGCTAACTGAGTCTATTTAGGACTATTTAGTGCTTTGTAGGAATAGTATTTGAACTTCTTAGAAAACCTGACCTGAAGAAAAAGTCTTCTGTTAGATCTTTGTTAGGAATGCACAGATTTACTTACCTTCTCTAGGATTTGCTCTATACCTTGTGCCTGTTGGGAGATACAAAAGTTGCACGTGGCTAAAAAAAAGTGGGCATGAAGAAGATGTCTGGGTATATGGATGTCAGGTACTGAAAATACATCTTGCGGATGTATTATATATGCGGGTGAATATAGAGTCTGTTGCATTCGACAGAAAGTTTAGGAAAATATCTCCTGCCTTTCTAATCATAAGGACATCCCTTTTATATACACCAGTCAGAAGGCCCCACCAGAAGGGGTTTATGGAAAAGAGATTCTAACTGCAGAAAAACGTTTTGTTGCCTTGTAACTCGATGTGCTTGCATTGAAAAAGGCTGGGCAGGGCGCTGAAGGCTTTACATGGGTTTTATTATGTTTTTTTCTTTTTTCACAGTATGTGCTGACAGCGAGAATGAACTAGAGGCAGACCAGCAGATGGACAACTTGTACCTGAAAGCTTTGGAGGGATTTATTGCTGTGGTGACACAGGATGGAGACATGATCTTTTTGTCAGAGAATGTCAACAAATACATGGGTCTTACCCAGGTAACTTGTTCCCTAACACTTTCCTGCCTTTGTAATACAATTCCTAGAAATGAGTCCTATGCTTAGATGCAGAAAAACAGCTGAGGGTCACTGCAAAACAGATTGGACATAAAATGTCTTATTTCTCAGACAGGTATCATGCACACCAAACAGCAGTGGGGATTTTTCCCTTTCCTCTCTATCAAAGTTGTGGTCTTTTTGGTGACTGCAAACTTGCCTTCCTAGATATTACCATGGAGAGAACGGGCATTTATTCAACTTGTGCCTTAGACCTATGGGACAGAGGGGACAGAGCTGCTCATTTGGGTCCTCCCTTTTCTGCTTTGTGGATTGGGATTTTTCTCCTTCTGTGTTGAAAATAACCAGTGATGTTGACTGTTAACTGCACTGTGCAAATCCAAAGATAGGGAATTGATCTGGGAAGAAAATCAGAAGTTATGCGCAGGATAAAGAGAGAGAGGGTCGCGGGGTTTTTGTCTGTGAGCATCCTGTCAATGCATGTAGTCCTAGTGACCAATTTCATCTGAATAGGTGGTGTTTAAAAACAGATGAATACAATTAGTTGCTTTTATTTGACTGAGTATAGTTCTTACTTCTGCACAGGTGGAATTAACTGGACACAGCATTTTTGACTTCACCCATCCATGTGACCATGAAGAAATTCGAGAGAATCTGAGCCTGAAAAATGGTAATAATGAAAATAGGAAAGAGTCACTGTTTGCTTTTTAAATAATCAAATGAAATAATTGTCTCATAGGAGAGATCTGTTAATCACAGAAAAGGGAATTTTCATTCCCAGAGTAACCATTAACTGTTGCTTTTGTTTTGGTTTGCCAGATATTGCTTAAATACGATAGCACTAAGAACTGTTTGTTTTCTGTTTTCCTTTCACTGAGTTAAGACAGGTGTAATGTTCTCACTTGTAACACTTTGCAAAGACTTATGTACTGCAAGCTAAAGCATAGAATTAAATGCACAAAGTCCCATTTAAGTTCCACTTAAAGTTTTAGGTCTGAGCTCTACAAACTGCTCTTCAGTGGTCCATGCCTCTTTGATGGTCTCTGCAGGTAAATTATCTGAGCATCAGTTTGTTATTTCTGTCAAATCCTTCATGCTTACAAATAGAAGAAATCAAGAAGCAAAACTGAGAAAACTCATTTGCCATTTTCCTTATACAGGTCCAGGCTTTGGAAAGAAAAGCAAAGAGATGTCAACTGAGCGTGACTTCTTCATGAGGATGAAATGCACTGTTACCAACAGAGGCAGAACTGTTAACCTCAAGTCTGCCACATGGAAGGTACCAAATTCTAGCCATAATAGGTGACTTTTTATGTCAAAAGACATTCTGGCACGTAAAGAAAATACATTCTAAGTTTTTTTCTCATTCAAAAATCCTTGCTTTAGGTTTTGCACTGCACTGGACAAGTTAAAGTGTATAACACTTGCCCTCCTCACAGTCTGTGTGGATATAAAGAGCCTCTTCTCACCTGCCTTATAATAATGTGTGAGCCTATTCAGCATCCTTCAAACATCGATATCCCTCTGGACAGCAAGACCTTCCTGAGTCGCCATAGCATGGACATGAAATTTACCTACTGTGATGACAGGTAACCTCCACTGATTTTTCCGTTCCAGCTTGAATAAAACAAGCAGTCCTTCCAAATGCCATCCTCCGTGGATCTGGTAGACTAGAAGAAAGTACAGTCTGTAACCAAGACAGGAGTTCAGTGGCTCATTTAATCCATTTCAAATCTCAGTTTAGGCAAAACAGTACTCCTGCTGTATTTCCTCTTCCTGCTTAGTGAGGAATTTGTGCTCGCTGGCAGAAGATGAGGCAATTTAGAGCCATAAGCATTAGCTTCTTGGGTTTTAACAAACTGAAGAGTACACAGGATTTCTGTTCTTGTGTTTTAGAGAACATCTCAAACAATGTGCCTTACGGACCTTAATCAAAGACTGTGTTATGGTTGGTTTGGCCCAAGATGCTATTATCAGTTAGCTGGAAAGTACTTTATGCTCTAGATTAACTAAGAACTGCTAAGGCATCCAGCGCATCTGCAGCTCTGAAATGAGGTTGCAGCCTCTTGCTCAATTAAAAGCAAACAAGCTTTGCTGGTTTTCTATCTGCTCCTTTTGGTGGTGAAATGAAGGGGAGGGGAAGATCTTGGGTCAAGCAGGGGACTGTGTCCTCCACTCCCCATGTTTCTCTTGAGTGGACAAATGGAGGTCCCCCTTTTCTCTGCCTGTCTGATTTCCCCAAGGACCTCTGTGGCATTTCATGCTGCCTGCTTCTTCTCATTGTCTATGTATTGTGGTAACCATCTTCTCTGCCTGTGAGTGAGCCGGAGATATCTTCCCATGAAGTGTCCTTTCTCCATTTCTCCAGAAAGTCATCTGTACCTGCTGTGGGTTCGGTGTGTGTTTGGGGTTTTTAAAGTTTGTGAGATCATCTCTGCATTTATTATGAAGTTTTCTGTCTAATGAAACTGGTCTCCTGAAATCCAGAGGTGCTAGCAACTTCTGAGGCCAGTAGGGTTATCAGTGGGAGTATACATACACTCCCATCTTATGCAAAAAAAATCACAGGATTGAGATCTTTTTTTTTTTTTTCATCCTTCAGAGGTTTTACTAAGCAAGATAATTATTTTAAATAATGTGATGAAGTGACCATATAAACCAGCAGTATTAGCAGCTGTGGATGAAAGCAAGATTACAAGTGTGAAACTTGTGACTGACCATTTTCTGACCTCTCTGAGAATTTAGCAGCAAGTGTACTGTATGTAGAAAAGTACGCTGATGTAACCGCAATAAAACAGACTTTTTCTTTTTCTTTTTTTTTTTTAATACTTTCAGGATGAAAATATTGAGGTATCAATAGGATTTTGCTGCTGGCGGCAGGGGAAGCAACAGTATGGTAGTGACTCATTATTAAAAGCAACGTACCTCTGAATTCTGGGGGCCGTTCTGTGGCAGGCTAGGGCAAAGTAACAGAGGATTTTGCTGTATTGCAGCATTCTCCTGTCTCTGCCAGACTTAATGCAGAAGCAATTATAAGTGAGAATTAGAGGGACTGATACTATCCCGTTAAAGGTACACATCCTTATTTTAAAAAGAATGACATATTATGCCCTGTCTTAAAGAGGAGGAGTTGATCTATAGAGAAACCTTTTCACATGGCAGTGAAATACAACAGCTTCATCTGGAGGATTTAACTTTTAGGGAATTTCAGAGATTTTTCTTTAAAACCAGGCAACAAACCAGCATGTCTTTTACTGGATAGATTTGGTTGGATAATTCATTCATGTTTAACTGAGATTATGATAAAGCTGTAAAAAGCTGGCCAGGCCAGAGAAGGAAGAGACCTCATGAACCTTTCAGGTTCTTCCCTGCAGATCCTCCTGGCTCTCACTTCGTTCCCAGAGGGATGTTGATTTCTCTCCAACGGGCAGCACATCACTAGACACATAAAAATGCAAAACACTCAGCTGTTCTTATCAAATTCAGTGCTGCTAGACAAATTGTATTCAAGGAGCAGCTTATGCCAGGAATGTAAATCCAGGATGAGGAGTGGGGGAGGAAAAGCAGCATGTGCCAGTCAGATGCCTAAACTCTGCTCTGGCCTTTCTGCAGTGAAGCAGCAGGGCTGACACGGCTCGTTTCTTCCTGAGAACTCTTATTTCCAGTTCAAGGCTGATATGGTAGAGGGCAGCGAGCCTCCTCTAGCAGGCTTCTGCAGCCATCTGAGTGTCCCCTGTGCAGATCAGCTGGTGTGGACAGATCTGCTTCCAGGGAGCAATACATGCTTATTTTTGAAGCATTTATTATAGAAACGAGAATTTCTGAGGAAGTACCTTAATGATTGGGAACCATGCTGAACCTTACTAATGGAAGGACCACCTCCAGCACAAAGCTTAAGTGGGGGCAAGAGAGAGCTGCTCCTGTACATGAAGCTGGAATTTATCCTTGCAGAAAATGAGGATTATGTCAGTCATCTCCTTAAGAAAGCTCATACTTTTGTCTGTCACAAAGCAACACACAAAATACAGGCTGGCCACCTTTCAACACTTTGTTGGCTGGGATGAAGTGCCTTGATTCTTTTGGCTTTTGCTCGGAAGGGTACAGGTCAGATGTGATATGAAGCAGGCAAGACTGGCCATCCCTCTTTTACAATGTGTGGGACGCCAGCCTGTATATTTTGCTTTCCAAAAATAATGTAAATATGTGAGCCTATGACTTGCCAGTGGCTAGGTGTGTTGCATTTATATTCTTGAAGTGGCTTTTGCAAGGTGATGAGCCGGTAAAGAAAGGTTTGTGAGGTATAAATAATAAAAATAGGTTGTTCTGTTAAATGCCTGCTTCAACCATTCCTGGAGAGCGATTTAAAAATGTTCCCTTGCTCCACTTATCTTGGATAAGTGGTTTACAGGAAGGATTATTTTAGCTGTAATACAGAAATGCTGATCAGTGGTACAATTCAAAAATCCAAGGGAGGATTTAGTTCAGCTGCACAGTGCTTTTGTGTCGGGGAGGATTGCCAGTGAGGGTGCTTCAGTCAGAAAAGAAGGCAAGTCTTTGTATGAAGGCAATTTTGTTGCCTTGGTGGTGTAGCTGATGCTCAGCATATCTTCCCGAGCGAGCTCCCAGGAGTGATGGGTAGATAGAAATGGCATCTGTATGTTTCTGTGGTGGAAAAACTCACAAACCAAAAATGAAAACTGTGTCTGAATTTGATAGAAAGCCCTGAAACTGCTTCATGTGCCCCAGCACATGCAGCCTCAGACTTTACAGTTTATGCATCACAAAGGAAAAACATACACTGTGTTTTGGAGGGGAGCAAGGTTTTGAAAGCAGGAAGGGTGATGTGGCATCATGGGTGGCATTGGCTTTTCACCTGCATCCCTGCGACCTCTCTGAGGTGCTGAGGAGGGACAAGGGAAGCGCTCCTTGCCCAGAATTACTGTGGGCAGCACATGTGAGGGGAGAGAAGGGTAAGAAAACAGACCAACTCTGCGTGGGACAAGATGTGCAGGCAGTGACTCTGAAGGCTGCATCACAAACCAGTTCCTTGCCACTGCCACATTGAATAGCATTATGTTCTCCATTACTGTGAAGGCATGGCTTGTTTGGGGGAATTTTATGCTCCTGGTTACAAGAAACCCAATTAGTTGTAGCCTTTTTTGCCTTTTCTTGATTGGAAAATTCTAATGGAAGAGCTGAAGAAGAAAAAGGAGGAATGGAGTATGTGTGGTGATTTGGAATAGGATGGTGCAGGATGATGCAATGGCAATAGTGTTGGTCTTGGTTAGGTTTCTACTAATATGAGTGTACCATGGGATACAGGCTGTGCCTGACAATTTCCTGTGAGAGAAAATTGAGTTGTATTGTGCTTCCAGTTATGTCTCTGTTAAAACAGAAGGATGCAGGCATTGTATGAAGGTTTAAGTCAATTTGCCATTTGATCTGTATTAAGGGAATATTTTTAAATTAGGTGAGAAATGAGCATTTGAAAGAACATTCTGTTCCTCCATCCCTGCTTAGGGGGAAAGTGCAGTATGGAGACACCAGTGATGATATCTGAAGATCCAAATTTGGCAAAACTGACTTTTGATATGTGCTGTATTTAAAAAAAAAAATAAAAAAACAAATATAAGCAACTTCTTCTGTTAATAATGAAACTTTGACTTAGACCGAACTAGTAAAAGAGACAGAGCCCTGGTGCAGTTTTTAATGTACGCATCTAGGATTTTTACCAAGCAGGGTAGATACACCTGACTAGGCCAGCCGCCCCTCCTGGGGTGGACAGAGGTCCCAGGATTTTGCATTTTACTTTCTTGTTTGGCCTGGGTTAGAGTGGAAGAAGGCATAAATGTTTTCAGGAGGAAATGTGGGTACTTGTCAGGGCTGCCTTGCCACCCGCGCTATAGCGGGTTGGCAGAGTGCTTTAACACCAGCACAGTGACTGTTGTTGGGATTCTTTTTTTAATTTATTTAAAAAAAAAAACTCTTTCTGCTTTAAGTATAACTTTGTTTGTGTGTTCCTGTCAAGACCAATTTAACTTCAATAACTTAGTAACAGTTTGAATACAGAAAGATTTTATTAAGAGATCCACACCCTCACACACACAGTCCACACGCAGCCCCGTGAATATACACCCGGCTCTTTTTTTATGAGCAGTAAACATTACAGCAGTCTTTCACAAAGAGCCTGACTACTCAGTCCTGATGGTTCTTATGATGCTATTTTAACTCAAGAAATGGTATACAATAAAAAGCTTTGTACTCCTATAGAGGGACAGAAAAGCACAATTTTAAGAAAAAACAAGCCACTTAAAATAGCTCATCTCTTAGGACATGTAGCCTTTGAAGCCGTGAGCTTTGTTTGCTTTGCCGTTTCTCAGATAAAGTAGAGCAAAAAGTTGTACAAAGCTAGAAATACAGGATTCGTATCGCTCCTTTCTCCATTGTGTACCCTAAGCATGAAACTTTCCCTTTACTCCACATCCCAAGAAATGGGTGTATTAAGAGAAACTGAAGTACCTTTAGTTGGGACAGATCTGCTACTGCCCACCTCTCTAACGTGTTTTCTGAGATTTTGACCTCAGTACATCATGGTGACAAGTTTAGCTCAGAAAAACTGAAAGACTAGTCTGGCTGAATTAAGATTCCCCCAAAGGGATTTGTGTTTTCAGAAACAAGTGGTTAACGGGAGAATAAACAGCCTCTCAGCCTACCTGTCGTCTTCAACAAAAAATTATTATTATCCTTCGAATTGGCACCAATTTAGCTTTTACAAATGCAAAGGAAACACAAAGCCTACCATGGCAGGAATGCCACCCAAAACCACCATACAGTTTGTTTTCCAAATTTATCATTCCACAGCTTGCACAAAGGGCAATTTTCTGTCTGGTGTCTAAGCAAAAGTAGAAGTCCTGTGTTCTGGGCTCGGGTTTGTAAATGACCATTTGGTCCCAGGGGCCATGTACATTTCTGTGACTCTCTTAGTTATGTACTACCCCTCATAACTCCTTAGGATGCTTTTTCCTTTGTGCTTAGTCCTCTGTATGTTCACCTGGTATTTCGTGTTGCTAAAAGGCTCCCGTGGAAAGTGCACACAGAGTTTGGAGGGGGCATCTCACTGGGGAGAGATGCCTCAGAGTGTTCAGGTGAGGTCAGTGCAGAGACCTTTGCTGAAGCACTCGCTGCCTCCTGGCCCAGGTGCTCCTCGGGCTCTCAGCTGTGGCCAGTATTCCTCCAGGAACATCTCGGGAGAGTCACTGAGCAGGTGAGATGGACATGGGGAGAGCTGCACGCCTCGGCCCTGGTGTGTAACACAGCATGGAACCGGCTAACCTGATTTCCAGCCCTGCACTGCCTGCAGCCCCTGAGTTTTTCGTAAGCTTTTCAGAGTCAGCAGCACCAGAGGAGGAATAAAGGAAAGTGTGATCTGCCAATTCATGCACCCCAAAACCAATATTGCTAACAATTCTTGGAGAAAGGGTATTTGTTATAAAATAGTGGTATTTGAAAATATATCTAGGAAACGTTGCCAAAACATAGTGGTTTTGGGGGCTGGAAGAAAGAAACATTCTATGATTTTTAAACATATTTCACTCCTAAGAGTGTTTAAAGAGAAATGTAATGAACCTGTGTAGTGGTAACAAATTATCAGAGCAGTTAAAAAGTGCATAGAGGCTGTTTAACCGCTTACTTTACTTTTCTTTTTTAAATTTATTATTTTAGAACAGTTACTCTTGATTAGTATTTCACTCTTGCCAGGCACGGGTTTAGAATTTGGTCAGTCTTGTGGGGTTTGTAGGTAATTCCTTCATATCTTATTTTAATCTCTCTGTACACTTCTTAGTTGTTTGTAATAAAAAGGTATCAACCCACCACTTACTAACTTTCATCCAAGATTACATTACATCTAATTATATCTGACATTGTCACAGCAGGATTGCACCACAAGTCATTCTGTGCCATGGAATGACAAGAAGAGTAATTTTATAGTGAGGGTGATCATTATGAACAGTGAGGAGTGATTTTAAAGGGGAATTACAGGATTGGAATAAACAATTTGGCATGGGGATTGCAATTCCTGTATGATAAGAGTTAAGAGTCCCTCAGCCTGCTGGAATGCATATTCTTTGCTTGGGGTCTCAGTTCCACTGTTGACACCCATGAAAGCTGTAATGTGGTTTTGGATTTGCATCGGTGCTGCTGCGTACATGATGCTTCTTTCCCTGCCCCATTTATTTCCTTTTCCTTCTCCCTGCTTAACCCCCTTCCACTTGCCTCTCAGCTCCCAATGACTGGATTAAGAGTAAATCCTCGACTTCCTGAATTTTAAAAGCCTTCCCTCTGTGATGACTCCAAACTAACCAGGATGGTTTTATGATACTATGCCATTATGTAACCAAGGCCCTAGTGTCTGTTTTTAAAGATGGTATGTTTACACCGGTCCTGGCAAAAGCTTCTGGCCAGTCACACCACTGTGTCCCAGCTGACTGCATAAAGGCAAGCAGCAACTATATTTTGGGAGCCTGCCTTTTATTAGGGGTCATTCTGTATTTGTTGTTTTCTCCTGATGGTTCAGCTGTGATGACCAACTCATTATGAGAAATTCTGCTTTTGTAAAAAAAGGAAAAGCAATTGTGGTTTCAGAGAAAAGTTACAGATTTGACTGGGGTGCAACTGAAAAGCTCAGAAACTTGTTAGTGAAGAGATTCAAAAGAACATGAAAAGAACTCTTTGAAACATGCCTCAATAATTTCCCCTTTGTCGGTTTGATTGTAAGTGTAAATAAAGCTGCAAACATAAACAGGAGGGTAACTCTGGGGGAACCCAATAAAACCGATTAGATTCTTTCCTCAACTAAGCCATTATAAACTCAGGTTCATTCCATGGAAATGAGGACAGAGAGTAGTTTTCAGTGACAAACCCAAGGTGTCCTGGGGGTATTAGCTATACAGCTCCGTGGAGGCGAGGGGAAAGCTGACTCAATGCCTTGGCATTCAAACCATACACATAATAGCTCCATCTTCTGTGTCTTCCTGGCTGGAGGGGAATCTGGGAGATGAATGCCATGCTCCTGCTGTTTGTTTTACAGCATTTACATGTCTGTCTTGTAAAGACACCCTCCTGTCTGGAGGGCTGGGCTGGCTGTCCTTCCAGGGAGTACACAAACCTGAGGATGTGCCTCTTAAAAGGAGCAATGCCAGGAATCGGATGTGGTCGTGGCAGATAAAGTCTTTCCAAGAGAGTTGGTTTCGAGGCATGAAACTTGGGCACTGCCACTGATGGTAGTGACGTGCTGCAAGGCGCCACCATTCCTTCGCAAACCCTCCTGGCTTTTCAAGGTTTATGACAGCTTTGCAGTCGCTTTGTACTCCTTTTCCATACTGCTCTCTGCAACATTACAGAGAGCAAACTGTTACTGTTACTGCAGTTTTAATGCTAGGAAAAGGCATCTAAGAGTGTGGTGGCTGACTTGGAAAACATCTTCTGGAGAAGGAAGGAAACATTGCTGTCTTTGATTGTAAATGTGTATAGAGGATTTTTTTTCTGTCTTTGACTAACAACGTTTCCTGTAAAGTTGCATGTGATGGTATTTCAAACTGAATTTGGGAAGAAAGAACCCTTTTCCTCCACCCACTCAGAGAAAATCATCTGCACAGTTCGGTGACCTATTTTCATTTGTTCAGGAACTTGTGAGAAATTCTGCCTTGCCTGAGTACCCAGAAAGGCTCTGAAAAAAAGGTCTAGTTTTTGAGATCATAGCTTCCTTTGTGTAAAATCCTACTTATTTTGTGGATTAGTCACCCAAGTAACCTAATCCATACGCTGAAGTTCTCATACAATTGAGAAACACTAAGCAGAAGAGCTGATTTTTTTCTTTTAGCTGCCCTTAATTTCTCACCTTGCATTTTTATTTTATTAAATGCAATACCCAAAGTAGCGATTTAACCCTTTGATGTATGTTTTTTGAATGTGCACATACTTTTAAACCTGATGGTGCCAACCACTGACCCCCTCATGTGCATTTGATTTGAATGATGGTAATTGGGGGTGTCTGTGTGTAGTGGACGGCCTGAGAACTTTGTTGGCTGTGGTTTTCCAGCTGAGAGCTTCTAAAAGAGAAGCGATGCAATAGGCCTGGGAAAATTTGCAACACATGTAATGACATCCCTAGGAATTTTTATTCCACTAGTGGTAGAAGGCAGTTTATTCTGAACATGGAAATATTTCAGAAGGTGATCAGAAATCCTCTACAGCTCCTAATGTGTTGGGAAGTTCAGAATTTCTCATATTGTGGTTTAAGTTCTGTTAGTCTAAGGAGTAGAGCTGACAGCTGCCCTGCATGTGTAAGCATAAGGCTAAGGCAACCTGAATTTTAAATATTTGTTTTTTTTCTTAACCAAGAATAACAGAGTTGATTGGATACCATCCAGAGGAGCTGCTGGGCCGCTCGGCGTATGAATTCTACCATGCCTTGGACTCGGAGAGTATGACCAAAAGTCACCAGAACTGTAAGTCACCTTCTTATTTTCTTTCATAGTTTGCACGTGAATCACACCTTGCAGATACCTCAATAACAAACGCACTCTGTCTGTAGATACTCTCTGAGAATAGTGTTTACACTTTGCAAGAAAGCTTACGGGTTACCACGCTGAAACCTGCTGATCTTTCCAGAGGGTCTGATTTTTGCCAAAATTAAAATAAACTTGAATGGCAGAGAGGAGAATCACTGTCTAAGGATCAGCTGAAAATCTGAAAAGCCGAGTTAGGCAGTACTAGCCTGGTAAGAAGTGCGTTCACTGGTAGTATTATCCTTCTGATGTGCCGCTGGGATCAGCAGGAAGAGCAGCTGTAAAGGGTAATACAAATATTGCAGTGTATTTTTGAATGTCTTTCTTCTGCTACCAAATAACAACTATCTTCCCCACCCAAAACAGATGTTAGAGACTTTCTAGAAGGGATATTCATTATACAAATAATACATACTGCCAGAAACAGCTTCTTCATGTTATTCTTATGCCTATGTGAACTGCCAGTTTTAGCTGGCTTTAATGTAAAGTACCCAAATTCTTCCGGGAGCAGAGATCAGAGCCAAGATCTGCTCCCTCTCTTCAGCAGACCACACAGTTACATTTCCTCTCTTTCACACATAGGGTGCCTTAAAACTATTGGGTTTAAGTCTTCAGTCTCTGTCCTTAGGGGTGGCACTATGGCTGGAGACAGCACGGTACACTAACGTAGAAATGACATTTCCCACTCTTGGTTGTTACAGCTGCTAAAGGAAGTGTGCAGGAGAGTTCTCAGCAACACATCACTACAACGGCTGCTGCCGCTCTTTTTATAAAACCAAAGCAAAGCTCCTAGACTGAAAGTCCACAAACTAAAAAAAAATAAAAAGCCCTCTCATCTTCTAGTCACTATGATCCAAGTCCCTGTCCTCAGGAAAAAGGACTGTGACTTAAGTCATGTCTGTAGGGGATTGCCCACCAAATAGACTTACAGAAATTATTTCTGTAATTCCCAGAGAAAAGTAGCAGCAAAGAATAACTGTCTGACCTTAAGGGGAGAAGGGAATATGCATTAGCTCAAATGGCAAGGATTCAGGACAGCTTTGAGTTGAAATGTTACTTGAAAGAATGTTTGGCAGTGATTAAAGTTGTATGCTCAAAAGCAGTGTTGGTATGAATCAGCCTGTTTCCAGAGCTGCTTTAAAAAAAAAAAAAAAAAAAAGAGATATCACGCTATAGTTGCTAAGAGTTGTCTGCGAATGTATTTGTTAAAATTGCTTCTTAGATGATGTGTTCCTGCTTTTAACAGTTAAAAGAGGTTAGTGATACTCTTAGATGGGATGCCCATGTGCTGTGCTAGACTATGGAGAGTCATCCTGAGAAATCAGTGGGTCTGTTGCACTGTTGCTTTTGAATCATTGTGTTGCATTTCTAAGAATGGGACAGCAGCATGGAGGGAATGAAATCAGAGCTGGCAGTCACTTTGGTAACAGGAGTGAGAGAGCGAGCCCTTGTTGGTTCTCTAGTTAAATGAGACCACTGAGTTGAGACTTCTCAGTGTAAAGATTTCAGGATTTCAGTGTTGGAAACGCAGGACCAAAGCCTGTGCTGCGATAAATGCAGTTGCCCACAACAGAACCGTCACTTCACAGCACCAGCAAACTGGATCCCTTTAGTTTTCCTAGGATAAATACTACCCATGTCTTCTGGGACAGTCAGACTTCTTACTAACACGGAGAACAACCACAGAGGCAAAGTAACAGCAAGCTGTGACATGAGAAAAGCCCTTCAAATGGGGAACCCTTAGGTTTCATATTATGTGCCACTGGGATGTTGTCTAACGCATGGAGTAACCAAGCTCGTTGCAGCTCATATGCAACACAAATGAGTTCTTCCTAGCACGTAGCTATACAGAACTTACTAGTTCTTCCTGGCCATGTTAATTTACACATGGAAATACCCACCTCAGAATTAACATTCAGCACGCTTGTACTTACTAATAAATAATTTTTATTAGAAATAGGCTATGTATAGATTATATATTCATGCAGTAATACAGTCATCAATGCTAACCATGCCAACCATTTAGCGTTGTAAAGAAGCATAGGAAATACTAGAGGAAGGAGACTTAGGTTTGAAGAGGGAGGGAGAAAAACCTCAAATGAGTCTCTTGGATAAAAGTAGAAGTCCTTCTCTTTCCTTCTAATTTAGTGATAAATCATGCTTATTGCAGTTCTACTGTGCTGCAGTTGGTTGTTTTTTGGTTTTGTTTCTTTTTTTCTTGAGGTGAAATAACAGCCTCATATCCAAGCAAGCCACAATAGTGTTTGTGTTCTTGGCTGGAAGTATAGCTGCATATAGAGTACAAAAGTCTTAATTAGTTACCATCAAATGGAAGATTAGAATGTATTTGGCAGTATTTAGCGTACCCAGTTTTTCACGTTATGCAATATCACTGTCTCATTACTTAAATTTACACACAAGATTGACTGCAGAGCTGTATTTTCCAATTTAGTTTCCAGTTAGAGTCTGGTCTTGTTGCCGTTAAAGCCAATGGGAATTTTGCTATTAGCTTCAGTGCTTTCAGTGCATTTAGCTGGATGTCACCATCTGAGACCTGCTAGTTGGTAGTACGTAGCAGAAGTTTTTGACAAGAGTTCCGAGTGAATCCTATTGCTCAAGTGTCCCTCAGCAATTAAAAAACAAACTTCATATTCAGCTAAATTCATCCCTGCCTTCCCCCTTTCTCCATAAGGAATGTAGTTGGAGCCTATTTCATTGAGATGTTACTAGTTCTGTAACTAAAATACAGATAATGTATGCTTTAAAAAAAGAGAAGTGAGAAGTTCACTCTGAAGGCAGAACCTTAAATGTAGCTTTGATAATAAAGTCAGCGGTTACAAATATATTAGTAATTTATGAGATTACCCCACGGAGGGATTCTGCTGTACTTTATTATATCAGACACGACATGCTTTGAATAATAATAATAAAAAAGATTAAAGCAGTAAAAAGCTTCTTTGTAATGTAACAGGCGCCTACACTATGACTCTTATTGATGAGCTGATGATTAGGAAGCAGTGTAATTATGTTCCACAAGCAGAGCAGAACAGTCCAGTCACTAAAACACTTTGAAATGAAAGTCTTTTGATTTTGTTCCACCAGAAGTATTTAATCAATAAAAGTAATGTTCTACTTTGTCTAAATAAATTAAATGAAGGATGATTAAATACTCCTAGGAAGAAAACAAACAAGCTCCAGAGACAGGAGGATAAACACAGCAACAATTATCTGCAAAACAGTTGTTGCATTTCGCAGGCCTGGATTTGTACGTTTGTATGGTGGTGATGCAGGAAAGACTGACAGTAAATAGCTTATGTTAGTTGCCACATTCACAAGGAAATTTAATGTACAAAGACTGCAGAATCAAGTTTCCAGCCTTACTGAGTCAAATCGCATGATTTTGGGAGCATTAGTTTGATGGCATGCTGTCTTTGGGCATAAAAGCCATTTAAAAGAAAAGATTGCCAACGTGGTCAAAGGTTTAGCCAAGTCAGTTCCCACCTTTGCTTCTCAGTGCAACTACATCAGCTTTACAAATGCAGACTCTTACTAGTAGGAGTACTGCTTGCGTACTCCAGCCCTAATTGTATTGCCGCGGATCAACAACATTTTTTCTCGACTGACAGCTGTGAATTACATGACAATATTCACTGCTTTTAGGAAAGGATTTACAACAGGGCACCATAAAACTTTACATCTCAGAAGTCCAGAGCTCTGTACTGAAAACTCTTCAAATATTACAAAATACTGGGACATTTCACCCTTCAGACATCTAGATGAATTTTAAGCCCGAGTTGTGCTAGTATCAGTTTATTGCCTGAGAAACATGGGTCAGTTCAAAAAAAACATTTCAAGTTAAATAAACATTATTTGATTTGTCACATGAGTCTTGGTTCCTTCTAGGCTGCTAATTTTAAGCTATTGCAGAGGAACAACACAGTTCAAGCAGACCGAGAAATACAGTAGAAGTTCAGCTTAATTTTTTTTCTCCTAAGCAAACCAGTCCCATTTGTGGTTCTTACATTTGATACTTTTTTGAGACTGATAGTAGCCTCTTAAGAACAATGCTGTGCTAGTGCCACCTTCGCTTTATTTGTGATGTTATCTCCAGCTCCTGACTCTAAGAAACAGATAGGTATAGTCTTAAACAGTGAGATTTATTTTTTTTTATTTTCTGTGAGTATAGCTTTTAACGTATTTCATTCTTGGGCTTACCCATCACCTAAATAAATCCACTTTTCTACAGGTCAGCTTGGGAGCCTAAATCAAGGCACTTCCAGAACAGAGACTTTCAAGAGACATGCAG
The DNA here is from genome assembly GCA_013398155.1 of Pedionomus torquatus. Lineage (NCBI taxonomy): Eukaryota > Metazoa > Chordata > Aves > Charadriiformes > Pedionomidae > Pedionomus > Pedionomus torquatus. The sequence goes on along the minus strand of VZRU01018985.1, from coordinate 37,448 downwards.
TCAACAGGCATTCTTCTGGGTGGGCAACTAGGATCTCAAATTAAATGCAAAAAAAACGCCACACTGAATAATTAGACCATCTAAAGAGCTCAAATTAAGATCCCCTTTTATATTTAAAATGGTCAAATTTTCCCAAAGTTAAGCATCCTTGCTAACAAGTGTTTCATGTCGTGCGTTCCTGTCCTGCTGCATTATTTATATTTCTCTGCCCCCTTTTCTCAGTGTGTACAAAAGGTCAAGTCGTGACGGGGCAGTACCGTATGCTTGCCAAGCACGGTGGATACGTATGGCTGGAGACTCAAGGAACGGTGATTTACAATACCCGCAACTTGCAGCCTCAGTGCATCGTCTGTGTCAACTATGTGCTGAGGTAGGTTGTACGGGACAGCAAAACTGCGTATACATTCATCTGCTGGAAGAAATGCCATAATCAGAGGAACTTTTGGAGGGTCTGTTTATTCAGTGCTGTTACTCTGCAATCACTTTAGACATGTTTGTTCAGTCTTGTTTACTGATGTTATACATCGATGAAAAATGTGGCATGCCTGTTCCCATACGCGCTGTTGAAATACACCACAGCCTTTCTCTTCTTGCAGTGTGGCTGCTCCGCTGATACAACAGGGTGTAAAGGCTGCACTGAAGATTTTATTGTGTAACAGAACTGCTAATGTGTTTTGTTTTTCTAATTCTGTGACAGAGAGATAAAATTAAGTATGTTGCTAGGAGAAGCTATTTTCCATCTGAAAAATCAGGACCAATCGGGAGTCTTGCCTCTGTTTGGCAAAACTCAAGTATTTTTGGTCCTAGATGGGGCCAAAATAGGAAATACTTATTTGAGTGATAGTCTAGGTCATTATAGCCTCGACTACATCCCTTCAAAAAGCAGAGCAACAAAGCCCCGAGTATTCCCACAGAAGTCCTGACCACACTCTCTGCGTCATCTGAGATGGTGGTGCTCAGCAACGCTGGAACCGTGCCTCGCCTGTTGAGAGCCTGGCATGCGACCGAGAGAGGCCAAAACGCTTGCATGGTCCCCGGCTTTAGAGAGTTTGTCCTGCCTACATTACCCACGTCTTCGTGTTATTTACAGAGCAAAATACCTAAACCCTATTTTCTTGTTAGTGAAATTGAGAAGAACGATGTTGTGTTCTCCATGGACCAAACAGAATCACTCTTCAAACCTCACCTGCTGACGATGAGCACCACCTACGACAGTGGCATCCCAGGCACGGAGAAGAGTGACTTCTTGTTTACTAAGCTAAAGGAGGAACCAGAGGAACTCGCTCAGCTGGCACCAACACCTGGCGATGCCATTATTTCCCTGGATTTTGGTTAGTGTTTGTATGAATAATTTCTGTGCAACAAAGAACCACATAGGAGCCTACATTTAGAAACTTAACAGACAAGGTCTGTTTGCTGTGTGTACAAATCAGGAGTAATGGCTATAAGAGCCCACGTGCTTACACCAGTGGAAAATTTCTCTGAATGAGAGCAGAATCAGGCTTTCTTGCTGACTAAACAACACGCATTAAGTCTATGCCAGTTTATTGTCATGGCAACTAGGAGCGGTGTTTGCTTTCAATGAATAGCTGCAATTATATCATAACACAGCACAACCTAAAAGCATCCATTAATGTTGTTAAAACTCTCTGCAGGGACACAGAAGTTTGAGGAAGCCCCTGCCTTCACCAGTCCTGTTTTGACACCAAACAAAGCCTGGCCAGCAGAAGTGAAAAGCCATGCTGCTCAAGGTGAAACACTGACAATACCATCCTTTACAATGCCTCAGATTGCACCTGGCAGCAGTACTCCAAGTGCAAGCAGCAACAGTAGTTGTTCCACGGTAAGAAGAACTTTAAAAGAAAATGCATGTTATGTTTTGTATATAAGTCCCATCAACATATGACCCATCAATGTATGTTTTCATGTAGAAGTCCTGTATCACTGCTTATTAATAAGGCCCAGTGTATCTGTATAGCACCTGTGCTATGTATTTCTTTAGAATCAAAACATTGAAGCAAAAACATGTAATGGGAACCGCATCCTGCCTTTATATTGCATTCCTCATTTTCTACCAGATGTCCCTCAATAATTACTATAAGCTATAAAACAACTAGTAGAAGAATGTGCTACCGCTTTTTGTGGAGTTAGTCTTAAATAAAAAGCCCATGTAAAATAGCAACATTTCCTCAGACCCGTAGGGCCTCTTTTTGTTGGTAACTAGAAGCTACGGTCTCTAGTCCAGAAATTTTACCCAGCCTGGACTTTTGAAAGGAGCTCTGTGGAGTTCCTCACTGGAAGAACGAATGTGTTTTCAGGGCATTGTCCCCAAGCGCTGGAGGCATTCTTAGCCAGCCCAGTTTTAACACAGACATTGAGGTAGTGCTAAGCATCTCCCTTCTTGACACAAGTATTTAACAGTGTATGTCTCATGTTGCTGGTCTGAATTGCCAAAACCACATTTAAACTAAGGCAACAATTAGGTTCCTGTATTGCGTGCCTTTGTTAATCAGCACAGTTCTTAAATTTTGTAGTGTGAAATAATCTCATGTTGGAGAAAAGCATATGATAGAAGCAGACAGTTTTGGGTTCTGAGGACACTATACATACAGCCTGGTGTGATAGGAAAGGTCTGTTACTGAATAGCACAGATAAACTGCATGATGCTGAGACAGTACTGTGGTTGTCTTGCTGTTTATAGCAAATTATTATTTCTGTGCAGCCAAGCAGCCCAGAAGATTATTACAGTTCCGTGGATGAAGATCTTAAGATTGAGGTGATCGAAAAACTCTTTGCTATGGACACAGAATCAAAAAATCAATGCAACTCCCAGGTAAGGAACTACTATCTCTTCAAAAGCCATAAAAATCAATCCCCGGCTAGCAAGTAGAACTTGCACACTGTATGTGCAGGTGCAGTAACATACACGCAAACTGCATTTGCACATGTACACCGAAGCTTTGATGCACAACACTAGCAATAATGTACACTTTCAAAAGCTGGGGTGTAAATTTCTACCCCTAACTCTCTGAAGCAGGTGCCTTAGGATGTCACCCTGTGGTGGCACTGCTAAGAAAGAAGCAGCAGAGAGCTTGCAGAACTTGGAAGCTTCTAAAGATTGGATAAGGAATATAAGCAGCAGCTTTTTTTTTTTTTCTTTAATCTGGCCTAATGACTAGCAAGTAAACATCCTTTCTAGAACAAAATATAAACAAACTAACTCTTGCAAAACCTCAAAGTGAGAAAGAAGTGCCTCTCATAGCACATGCCGCTTTTAGCTACAGAATTAAAATCGGTATTTTGAGAATTAAAATTGGTATTTTGAGTATATTCCTCTTTGAAATCCTCCAAGAGGTAAAACAAGAGATGTGACAATTCCTTGCACATAAAGTAACAAAGGTTGAACTACGTGCCACATGCCACAGAGTCTTGGGAGACAAGTTATTCAAAGATTAATGAAATATAAGATCTAGTTCAGATCATAGTGATGTCACAGGCTGCATGCAAGCTGCTTTAGCAAAAACTGCTCATCTGGAAGGTTTTTGTTCTTCAGTTTGTCATCTTACTTTGCTGATGATGATTTGACAAAACTTATATGCTAGTCATAGAAATAAGATCTTTAAATAGGAGGTAGCCAGTTTCATTTAGGCAAATTAGGCATACAGTGATTTTTTTAGTTTCACATCTACTAGTATTTCATATCACACTAACTGGTACAACTATTATTAACTTTTAGTTTCTTTATCAACTTAATTATTTTTTTGTGCAGACTGACTTCAATGAACTGGACCTTGAAACCTTGGCTCCTTACATTCCTATGGATGGAGAAGATTTCCAGCTCAGCCCAATCTGCCAAGAAGAACGTCCTCTCTCTGAAAGTGCACAAAACACCCAGCAGAGTCTAAGTAGCATGAGTACCATCTTCCAACCCCTTGCTTCTGCTTCACAGAATCAGTTCCTCCCTGAGAAATATTGCCCACAGCTATCAAATAAAAACATTAACCCTGGTCACGGGTCCCTGTCGTCGGTGTTCTTCAACAATGTGAGTAGGTCATCGCTGCCACCGTACCATGACCAAGCCAGCACTCCCCTGTCTTCGATGGGAGGAAGACCAAACACTCAGTGGCCACCTGATCCCCCGTTAGAATATGTTCCTGCTAAATGGAGACTCATGGATAAATACTCAGGATCCCTATCAAGTTCCCCTTCAGGGCCACCAGTACACTCTCCCAGCATGCCCATATATAAGAAAAGGTAAGAGGTTTTGATGTATTTTACTCAGAAAATATTGGCAGGGAGGGGGCATAATATTGAAAAATTATTTTTTCTTCAATTCAGCTGGAGTAGTTGTTTTGATAGCCATCAGGCTGCACCTTTGGGGAAATGAGTCTGGTGCTCTCCCAGCAGCAGTCTAGGGGAATCAGAAGTGGGCCTTTTATTTTTTCTAAAGCCCTTCTTTACCTTGGTCGTGTGACTGAGATGAGATTTAGATCAAAGGCTACAGTCCTAGGAGTTTCCTGGTGTAGCTAGAAGTTTCTCTGTAGGTCTTGGGTGGCAAGCCAAGCGTGGGTCTCGGCACTGGTCATGCTCAAACATTCAGGAAGTACGTAAAATTGAAAGAGTCATTTTAAAACATGAAGCTGTGCAGTTTGCTTTTGGGGATTTTTTGTGTTTGGCAGAAATACCAGTGTCTGAACATGCATCTGGAAAGAGAGGGTTTGCCCCCGTTTGGGGGGGGGGGCAACCTGTGTGTTCGCGTTTAGTATGCAAAGTGAGGACAGGCGGGGCTCTGAAAATGCAATCCTTAAAAATCACACAACTTTCTTTTCCACAGCATTTTTATGTCTGTCTGGAGATTCCTAGAGGCTGTTTATGCTAGACTTTATTAGTCTTTGATCTCAAAAGTCAAAAGTTTCCAAAGCTTGTGGGATGATGAACAAAAGGCAATAAAAACCTTTGACATTTGAGGTCTGTCCACTGTCATGCGTCAAAGACACCTTAAATGTCTTTAAATGAAAGAAGAATCTGTACAAAGGAACAAGATGCTTTAGATTTGCCTCCCTGCTCACTCACCCAGAGATCTTTTCTCCACAGACCCCTGGATGCTTTTGGGCAACGAGGCATAGATGTAAACCCAGCAAGAATTGCACTGTCTAACAGTTTGAAACTGAAACGACAACTGGATTACGAAGAACAAGCATTGCAACAGCTGAGTGGGGTAATCAGAAGAAATACATCCCCTCCACTGCTTTGGATTCACCGTGATCATTGGTGTGATTGTTTGTTTTGCTCTTCTTCATGTTCTAGGGAGATCCATCAGTCATTAACCCATCTCACCTAATGTGGAAGAGAATGAAATTTCTCAAAGGGGAAACCTATTCCTTGGTTACAGAGAAAAAGTCTCTCAGCACAAGTGTTCTTACTGGTAAGACAAAAGAAAGTAGGTTTGCAATGTTACATATTGAAACACAATTTTAAGTCAGGTTGAACAGAAACAAAAACTCTTTCAAAAGGAAATGTAAATAAGGTCTGTAAATACTACAGTAAGCTAACATCAAAGATCAGGTTGTATCACTAAGAGCTGGACATTTGACAACTACATTTGACAACTCCCAGGTGGATGGTTTCATGTAAGTTCACACCCTTGCTTTGGAGGTAACAGAGATCAGCTTGATGGAGATGGGTTGACCTCATGCTGATCCAAGGTGTGGACGTCTCAGAGCTAGAACTGGTACTTTCTCCCTACAACATTGTGTTTCTTCACACAAGTGGGTACAATACTGCTTCTAGAGCTAGTGCTGTTTCTGGACTTCCTTTGTGACAAGATGTAGGTATGCCTACACTGTGTGAACATTACACCAAGGATCACTTAGCTTTGAATTAGTATTATCTACTATAATTATTACACTGGCTTAATTTAGTTGTTGATTGTTGTTGGTCTTTTTTTCCTGCTATGTAAATCAGATGAATTTCTCTGTAACTCGAGAGGTCTGAGCCAACCAATGAATCAACTGCAACAGCAGCAGCCCATCTGTGGCAGCCCTGGTGAGAATTTGAAAGCAGGCGCGTTCCCCCCTCCGTTTTACAGTTCCCATTATCAGGACTATCCTGTCCAGCCAGCTCACAAAGCATCAGGTAAGAGCTGCCAAATACAGAAATGTTGATGTTTAATGTATTTAATTCCAATATTGATTCCATGAAAGAAAATGCCTAAAAAAAATATGTATTGCTTCATAGAAAGAAAAATTAGTTCTGTTATTTAGTGTTACACTTAAATGTTTATCTATATTTGTAATATATGAAGAAAATAATAATATTTTTTAATACCTTTCTACCTTGGAGGTCCAGTCATCCTCAATCCATACTCTCGTGATGGAATTGATTAAATCATACTAACCAACTGCTCTGCATCATTGATACAGGATGCCTTCTAAAAGTTAAAATAAGTAATTAAAGGGGAAGTATGTATGTCCCTTTTAATATAAGGGAGGTGGTTCCTTTTAATGTATAAGGGGAGTGGGTGTCAATTTAGAAACCATGCTGTTTACTACAGCTTTCTTAATATGTGCCGATATAATTTTTGTCAGAAGAATCTGAATTGGGGGTGGAGCTGAAAAACCACATGTGTCTGTGTGAGACACTTGCAAAAGTTTAAGGTAGTGCATAGTGATGTTTAGATTTGCTGTGAAACCTGCAACTCCTGGTGGTTCGAGGCATACTGACATAAAGACAGAATTAAATTGTAACTGGTTACCAGTAGAAGAGGGAGGAGAGGAAAGAAGTCCTCTCTCTGTCTCTGTGGTCTCAGCACCATGACTGACTTCATTAATCTCTTCCAGGTATGACCAGTCGTCTGCTGGGGCCCTCCTTTGAACCCTACTTGTTGCCCGAGTTGACAAGATATGACTGTGAGGTGAACGTCCCTGTTTTGGGCAGCTCTACGCTTCTGCAGGGCAGTGAACTGCTCAGAGCACTGGATCAGGCAACCTGAGCGATCCCGCAGTATTCTGTGGCCTATACTGTTCAAAATGGCTTCAGTTTTTAAATATATTTTTGCAAGTAGACAATTTCTAATACCAATACACTTTTACAGCATTTTACTTAGATACTGAACCTGTTCACATTACCAAATAGTGGCCTTTTGAAGTTACTCACTTTATTATTCATTTTAAAGAAATACATCTACTGTATTTTCTCTATTGCAATTAAAGTGTTGTTTAGAGAGTTTGATTACCTTCCCCTTATCTCAATACCTGTAATTTATACTCTGAAATTTTCTTCAAATTTCGTGCTTATAAAAAGCTGTGGTATAAATGCCTCATCGCATGATACTTTGGCTGCAGTACTGCAAAGATTTATTTTTATTGCCAAAGATGAATAAAACAAATTTGATATCCAACCACAGTTTTTTTGTTAATCTGCCAAATTGAAATCCTTTGAGTCTTTCTGTTTTTCAGCGTTTGTCGCATTGTAACTTTAATAACTTTTGAAAAAGCATACTAAGGAAAAATCCCAACCTTCTGCCCTCCCCCATTCCCTTCATTTTTTTTATACACTTTGTTGAAAGAAATGTGAATGGTGAACTGCGATGTTTGTGGGTATCTGTGAAAGTTGCACATTGTAAGCTTTTATCCTCAGAAGCAAGCCACGTTCTCAGTTGCCTTAACCTGGCTTAGCTCTACAGCCAAGGGAGTCCTACAGATTTACCCCAGTGGAGGACTTAGATTTCTTGTCCTGTTCTTTGTTGTTTCTGTGAATATTTTTTTTTAAACACAAAACAGATTTTTTTAATTTTTTTTTTTTTTTTTAATTTCTCTCCAGGTCAGTTAATCATCTTNGATTTTTTTAATTTTTTTTTTTTTTTTAATTTCTCTCCAGGTCAGTTAATCATCTTTTGGTACTTTTGCTGTATCTAGGACACCACAACTTTAAGAGCTTTTTCTGCTAGAATTAGTAGTATTTGTTATGGTGATGCTGATATTTCAGGAATCTGACCAGCAGCCAGTACTAACACCTCTCATTAATGTCACCCTTTTTCATCTTACATGCTAGCTAGCAATATAATCGCAAGATTCAATAGTTAAAACTGAAAGTAAAAGTAGTGTTTCCCAGCATATTAGGCTGATAAAAAAGAATTGAGGATTGTGTAGTGAGATGAATAGCTGGCAGGCAAGTCTCTATCATTTTTACTTGCCTTATGTGAATCAGTAGCTGAAATGTCATTAAAAGGCAGCCATTTTCAGAGCTTCTTTCCTCCTATCATTAGTTGTCATGCATATATTTTAAAAATTACGGCTTTGAATGCTTTCAAGGGCAATATTAAAGTAGTAAAAGGCAGGTGAGCAGTTCTGGCTTTAAAATACATACAGACCTAGATATATGTTGGAATATATCGTCATGTTATGTTTCCTCCACTGGTATAAATCATTGTGGCTTCATTGAAGAAAACGGAACTGTGGCAATGTACAAAAGGTAAAAATCTGACCCAGAAACTCAGAACAAAGATATATTCTTTTGAGACTTATGATTCTGCTGAAGCCTGGTTTATAAAATTGCTTTATATCATGCACTGACACTTGCAGAGAGGGAGCCTTGGGTTCATTGAGCACTTCGGAGTTCGCTGTGTTAGGTGAGTCTTAACCACAGCTACTTGGAAAAGCTGAAGATCTTTTGTTATTGGTACATAATGTAAAAAAATATGATAGTCTGTATTGTAGGCAATCTTTCAAGAGTTTATTACCAAAAATAATCTACGACAAAAATTAAGTTATTACCATGTGGAAAAAATACATTGTGAGCATCAAAATCTGATGAAAATGGGCAAGCCAGATTTGACGAATTTGCAGTGGCAAGGACTTAAAAAGGCTTCAAGGATTAAAGACACTTGAATACTGCTCTTCTATTTCTTATTTGTGTAGTTTCAGCATTAAAAATTATATACCCTAACAGTTTACTAAAACACTCTGAAAAAATATTTGTCATACTTTTTATCATAATTATTTCATAATCTATATTGCTGAATTTTTATTGACAATAGTATAACTGTATGGGAACTTTAACTTGATAAGGAAATGTATTTTGACACTGATACCTTATTAAAGTATACTGATCTTAAATTCTTTGTGACTCGTTTGCTATGAATTTGTTATTTGTTGTATCATTGTAAAACAAAAGTATTTATTAAATTATTTATAGAAAATAAAGGTTTGCATTGATCTTTGAAGAATGAAAGAACAAACAAAATTTACCCATGTTTGAGAGCTGGGAAGCAGCCTGCCAAACGTCCGTACCACCAACATCGGGTAGAGTTTACCCAGCTTTCCTCAAATGGAGAATTAATGCCCCGCAGATGGCCTTCTGAAACATGCCCTGTGGCTCAGACGGCTGCTTCCATCTCAAAAAGCGTATTTCTGTCTGAGGAGCCGCGAGTGCCTCCTGTAATACTACCCTTA
>VZRU01018985.1:10233-27940 GCA_013398155.1 Pedionomus torquatus | reverse complement strand
ACATTTTAGGGCCTGAATTGCCACAGTTCCTGTCTTCAGTTTTTGTGAAGTAACAGAAATGTAAACCATCGTATTCTCGCAGCCCTGACAAGCCCACGAGGGCACCCCTTCACACACCCAGCCCTTTACCCAGTGCTGTTTAATGATAAACATGCCAATCCTTTCCTGTATAGAAATTGCAGGTTTTGCCCGTGTAATAACACTGCGTTCAGACACATTCAGACATTTGTTTTGAAACATGCACTTAAATTCAGACTGGACCGTGTGGAAGCTGGTGGTGCTTAACCCTTCTGACAGCGGCCTTAAATGCCTGCACTGCCTGCACAGGCACCATGGAGAGTCTCAAACAACAGCGAATCTTCTGAATCTGCATAAATGAGCTACCATCACCCCCTTTTTTTAGATGGGATGCTCAGCAGGCGTAGAAAGTCACTCCTTGCTTCTGAAGCTGTTGCAGGTAACAGTAATCACACAACACCCAGAAGTGAGGAGGGAATGGTGGTGGGTCTGTTACGGTCCCTTTTTAAGAATCCCGTCGCTCTTCAGGGCTCTTGCACAAAGACTAAGGCACCATGTCAGAGACTTACTCAGCTGAGAGGTTTAAAAAAAAGAGTAAGAGGTAAAAAAAAGCCAATCTTAAATACAGATTAATCTGTTCAGCTCAATTTCTATTGTCCATAAAGGTTTTAATCACTGATTGCTAATGTAACAGTGCCGTGAGATGCTCTTGGTGGTGGTAGGGGAAGGGAAATCCCACTCATCTTGCTGTGCTTCCAGCATTCACCACTCCCATATCCAAGTAGCTTAAGGAACATACTAATAGTACCTTCAGCTTCCCCCCCTACCTTTCTAATACAGTTAAACACTTCTCACGTCAGTGAATTTTTAATGGCTTTTGTTTTCCTTTACGCTTATGAGCATCCTGGATGGCTAAGATCTGACATAGCAATTTATGTGCCCAAGAGAGCCAAATCCTGGCCAGAAACATAATGCCTAGATTACACAATAGCTGAGCTTTTTTGCTGCTGAATAGAAGCTTATTACAGTTTTTTTAAAAAAAAGTTGATTATCCACCCACCCACCCCCAGTAGGCCAATAAAAGTGCTTAAAATTAAGCGTACATCCTCTTTCATTGCCTAAAAGCACCATTTCTTGGCATCAGATCTTGCATCTCCACCAGCACAGACAGACCTGGTCACAATTAGGTTGTTCAACATTCACTACGTTCTCCTAAAAATTGGGCTCTTCTGCTAAATGTTCATAACTGGGGCTGGTCTCAGTCTCTGGCTGATTTTCGCATCTATTCTCTTTATAAACTGATCAAGCTTATGTTTTCCCTAGACCACAGATTCCACCCACAATTCACACTCCATCAACCAAATGGTTTCAACAAAATACTGCAGTAAATCGTCAACATCCTGAGGTAGAAATATATATATATATATATATGATGACTAGGAAAACCTCAAAAAAGCCAAGCTATCTTGGAGTAAAGCCCATCTTTTCAGGTGAGATACCAGCACCTAAGAAGTACTGAGATCTGCAGGCCATAGGGTGATTCATCACACTTGCTTGCACCAATAGACAGAGCACAGGAAAACTCTCAGTGGAACACACAGCTGCTCCAGTCCTAGATGGTGAAGGTTTCATCTTTTACTTCTCCCTGAGGAGCTTTATGATGCTAGTCAAGGATATATCAAATTTTTATAATATACCAATAATACATCAAATCATATCAATTTTTTTTTAAGACCTACAATGGAGAACTGTAAATAGTCACCTAAATTTTCTTTCTCCTCCCTGCCCCCAAGCTTCTCTTATTATAAGCCTTCCAAGAGAGGTAGAAACAAACTGTTTCTGATTAAAAAAAAAGAAAATCCTGCACAGTATTTCCTTAGGACACCAAAATCTCCCACACATCCCGGTTCTGTTGCCTTAGACCAAGGCAATGCACAGCTCAACAGTCGCCCCTCAGTAACCTGGGGCTGTGAACATCCCTGGGAGCTCACCCTCACCCACAGGGAAGGCAGGCGTGGATTCCCACTCCTCTGGGTTCTCTTCCTTGTTGCTTTCCTTAGTCAACTGAAGCTACCAAAGCACTACAGGAAGGCTCTAGTAATTGGTATGTACCCCATTTTTGGGTGTTCATAGTTAAAAATTGCTTCCATTTAATTAAAAAAAAAAAGTTTCAAAAGCGAGAAAAACTTTAGCTACTCTGCTTGGCAGCATCACTGGCATTTCTTTTGTCTAAAAGCAGCCTGCAGTTTTGGCATCTAGTGATGTGCCTCAGGTCTCACATGGAACATTTTTTTTAAGAAGTCTTAAATTCCTGTAATTAAGGAGTTACTTAATTCTCTTCAGTCATGCCTCTCAGTTAGTAAATGTGGTAAAGATGTCTCACCAGGGACCAGAAGCACTGGCTTGCAAAGGCTTGTGAACAGGCCGGCACCAGCAACATCAGCCCTGGGCACTGGGCAGTAACAGGCAGCTGGAGGCAACAGCAGCTGCGTCACCACCTCCTGAGCTATCTGCTATGGAAATTGTGGCACCTTAACTGCAGTGGCTGGAAGGACTGCTTAGACTTGGATGGCACCTAGAAAAACCCAACTGCCCTTAGCTTTATTAACAAAAGAAAAATAAGCAACTCCCCCTAAACTCCCCACTTGAAAAGTCTGTGTTCAGGTCTTAGAATTACAGACCAAGCTGGCAAGCTAGATCCTCACGGGCACCGGCACCAGGAAACAAGTGTGAACCACCCCAGGTATACTTTTTGAATCTTGTAAGCTTCATACTTTGACTAGCTTGTAAAATAGCAAATTAGGGTCTGATTGTTTGTCTTTGAAGGACTGGCACTGACTGCGTTCTGCAAGAAAAAGCATTATAGTAACAGCTTTAGTGACTGAAGCTCTGTCTCCCCTCAGCACTGGCAAAGGCAAACCAACAGCTAAGTCTCTTGTGGCAGAAGAAACCTATCTCAGACATTGCTTCCTCCAGGCATAATGTCGCCCTCCACCATAATGTTCCAGAAAGACCAAAGATCCTACATAAACTACAATAACAGAGGACCAACAGCTTAATGGGGAAAGTCCTCCAATATCTGAACAGCTGAGCATGTTTCTTGGCTGCAGCAAACAACCTTTACTGCTTAGTCTTCATTCCCGGCCTTTCCTCTAGCCCTGATGCCATTTCTCCCTCTAGCTCCCAGTCCTTACCTAGGCCTGTGGTTTCACCATTCTGGTTCCTGCCTTGTGCTGCCTTCCCCTTCCCTCAGCTCACCTTCCCCTCCTGATAACCCTGCTCCAACCTGCCCCATCTATACATGCCTCTCATTACAGGCAGGAGTTTTTAGCACAGATTCAGGGACTTCCAGTATAGGTTTTCTCTAGTCACATCCCTGCCAGGTGCCCAGCCTTTTTTGCCCAAATCCTCAGCTTCTGTGGTTTGTGATCCAAGCTCGCATTGAAAATGACCAAACCCCATTTCCACTCTTGCCACTGGGTATGGCAATCCCCGCCCTGACATGAAAAGCAGATTTAGTGCATCAAGTCACAGGAAGCTCATGAATCCCCCTGCAAGCTGCAACACCACCACCAATTCATTTCAGACATTTTCTTTAGCTACTGGATGGCTGTTTTTATTTGCTACCTAAGGAAGGGATGTGGGGTATGGATGAAAAAGTTTCTGCTGACTCTCTGACTCTCTGAGACAGTATCTCCTTCATCATCCCCTTGACACTGTGCTTCAAGGAAAATCCTAAGAAATTTCAGAAGTTCATAGAGTTTTTTCCTGCAGTTTTGGAGATGAGAGCAGAAACTAAGCAATTTACCCAGATGTCTGAACTCAGCATGTTAAGCAAGAACACTTTGTCAGCTATAAGAGGAACAGTATGTTTTTGCTCTTTTAGTCTTATCAGCACCACAGAGCTAACACTAGTGGGAAGAGAAACCATATTTGTGGTTCCCCAGATCTTCACGGAATCACAGACTCATGGAATTGTCAGAGTTGGAAGGGACCACTAGAGATCATCTAGTCCAACTCCCCTGCTAAAGAAGGATTGCCTACAGCACATTTCTCAGGACTGCCTCCAGGTGGGCCTTGAAGGTCTCCAGAGAAGGGGACTCCACAACCTTCTGGGGCAGCCTGTTCCAGTGCTCTGTCACCCCCACCATAAAGATTTCCCTCATATTCGAATGGAACTTCTTGTGTTCCAGCTTGTGCGCATTGCCACTTGTCCTGTCACTGGGAACCTCTGAAGAGTCTGACTCCATCCTCCTTCAACCCACCATTCAGCATTATAAGCATTAATAAGGTGTCCCCTAAGCCTCCTCTTCTCCAGCCTAAAGAGTTCCAGCTCTCTCAGCCTTTTTTCATAAGGGTGATGCTCCAATCCCTAAATCATCTTAGTCACCCTACGCTGGATTCCCTCCAGTTCCCTGTTTCTCGAACTGGGGAGCCGAGAACTGGATGCAGAAATCCAGTTGTGGCTTCACCAGTGCAGGGTAGAGGGGGAGAATGACCTCCCTCAACCTACTGGCCACACTCTTCCCTATGCAGCCCAGAATTTCATTGGCCCTCTTGGTGACAAGAGCACATTGCTGGCTCATGCACAGTTTACTATCTACCAAGATGCCCAGATCCTTCTCAGCTTTCCAGTAGGTCTGCCCTTAACCTATACTGGTGCCCAGAATTCTTCCTCCCCAGGTGCAGGACCCTACACTTGTCCTTGTTGAACCTTGTTGAATTAGGTTCTTCTCTGCCCGGCTCTCCAGCCTGTCCAGGTCATGCTGGATGACAGCAACGCCCATTTCTTCTTCTTCCCATACCAATAATCTTGTGCTCAAGACAAAAATCAAGCCTGAGATAGAGAGGAGCACATACACTTGTTAGAGCACTTCCAGATGCCACTGTGTGCTTGATGGACACCAACAGGCTTGCTTAGGGTGTGATTTCTAAGTTCAGTTGATTCCCTGCCATTTTCAGCCCTGGGCAATCCTTATACACTCACCCTAGAGTTTGCCTCTTCAGAACTTTGAGAACCCTGGGATGCCCTGGAAGAGAGTGACCCACAGGAATCTCTCTATCCAGTTATAACACATAAGTCAGGAAAATCAAAGGTTAACACTCCTGCAGGCAAACTAAAACTCACACCTAAGTCCTCCAGAGAAAGTGATAGTGAAATGATCACAACACCACTTCAGTAGAGACATTGTCAGGGACATGTTTTCCCAGTTACAGCTATTTATGCCGCTGAATTTTATTTTAGATTCTCTAGTAAAACAAAACAAAACAAAACAACAAAAAAAAAAACCCAACAACAACAACAACAAAACCACCAAACACACAAAAAACCAACGCAGCTCGAAAGTCTTGCTCTCTTTCTCTCCAGATGTTGGTAAAGGCCAAATTTGAGACAGAAGACGAAAGCGCAAATCCAACAAAACCCCACAACTATCAAAACCCCAAGCTGAAGCCCATAGCTCCCTGGCATTATTTTCTAGCAGAAATTGCACAAACTTCTATGGGGCAAACCACAAAAGTTGCCCTATGATCAATACAAATATATATCTTTTAATTCAGCCCCTCCTCCACACAGCAGCACCCCAACAGTAGTACACTGGATCAAACGAAGCATAAAATGGATGTTGTCACCGTCCATTTTTAGAGCGGTCACATGACATCTATTGGCTTTTTTCCTGGAAGCAGAGGCAATACTAATTGTGTCCATCACCTTACTGCTAACACAGATAGTGCAGCCCCCAAAACGAGAGTTAACAGAAAGCAAACCAATGGAAGCTTACTGGGAAAGCCAGTTACTCTCTGTTATTTTAACTGCAACTGCAAACATCAAGATGAGCTTTTCTACACTTTTCCCAGCTACAGAGATGCTCATATTTTTAAAGCATATTTACACCTTTTAAGACAGCTTGTGGATCACAACTTCAATTCGTTTAAACTTCTGTAAGTTTTTGGAGTGCACGGCATCATCTCTTTTAGGGCCAGTCTGACCACTGCAGAAATCTCAAAGATAAAGGAGACACCAACACTAAATACTTTAATTTTTGGTCAACCTTCCACTTCCCTCTCAAAACCTCTTTTCTGCAGAAAAGATTATGTCTAATGATAGGCAACACCTGGACAACTATGTACTAGTTTTGCTCTTATCTAGCACCATATTCTCCCTTCCTCAGATCCACAGCAAAGTCTGTGCAAAGCCACCCCAGCTCTCTGAAAAGTGGCTCTTGCAACCATCAATTATATCTTAATATACTGAATAAACGCCTTCATTTTTAGAGTTATTTCTCCAGCCTCCTCCCTTACATGTCCTCCTTTTCTCCACACAAAAGCAGGAAGAAACCAACTTTAGAAAAAAATAAAGGTCAATAAATACTTGTCTGAGTAACCAGCAGAGGAACCAGGAACTAACAAAATATCTGGAACTCATTTAAGTTCTTTGGAAAGAGAGGGAACGTTCAAGTCAACAGTGCTCTTGTCTTTATTTCTGCAACAGTCTCTGCTGGGAAGGGTTTGTTTGCACTGAGGTTTTGTATTAGTAACAGACACACACGCAGAGCTAAGTAAGATTTTGTTCATCTAGAATTACTTCTGTCCTGTTTGGTGCACAAATTGCACAAACCTGTGCTGAAAATTATAAACAGGGTGAAAAGCAACAAAAAGAAGAGCAACAGGTACCTCTGAGCAGCTGACTGTCATGCTGGGAATACTCAAAAGATTCATCCTGGAACCTGGTCAAAGAGGGTTCACTTCAAAACCTACCAGGAGAACACTCTCCCTGGTGGCAGCCACTTAGTGGAGAGAAACCACCTGGCAGAGAAGGAAATGCTCTCGGTGTCTCCTGCTGAGCCATTCCCCAAGACATTTCCAAGAAAATAGCAATACTTCTTCCTTTCCTTCCATTTTCCCTAAATTGCACCTCCTTTTCATGGAAACCTCTCAAAGAGTATTTTGATTCTTACAGGCAAAGCCATGTCCTGACTCATGCCAAGGAAACAAATCCCATAGGTCTGCAAAGCCTATGATACAAACCGGTTACTGAGGGCTGACCATTTTTTTCAAGCCCCTGAAAGTCATGTATTCTGCAGCCTATGGCAGGAACTCGTGCTCTCCATGGGGCACTCCCAACCCCAATGCAGGAGCGCCCAGTGTGGTGCAGGACATGCTGTAGCCCAACCCAATAGACACTGATAGTCTTTGAGATGTAGGGGCTGAACAGGCTGTTCCTTGCATGTGCTGTCCCCAACATAGGTCACCTACAGAAAAGCCATTTACTTAGGGTTAACACAGACAACGCACAATCGTTTATATGAGGAGAAAGAGGGTAAATAAGTCTGGCAATGCATTATTTCCATGGTTCATGGAAATAACTTCATGGATGTGCATTACAGAGCCACATCACACATGGCAAGAGTTGTTTAAGAGGAAATTGCTCCAGGAAGCTTTCCAAACTCATACGCTTTCCGCTTTCATACTAGATCCCTGAACTTCAATGCCTGAAGGGCAACAGCACAGCGTGCCCACTATGCTACTGTCCTGCCCTGCTCTTCCTAGCAAGCCAAACTATAACAGTAGCAGTTTGGTAGGACCAAAAGCAGCATTGCAGGGTCCCCCAAGCACACTTGTCCTCAGCTGCCCTCGCTCACAACAGCTCATTTCACAGCAATCAGATACTTCCCTTATTTGCTACACTCCCTAGCCATACCCTTCCTTTCCTAACTACCATGATGCTGAGTTCTTCTCCTGCATGACTGTCTTCATCTTGCTTTTTCACAACATCCATCAGCATTTAGAAATTCTTTTCCAAATGCTCTTACCGTAAATGCAGACCACACAATTGCAAAAGGAGTTCTGGGATCCTATCCGTACGACCATGAGTCATCTTTGAAAGTAGCATTGCAGCAGCACCAAAACGTACATTCACATTATTCGTTCTGGATTGCTACTGTGTTTTTGGTGGGGTTTTTTTAGTGGTTTGTTGGGTTTTGTTTGTTTGTTTGTTTTTTGGGTTTTTTTTGAAAGCAAGCTACAGAAGAAAAAGGACATGGACAGCTATGCAGTCAAGTGCAGCACACACTGCAGTTGGACAGGTCTAGTCTGACAGTATGAGACATATGTGGAAGTAAATCAGTCCATACCCAAAGAGATATAGGCTTGTGAGACTAAGGTCTATTAAGAAAACTAGGTATTCAAAGGCAAATTTTAAAGATAATACATTGTAGCTCTACATCTAACGCTAGATCTAATAGACAGCATTGCACCTGCAGCACACAGTGCCAGTAACTGAACCAATGCTGAAAGAGTAAACTTGCCCTCCCTCAGGATCACCAGTCAAGGCCCAACCACACAGGTATTTTTACAATAACCAAGGGAACATGACAGAGTGCTTCTAAAGACAGAAGTCAGCAGGATACAAAGAAGCATTTTCAAAAATAATGTCGACTCTTCTCTCCACTTTAAAAATGGAAATAAGCAGGCTGTCATCCATTTCTACCCAGCCATAATGTGTTCCTCCCCAGCATTTCTTTCTACTGATAATTTGTTACATCTTCAGATTTTTCAGCTATATTTAAGGAAAAAAAAAAAAAAATCACCTGACTGACTTATTTGGATTTTTTAGCTTCTTAGTGTCTCCCCTTAGCAGTTACAGCAATGTAATTTACAGGCTCTAAAAATGAGCTACTTTGAAAACATAACTTTTTAAACATCTCAGAGAAGATGGCTGTCATCCTTTCATTTCCAAGCAGCAGTTCGTGTAGATTTTAGTACAATCAATTTGTGTCTGTCATGTTTCATTTTCATGCTTCATTTTACAAGCCCACTAATCAGACTAATGAGATTGAATGTGAAGAAATCCCTTTGTTTCAAGATGAACAGCCTCTGAAACCAGAGTTATAATGGTCTTTTTTTGCTTACTCAATTCCTGTTTGCAAATAATAGCACAAAAAATACATTAGAGAATTTTTTTTTGCTAAACATTAAAGGTAGAAAGCCTTGTTATTACAACATCCCCTGCAATTTACAGGAGCTCGGGCTGTATATTGATGTAAGGTAGTCACAGTGCTTTCTGCCTTGTGAGCACACTAAAACAAAAATAAAAACTTTTAAACTGCTTTGGTAGGGTCACAAATACGTTCCATATGTTCCAAATTGGAGGCTTAAGCTGATCCAGGGAGCTTGCAGGCAGTGGGGAGTTTGTGCGGCGCTGACCACGCTCCCACATGAAGGAGTTGATTCCCCCCAGGCCCACATACAACATTTCTAGCACCTGGGTGAGAACTGGGACCATCCTGGTTCCTTAGCCCACCTACACCATGAGCCATATTTATATAGATAATCCACAGCAGGAGGCAGAAGCTAGAAGTGGAGATGGAAATTCCCACTTGGGGATTCTTTACAGAGCCGTCCCAGGCTGCAACACAAACCCGACAGCGCTCCTCTGAGCTTTTTGTCACGAGTCAATGGGAGTACAGAGAGACGCACAAAGGGACTTACAAGGGAATACACGCAATTACAGGATGGTGCCACAAAAGGCGGCACTGTCAACCCCCCCCAACTTCGATAAACTTGAAATCGTAATAGTAAAACATTCTGGCTTGAATTTGTTCATTCTTGAAGTTTTGGCTTGCTGTTAGTTTCTTTCTTTCTTTTTTCTTTTTTTTTTCTTTTGAGTATCACATACAATTCTCAATCCTACCCTTCTCCTGGAAGGCAAATAGTTGCAAAAAGTATATAACATAAACCAGAGAAAGGCTTGTTTCTGATACCCCAAACATCTGAAGCAGCAGCCCACACTATGTGTTGAACACTTGACATTGCAGAATTAGGAGGCCACAGAGCATTCTGCCTTTACCATCAAGGTTACCATGGGTGTCACTAGACCGTTCAGTATTAATACACAAGATTCAACTGTGATTCAGAGCTGCCTAAAAGATTTTGGGTGTATCTGTATGGCATGGAGATTGGGAGGGGGCAAAGGTAACTTTTTAGGCTATGGCAGGATGATACCACAAGTACAGCATCATGGCTTAAATCTGGGAGAAGGATGGCTCCCGTGCAAAGAAAAGTGCATCTATAGACAAAATCCAGGCAGCCCATTTCTTCCTAAACCCATAAGCCAAACATGAGAAATACACTCCTGCTACAATACATCCCAAGCTATGACAGAAGCTTTAAGTTCTTCACATGTCACTTTTAACTTCCTGAATTGAGAGTCAGTGGGGCTTTAGAGAACCAGAAGTACTTAGTCAATAAAATTCCTGTCCCAAATCAGTCCATGGCAATGAAGTGAGGATTTATCATGCCACGTTAGAGGGTAGTACTGCTGTCTGGGGCAGTAGGGGCTGTGCCTGGTTAACCTTTAGCACTTTGCAAGAGGAAAGGAGGAGTATCACTGGTGAGAAGACAGAAAAAAGCCATTCACCTCCTGCCCTTTCCCACACTTGCAGCAGAGACACCCACAACGTAGTGGCACTCTCCACATATCAGGTGGAGCCTGGCCTGGCTGAGGAGACAGTTACAAGAGGACCGGCACAGACAGATGGAGGGTCACAGGATAAGCCTGATGGCTACCAGCACAGTACATGTGGATGACTATTAGCCACTGCCTATATCCACCCACAGAAACCAGACATTTGAAAGTGCTTTTGGTTTTCTTCATCGGAGACAAACCCGAACCAGTCCTCAGCAGTACCACAGCAGGTAGTACCTAGAGCTAATGGATCTGAAGAGTTCTGTGCAGAAAAGGCATTTTAACTTTCAACGATCTCAAGCAATCCCCTGATGTTTAATTAGGAATAATTACAGAACAAAGAAAAAGCCTGATTCCTTTCATGAATACTTCATAGCTATATGCTAGGTATTTCAAATGGGAGCTTGGATCCAGGGTGGCTCACTCCCTTTGCACAGGAGCCGAGGAAAAGCAAACTAATCTGTTAGAGATATAGAGCACAAAGGTGTCAGATTTCTTCCAAAACAGAGAGATTTCAGACAACAAACTGGTTAGTAACCTTAAACAAGATGACCAACGACAGCCAGTGATCCCCCACAATCAGCCTCAAGACACAGGTGTTATTAAAAATTGACTTGTAGCTTTACTGAAGTCTTTAAACACTGTCCTGCCTTCCAGATATAGGAAAAGAATGAAACTGCCTGAGCAGCTTGGTTTTGGCATAGAAGGAGAGAGTTAATTAAGGAATTGGGTTATTCCCAAACTGTGCTGTTTAAGCAGCCCCATTATACCTGCTGCACAATGGTGGGATCCGTTTTCTTTCAGCAACACTTATGTCAGATGTTAATTCAAGACTGTATTGCATTTAACAAATACTCCCAAGACAAACCACCTTCTACCGAAAAAGTGGGAAGTCATGCTGCTGGGAGTACTGCAAGGGGAAGCTCGGGAACTAGAGTGCGTGAGTGAAAGGCAGGTGACATCATAACACACATTGAAGTAAGTGTAAAGGTGGAAGACAGAATGTCATTTAGGGTCATAGGGTCATGGAAAAGAATGATGGTGCTCCTCAAAGCAAGGCTACACAGCCTTTGTCACCCTACTGCACCTCCCGACTTCTCACTTGTTTCCAGTGCAATCTGTGATTCACTCCCCTGGCGCAGCGCGCCTCAACCTGAAGAATGCCTCCCTCTGTGCCGCTGGCTGCAGCTTCTGTGCTTGGCGGAGTCGGGGGTTGTCACCACCTCTTCAGAATCCTGTGGGAACACTCATCTTCCCATGGGAGCAGGATGGGACTGAGTCCTACTGCTTTCACGCAGCTGTAAAGGCAACAAGCCACACGCAACTGGCAAATGGGCAGACACGTCGTCTCTCCAGCAGATGTGTGGACCTTTGGAGGCCTTCCTGTGTGAGGGTGCAGCTGGTACGGGGGCTGCCCTCAACTCCTGCCCCTGTCACGCCAGCTGCATGGCCCAGCTGGGCATTCTGGCCAGCGGGGACTGGCACACACTGGCACAGGAGGGAGCGCATGGCAGAGAGGGCCAAAACACAGCACAGAGAGAGCGAAGAATCGAACAACAGCATCCCCACCACAACACTGCACCTGTTCTTAGAAAGCCTGTGCCCCAGGAAGCCACCAGGACTCGCCTTCCCCCTCTGTAGCCACAACAACATGCTGGGTGCACCAAAGGGCACCAGGGCAAGAGCAGGAGCAACAGTTTCAGCAGGATGACCATGGCTCCCAACCCCCAATGGCAGCTTTTGCCTCATCTTAGCACCAGATGTTTGCAGACCTTTTGAGGGTGCTCAGGAAGCTCACAAAGGTTAGACTTGATGCTACACTTTGACTTAGAGGATGTGTTGCACAGGGGACAGCATGCCAACCATGGGAAGGAAGGAGATTGTAGCTGCATGGAGAGGAACCGAAGGTGTGGAAGGAGGATGGGAGTAGCACCC
The DNA here is from genome assembly GCA_013398155.1 of Pedionomus torquatus. Lineage (NCBI taxonomy): Eukaryota > Metazoa > Chordata > Aves > Charadriiformes > Pedionomidae > Pedionomus > Pedionomus torquatus. The sequence continues at coordinate 15,522 of VZRU01018985.1, read as the reverse complement.
CTTTCTTCCTTGCCTCTCTGGTCTATTTAGATTTGGAGCTCTCTGGTAGAGGGATTTCTTCTCCCTGCTGGTTTTCAAACAACCTACAAGGATGAAAGCCAGTTGTGGCTCTACAGAAATTTATATAGATGTAAATAATATGAAGCAAGCAAGAGGAATTTTAGTCACAGGATGACAATGTAGTAGAGGTATTTAAATCAACTTCTAGTTCTAAGGACTTACCACTCACCAGTAGTGTTTTCTCACTAATGTTATGCACTTCTTTTTGGCTTAGCAATCCATTACATTGGCATTACATATAAATCCTCTAGGCAATTTTTGATCACCTCTTCATGCCCAGTCCATCTTTCCTTGCATCAAAAAAACCAACATTTCACCCAAGATAATCCCCAGGTCCACTGACTGGACTGCTTTCTAACTAGACACAGAAGCATCACAGCTTCATGACAATCGTTTTCCCCTGCATTCCCCAGAGGTCAGGGTGTAGCACACCCTCTGTTTGATAGGGAAACACTTTTTATCTTCGGCATTTGTGTCACTACAGCTACGGTCCCAAATTCTAATCATAAATAGTGGCAGGAGTGAGTCCACAAGCATCAATTAATACATACTAATTTAAACCACACAACCCACAGCACAGGGCTGATCACCCTGGGCACAAGGAGATCCAGGGCATTTAGGAGACCCCTCTCATAGTAAGCTAACAGACCTGCCCATTTGAAATTAAAATGCTAAATTTCAGCTATAAGTCTAGCTCTGGCAGACATTCTTTCACCATCTCCCAGCCCAGCTGCTATTCTTGCAGTTTTTAAATACTCTGGAGGAACCACCGTATCATTCTGAAGGAAATTCAGCTGCACAAAGTGAGCAAAGACAAACAAAGCTAAGTAATGTGCCTCGATTCCATTTCAAAACTAACAACCATACATTGCTTGGACAAGCAAAACCATTTGTAGAACAAAAGATAGTCTACAGCCCACCAACAGGAAAGGTCACATTATTGTTATGGTTACTTTTCATGCTTAACCCTTCCCACCTCATTTGCTCTTCTCTTCCAGTCCTTGGATAGTGCAGTCTGAGCTCAGCATGGAGCAACAGAGACGTGAGAGAATAGGAGCCTATTTCACCCATCTAAACATAGGATGAGGACCTCCAACTGTCCTGAATTGTAAGGAGCCCAGTTACTAACAGCCTTAGGAAAACAAGAAATAAGAGATACTTTAGAACTTCTATTAAACAGCTGTAGCTCAGAATCCTAGATTAAAAAAGTTCATTCCACAAATTTTTCAAAATTTTATGCAGAGAATTTGTCAAGAAACTCTACAGTGTATCTTGATGGTCATGCATGTAGAAACAGAAGAAAAGTTATCACTGAAACTCTGAAACTACTATCTCTCCTATCAATTGCTTTGTTTTTAAAAGGATGAGTTTAAAGGTAGAATATTTATGAAGCAGGAAATATATAAGGCTATACAGTTTAATAGATATAACTAGGGTGGAAAAAAGACATGTTCACACACACACATTTTAGGCAAGATTTCAGACCTGAATGGAATACACATCCCAAAGTTAGTTAGTACACAAAAATATTACAAAACAGAGACGTAGTTTAACAACAACAATAAAAGAGGAGCATCACAATATTATCTAATTTATCCTTTTTGTTACACGTTCTCACCCATCCACCGTTCATACTTGTTCCAGGGAAACATACAACAATTATTTGTGTGTATTTTGCTCTCCTCTACAATCTTTCCTCGATATAAAAACATCTTTTTCTTGAGGTGTTCTTACTAGTTCCTAAAGGAAACATTAACATCAGCAGATCTGATCACAGACAAAGTCTCCCCAATGGTTAGACACTGTTTATGCTTATAACAAAAAAACGCAACAGACTAAGCCCTCTGGGATGAGTAAGCAGAAAAGAACATCTATCCCAGCACGGGTAGCTTGCCATATGCTTCTTCATGAAAATAATCTCAACACCGTACAATGCAAAAACGTGAACTTTCTTTATGCTTCTCCAGGGAGCAACGGGTAAAACATCCAGTAGTTTTTTGAAGGACAGCAAATCACGGGCAAACCAATGCTCTCAATCCCCCGAGGATCCCCGAGGCAGTTTAGCCCTGATAAGAAATTCTTGATGGGCTCTTCCTAAGAAGCACACATATTTTCTCATACACATTTACCTAAGAAAAGTGAAGCAATGAAGCACACAAATGCCTGTTTATGTAAGCTCATTCATGTGCAAACACGCACATGAATAACAAAGGTTGAGATTTGGGATCTCATTTGAACATACTTTGAGTAAAAATGTCTGACTATAAGTTCTGGGTTCTGGAATTTAAAATTTCCCACGGTGAGAAATCAGGTTTGGTCATGATGACACACAGTCGGGTCAACATCGGGCTTCTGAAAGCAGAGGCCTTGTATTGAGTGTTTTGCATATGTAAGTCCTGACAATTCAGTTACGTAAGTCTTGGACATACTTAAAGCTAAATTATATTGAATTTTGTTACAGATACAGTGTACAGTATGTATGTAAAGCTTGACCATGTTCAGTTTTATATTTGTAAAAAAAAAAAAAAAAAAACAACCAACAAACCCAAAACCCAAACATGTTTTCTTCTCTGCACTACACAGTTTTCCTATAGACTCCACAGAAAAGATGCGTTTCATGGACAGCATGAATTATTTACCCCCCTCGGAGATGACAAAACACAAATGAACTCAGGTCTGGAGACTGAATTATCTATGTAAATGTACAATTCAGATAGTATGGCCTGTTCAAGCATACTTACAAACCAAACCCTTACAGAGCAAACCCATCCCAATCAAAACATTTTCAAGCATGGTACAAAATGCAAAGGAAACAAAAACCAATTACGTTTTCCTATCCATTAAGACAAGTTTTTATAACTATCTTCCGGATCCATTAGCTAGAACAGATTACTAAATCTCCTTCAAAACATTTCCCTGCATGGACCACTTATTTGTGGCAAACTCATGAAATCCTAATTGTGATAGCAAATGATCATCATTGAAGGTGCTCCCACAAGCACTGAGATACCTTCTGGGCTGTTCACGAAGGAAAGTCAGAGGAATTACACAAGTACATGATAGTTTAAGAAATGTTAGGCCCCGGATTATCATGCCTTTCCCCTCCACTGTGCCAGCAGTAATGTACCTGTGACCTTCCACTGTAACCTTGTATTTCCTTTCCTCATAAAACTTGCTAGTGAAGAAATACCAAGTGCCTGAATTTTCAGTACCACGATGGAAGAAAAGCCTCTAGGTCATATTCCCACAATCCAGAACTAGACTATTTGAAACAGATCCAGATACCACTCCTATGGCCCTTTCTGATGAGCAGAAATCACTGACTAATGATGCCCAGGAGATATTTTTCTACCCTCTGCAGAGTTGCCATAATTTTCAAGATTCTCCACTACTGATGTACATTTCTATCACCATGAGATATTGCATCTTACAGTCAATGTAATTTCACCTCAATTGTTTGCCCTCTTTCCCTAGAAAGATGCCAAGAATCACTCCATCATACCATGAAAACAGCTAACTTTGCCAACATGTCAACAGCATCTGCTTCTGAACATCTGGCTTAACCTGTTGCCAGGAGCATAATTATCACTTACAATGCTCAACTGCCTGAGATGTTGGCAAGAGTTACAATTTCTGCTATGCTCCTTTTTTACCCATATAATGGACAGCAATTAGCATTTAAAAACTAAATTTTGTCGGGTTTTGGGGGTTTTTGTTTGTTTGTTTGTTTTTTATGAATACTGTGCCCGAAGTGCGTATAAAATTATATCTTGAGAAGACACCTCTTATTACCTAAGTCTAGAAGGGAGACTAGTGTAGTCTCTAGTTTTTCTCCTGGTTCACTCTATTGGCAATGGCAAGAGGTAGATTATTGCACCAGGCTGCTCGGAGCCACTACCAAACTGCCCTGAGGAAGGGCCTGTCTTTGGTCTTGGTGGTACATACAAATGCCTGATAAAACACACATAGTCATCATGAAAGAAGAAAGATCTTCAGACTAGCTAATTTCTTGCTAATTTTGCCTATTTGGTTTCGTGCTCTCATCCTTTGTGTACCATATAAACCCCAGACTAGACTCCCCAATATCTTTAATTTTGCATGCTCCACACAGGGTTGACACTGATAGTCCCATGGGTTTTAAGAACCTACTAGAACTGATACTTTTCCTGAAATCAGAATCAGGGTTTCTGTTGTCTGGAGTATGGGAGTGTGAACTGTTCCCCGTGTAACATTTGACATGGTTTAGATCACCTCCTCAGCTGAAATTAAGTTTATAACAGAGAAAGAAGCTAAGAAGGCAAAGGGGCAAGTGAACTTCTAATATTGCTAAGAAACTGCTAGACAGGCAATAACCTTGTGTTACAGAGTTTAACATTTATTGGCAAATAAGCAAGCTGGAAATTATTCCCTTCTTTCACATGGCTTCCTGCCCAGTAAGCAGGTTTCCATCCAACTTCTTAACATCTTTTCTGAACATGAGCTCTTCTTTGTCAAAAGTGATCCTATCACCCAGGCTCAAATGTCAATCACAGTTCACGGCTAAAGGCATGCCTGTCTTGTATTGCATTCATGGGTACCTTGTCTCCATAAAACTGTCTTTGTTTTTATTCATTAGGTCATCTACATAACCTTGCTAATGGGAGACAAAAGGATGTAAAAGCATTGCCAGAGCTACTCCTTTACCTCCTTCCTATCCCCCACAAAACCAACTCTCTCCTATGTATCCTGTGAAAAATAAGCTCTAATACAGAGTTGAGACCTAATAGCTCTAATTTAAAACTGCATTCTTTCTTATCAAGTATGAACAATAACTTCATCTTTTAAATTTGGGGGGTGGTTTGCAATGTTGAAGCATTTACCTCCTGTGGTTTTGGTTCTGCTCAAAATTTTTCAGGCTTGAATTCACAGACTGTAACTGTAGTTAGCTAGGAATGGGGAGAGATCATGCCTGAGAGTGACGTAGTTCACTCCGGTACCCACTGGGGATTCTCATATCTTACAAGTTTATTTCACCACTACAAAACACTTGAATTAGCTTAGCTATCCTTCTTTCGTTTACTGATCTTCATGTAGAATGTCTTCATATGCAATTTGTTTTTGTAAGTATAAATGTATCCCAACCATTGTGGAGACCTTGTTAGTAATTGTATCTGTTTTGCTGTAAGCATGGAAGAATTGAGCAAACAATTATTCCATTCTGGTCAGTAAATCATATAAGGCTTTTTTTTT
>VZRU01018984.1:20369-32359 GCA_013398155.1 Pedionomus torquatus | reverse complement strand
GGTCTGCCTGTACCTGTTGCTTTCAAGCAGCTTTGTAGGCAGCCTGTCCCTCCAAAGCAGCATGGGTAGCTTCCTTTATCACATTAACAGTGCTTTTGTGCTTCTTGTTCCGCGTTAAGCACGTTTTATACCTGTGTGTAGCTTTCCAATGCGCTTAGTCAGTAGTGTTAAGAGAGTTTTCAGCTCCTTGGAGCACTTCAGAAGTTTCCTAGAATGCGGGCTTTCCCCTTGAGTCGATTTAATGGTGTTGGCAATACTTGCTTGTGGTGGGAATAAGGCGGTGCAGGCTGGGGTTTTGTTTATTTAACCCGCTGGTGTTTGTGTGATGGCAACTCCTGGAGTAGGATGATCCTGGTTTGGGGGAGTTCTCATGTTTTGGTTGGATGATACCAGTGAGAGAAGGAAAGAGTGCTTACTGAGGGGTTTAGGAGTGTTAGATCCTTTGGTCTCTGCTTCATTTCTGGCTTGAAGGACCAAGACCCTGAGGAAATACCGTGCCAACAACCTACGGTGGTGGAAGTTGAGTGTCTTCCCCCTTCTGAAGGAGAGAGAGGTGAAAGAGAGTATCTCCCTGTCGTCTTTGTGGCCATCCTGGCCCAAACCACAACAGGAGTGAGGACTTTTAGGGGATGAGGTGAATACAACCATCAGTGTTTATCTGTCATCTTGATTCTGTGAAGCTTGAGTCTATAACGTGGTTGCCTGTATCAACAGTTACTGAAGCTGAGAGTTCAAGGGGACTGAAAAGTTGGAAGAGATGCAAGCATGTTAAAGCCCAGACTAGAATTACTTAAATACACAGAGTTATTTGAGTGTATATTCAGGGTTATAGTAGAAGACTAGAAGTATTTCAAGGAACTAGTGGACAAAGGTGGAAGGAACTCTGGATTTAGAATGGAAAAGCATTTAAATTCTCACTTAAAATGAGAAGTACTTAAGAATGAGGGCAGTTAAAGAAGAAAATGTTGAGGTCTCAGATCAACTTAATGGGTTTATGATGCTGGGATTTTTTGTTAAAGTAATCTTGAAGATATCAGGTTAGAGGTTTGGGAATTTTTTGTGTGTTCTTGACTCAAGGAAAAGCTGCAGTATGCTTTATTTAAACTTTCATAACGAACAGAATACAATGGCATGAAAATTTATTAGGGAGACCGATAAGAGAAATTGCAAGAAGTAAGAAATCTGAAGATAAAGTACATTGAAAGGAGGAGCTGCTAGATTGAATTATTAGTGATGCTTCTTTGTGTTTGGTGTTGAGACTATAGCTTGGAGAGAACTTTACAGAAACTTCATGAAGACAGAGCTGGGAAGAAGAGATACTGTCAACACAGAAGCAGATTAAAATATCTCCTGAGAAGAGCATGAAAACTTCTGCAGCTGTATTAGTAAAACCAGTTAATTAAATTGTACAGAATGCAAGGTCACCTGGAACTGGGAACTAATAGCAAATTTGGGATTTGTTCCTGCTCTGCTCAGCAACAGAGGAAAAAGTTAAGCATATTGGTACTGTAAGTCAGAAGTGTAAAAGTCAAAACAGTCAAAGGGAAAAGCAAAGCACAATCATAAGATTGCATTGGAAAAGGGGGTGTATTTTTTTTTCATAGAAGTTTAGAACTATTACTCTTGCATATGTCGAAGTGGGACCTTGCTCAAATAATGACTGGCTGTCAACAAGGTCAAACTGAAGGAAGTGCAGAAAGGTAGGAAGGCTGAGGGAACAAGACAAGCTAATTTATCAGGAAATTAATAATATTTCTGTATAACTCCATACACTGCCTAGTACAAACAGCTGGGGTACCTGGGATTAAGGATTTAAAGCCAGCATGGCAAGGTTATATGCCTTGCCTACCTTATCCTGCCTTGGCAGGGTATTAGGGTCTACGTACTCAAACTAGCTTGTGTAGGTATCCATGTGACACGGAGCTGGATTTCTAGAATTTCTAATGAAAGGCTGAGGTGGGATACATCTGAATGGCCATAGAGAGGAAAGCAATTTATGATTGAGGGCACTATTAGCAAACAAATTCATTGAAAAACTGCCTTGGGGATGGGGAGGGAGAAGGGTCTAGAAGAGATTACTAAGGCTGTGTCTCTGTTTGTCTGTGTTAATTGTGAGTAATTGCTGCTAAGGACCTGGTATTCACACAGGAATGATTTCAAGGTTTCTATTTCTTTGGACTAGCTCTAAAGATACAATATATGTACTTAAGACTAGTCCATTATACAAATCAAGCACAGAAATTTTCCTTTAAAAATAAACCCCATGCTTTGAATTAAAGCAGTGATGTATGTGTACCTTAAAAGAACAGAGAAAGCTGAAAGATCTTAAGATGCCAAGATGACTCCTTTTTTGAATCCTTTAGCTACAGTACTCTTTCTGCCTAATCCCAAAATTTCCAAGCTCTGGCTCCATCTTCAGGACATAATGATGGTACTTATCTCTATCACTGAACTCATCCTAAGTTTTTCTGAACTTGAACTCTGTTGCCTGCTGTGGAAGGTGTATGGATTTATGATTCTAACGAGTGCCACTTTACTGCTGTTCTAAGCAATGTTCTTTTTCTATGTCCTATTTTGATTCTAGAAATTAAAAGCTATTGTATCACTTGTTCTCACTGGAGCAGTTGTAAACGTGTTCTTCCAAGTCTAAATGGCATTATCCTGCTCGATCTTAGCTTAAGTAATCATTTGGGAATATTTAATTGCTTTGTAACTTCATGCTTATCTGTTGTTCAGAGGAGACAATCGTACACTAATAAGTATGTAGGCCAAGGACTTCCAAGTATATCTGTGTCATGTGCTCTAGTTGTGTCCTTGAGAAATTTGGGTGTCCCGTGCTCCAGAATCCTGGCTTTTGCTAGTCTGACACCAAAACGTGTACAGGATCGCTTCCTGAACCAGGGTTTTTCTGTCTGCACCTTGGACAAGTCACTTCATGCATTCTTCACTTTTCATTTTGACTGTTTCCATATGATGCTGTGAACATGAATTACCACATCCAGCACATGAATGTATGTAGTGACCAGAATGCTGGAAATAATCTCATGATGGCTGCCATTCTAAAATAATCCTTATGACCTTCCAGCCTTGAAAGGAGACTTTTTCTTGTAGATGTGTACTTTGGACTAATCTTTCCTTGTAGCTTTTACTGCTTGTGGTCTGTTGGTTGCTATAGCACCATGTGTTACCGGTTTTGTGGGCATTCCAGAGAAATGTTCTCTGTAGCTGTCTTTCATAGTAAGTTACCGAATAAAACAAAACCTGATTTGTGTAAGGTAAACTGTGGTCTTCTAATTTGATGGCTATAAGCCTGTGATGCATCTTGCCACTTCTAGGTTGCTGTTAAAAACTTCAAGAGTGATAGATTTTTCTGGACACATGATTAAAGGTGATTTAAGCTCTTTCAAGGTGGAGGAATATTAACTAAATGTGCTTTATCAATTTCCTAATGAATTAAAAATTGAGGAGATGATTGAAGCCTGGTAACGGTGTCTGGTATATTTCTAGCCACACTGTGGCAGTGCTGGAGCAAGACTGACTTAACTTTTCTTTTCCAGCTCTTATTAATGGCTTCTCCGAAGTACCTGCACATCAGAAAAAAATGGTATATCTCTGTCAGCTTTTGATAAGAATTGAAAAAGGAAAAAGTCTTGGTAAGTGCCCTTTTTTTTCCTCACATTTGTTTAAATAGATCTGCATGGACTTGCACATAGGTGTGTTAGGCTTTCACAAAGTCATTACTTGACATATAGATATTTTGAAAAAGTAATATTACTGAACTCTATGTTTTGGACTCTGCATTCCACGAGTGACTGAGCTGTATGCAGGACTAGTGTTATTCTGTACTGACTGAATTAACTGCTTTGAGTTTGAATGACTAAATTCTTCCTAAATTACAGCTATGAGCACAGGCTGAGGGAGCTGGGGCTGTTCAGCCTGGAGAAGAGAAGGCTCCGGGGAAACCTTAGAGAAGACCTTCCAGGATCTGAAGGGAGCTCCAGGAGAGCTGGAGAGGGATTCTTGGTCAGGGAGGGGAGTGACAGGACAAGGAGGAATGGTTTGAAACTAGAAGAAGGGAGATTTAGATTGGATCTTAGGAAAAAATTCTTTGCTGTGAGGGTGGTGAGACCCTGGCCCAGGTTGCCCAGAGAGGCTGTGGCTGCCCCATCCCTGGAAGGGTTCAAGGCCAGGCTGGATGGGGCTTGGAGCAACCTGGTGTGGTGGGAGGTGTCCCTGCCCAGGGCAGGGGGGTTGGAACACGATGATCTTCAAGGTCCTTTCCAACTCTAAACATTCTATGATTCCATTTTCTTGCTGGACTAGCATCAGCCAAAGAAATATACTGGAAAAGACTGACTAGCTGTTAGTGAGCGATATTTCTGAGTTAAAAGCACAGGATGTGTGTTGCTTTATGCACATGTAACTCTAGAAGTTAAAGTAGGACTGACAGTAGGAATAAAAATATGGATGAAAAGGATGACTGCCTTTGTTTCTTACAGAAAGAGCTGCAAGGCTTTCAGCTGGCAGCAGGTCCTTGGGTCTTACTACTGTCTGCTGTTTGGCTGTATTCACGACTTACTGCCAAGCCGATTTTGCTTCCATGCTCAAGTTTCTGGAAGACTTAACTTTCTTGCTGCAAATTTTCACTGCTTGATAAAACTCACTGGAATTTAAGGACTTCAGGAAGCAGCCTTGCCAGCATAAATATGGAAGAAAAAAGTGTATTCTAGCCTAGCAGTGCCTTGTCTTCATAAAATGAAACTTCTTCTGTTGCTTGTCAGGTTCATAATGCTCTTCTTAGTTCAACTTGAAAATCAACTTCTAAAATACTCCATCATATGCAAATTATGAAACTTTTCTCATAATGCTTTAAAAGATATTATTGTATATAACATTTGGGAAGATCACTAATAAACACACATTGAAGTCTAGAGAATGACTGATGCGGTGAGGAAGATGGCCTGTCCTTAGGTGTTACATCAGCTGTAGTTGTACAGTATATATGGAAAGCTAAAACATTTTATGGTAGTATTCTGAATTCATTTCCCATTATTAACATATTTAATCTGTACTGAGTCTTTAAACAGAGTAGGCTGTTGCAGCAGCTCTTTGAGTTAAACACTTTGGTTTTCATATGAAAATGAATGTAATGTGAGGTGTCATATTACTCAATTGAAACAGTAATTGGAGAAACAGCAGTGTTATTTTTTTTCTTATACATATAATAATATTTAATTTCTTTTGTGTTTGTCTTACTGTGGTGGATATAAAATACATTTTTTTCAGTGTTTCCTAATTGTTCATAGAATCATAGAATGGTTAGAGTTGGAAGGGACCTTCAATATCATGGAGTTCCAACCCCCCTGCCCTGGGCAGGGACACCTCCCACCAGACCAGGTTGCTCCAAGCCCCATCCAGCCTGGCCTTAAATGCTTCCAGGGATGGGCAGCCACAACTTCTCTGGGCAACCTGTTCCAGGTGTCTTACCACCCTCACAGTAAAGAATTTTTTCCTAATATCCAATCTAAATCTCCCCTCTTCCAGTTTAAAACCATTACCCCTTGTCCTATCACTATGCTTCCTGCCAAAGAGTCCATCTCCAGCTCTCCTGGAGCTCCCTTCAGATCCTGGAAGGTCTTCTCTAAGGTTTCCCCGGAGCCTTCTCTACTTCCAGGCTGAACAGCCCCAGCGCCCTCAGCCTGTCCTCACAGCAGAGGGGCTCCAGCCCCTCTGAGCATCTTCGTGGCCCTTTGCTGGACTTGTTCCAACAGTTCTATGTCCTTTCTCTGTTGAGGACTCTGGAGCTGGACACAGTTTACCTTTTGAAAAATACTGTATGAAATATATTGTTATAATATAATAATGAAAATATAAAATAAAATTTTGAGAGATTTTTCTGCTCTGATGGCATATAAAATGAAGGAATAAGTGAGGTGATGACCCAGTCAGTCAAAATCTTGAGCTAAGCTGGGGGAAGGGGGGTGCGGGCGGGAGAAGCGGTCTCATGCACCCTCCAGCTCCTGCTGCATCTGTTCTGTTGGCACAGGCTCTTGTACAGATGTGCGATGACCAGGCTGGGAAACTGTTTCTGCCACAACTGGTCACTGATCCTGCCTGCTGGGAGCTGGCCCAGTGGTACAACAGTATGGGAGGCTGCGTTTTTCAGTTACACACCCATTTTAAGCTGTTGGTATTTCCCCTTTCTGTTTAACCCCTTCAAATATAACAAAGTTAGGATATGAAAATATAATGAGAGACTCGGGGGGGGAACATTTAGAGTTGTGGCTCTTAGAAAATTAACATTATCCATGCCAAATGTTTTTGTATCTCATACCAAGCTTAATGCAAGAATATTAACACCAGGTTAATGTTTCTAAACTTAGCACTATTACANCTTAGAAAATTAACAGTATCCATGCCAAAATGTTTTTGTATCTCATACCAAGCTTAATGCAAGAATATTAACACCAGGTTAATGTTTCTAAACTTAGCACTATTACAAGTGGTATTTTATGTGTCTGCTAATTATTGTTTGCTTAATCTCCCTAAAAAATGCAATGGTAATGTTAATAGCAAGGGTAGGAAGAACCAGTCTCTCTGGGAAGAAGGTGGCTATTTCAGTTCTCTTAAGCACAAACGAAGAAGGAATTAAAATTACATATAGTAAATATTACTTTATGCAATTACATATAGTAAATAGTACTGTATTATGCATAAATAATATAATATATTTTTATTCATCAAGGTTTTTAAATACCTTTTTCTTTCTCCCCTGTCCCCCTTCCTTCAAGAAAGCCCTTTTGAAAATGATCAAGGAATTTCACCTTTGGAATCTGCTCTGTCTTTCTGGACTTTACTTGAAAGGGAAGAAATTAAACTGGAAAAGCTTCACGAGGATATTCGTCGCTTGATTCAAATTCAGGTCTGTGTGACTTCACTCAAAATTTGTCAGGGTGCTACCTATCCATCCTGTTCAAACAGGGCTCCTTTTACAAAAAGCTGGGGCTGTTAGTGGGCTGAACTGAATTTTCTAATGTTGTATTTTCAAATACAGAGTAAATGCATCTGTCCAGGGGATCTTTTCCTATCTAAATTTGTTCCTGATTGTCCTAATCCTAAATTGTTTTCAAAGCTGCTAATCTGAAAAAATAAATAAGATATAAAGAGATCAGTTTAAAAAACACTAGTACCTCGAGAGCTTTAAAATATATTATTAATAGCTTTCTTTGTATTAGAGAGCTTTTTATTTCAAAGAAGAACATGTTAACATGTTGACACCTACTGGGACTGTGAAAATCTTTCAGGGAAAGATGAAAGCAATCGTTAGTAAGTAAGTATGGGGCATTTTGTGTGAATTGGGAACCTTTTAAATGCCTGATGGGAGAGGTTTTAGGCCTTTATAAATGAGGTTTAATGTTGCTTCAGAACCAGGAAGCTTTGGCAAAGCTGGAAAAGTGTGACTTCTCTTAGTTTTTTCCCTGAATCTCCAGTAAAATGTGTTCCAGCATATCTTATTATTGTATTTGTTGTAGATTATAGCAGTCCATATGGAAAAGGGATATTTCAAGGAGGCTGCTGAAGTTCTTGAAAGGCTGTTTACAGACTCGGAAGCAGATAAGGTAGTAGTGTGTGTAACTTCTGTTAAGCTCTCCCTTTTCAGAGGAGAAATGGGTTTTCAAAGCTAGCAAATGCTACTTGCATAGAGTTGTCTTAATTACTGCCTCTGCAGCCACTTATGCACCTGTGGCACTTGAAGATAAAAAGGACATTTGTGGCTTATAGAATTGAATTGATGGAAATAATAGGCATTATTACACTCACACTTCGTATGAGGCATTGCTACAAAATCTGGAAACTCGATCCTGCTGCTTTTTCAGAGTAAAAGCAGTATAAACAAGCTGGTAGAGGCATACTGACTCCATAATAATCAGTCTACTGACTTTTTCTGAAGCATTACGGTGTGCTCTATTTGTCACCTCTGATTAGGGTTCTACATACGGAAGCATCACAGGGAAGGAAAGCTCATTAGCATCTGTAGTATAGAGTGGATACTGCTATGCCTCTGTCGGGAAAAGAATGTGTGTGGATCTGGCCACCTCCTGGTTTGATGTGGACTGTGTCATTCAGAAAGATTCAAGTTGAAGTGTGTATCTCTTTATAGTATTTTAAAGTGCACACACCTGAATTTGCTGGGATGGAGAAAAGAGCAAAAAGACTGCAGGGGAAAAAAAAATGCAAAAATACTGCTTCTGTCTTCCTCAGGTGCATTGGAAAACATGTTCTATGTAAATTACAGCATGTGTGTAACTTACTCTTCAGATAACTGAGTCCCCTGAAGGAAGAGGCTGTTTGGAAAGTGTAGGTTGCAGTAATAGCATTTAAATTCCTAAATAAGAACACAGCCTGGTCATAGAAGTTAATTCTTGGCTTTGGTCTCTGTAAGATTGAGAGGCTGATAATCCCAACTTCACATTTTTTCTATCAGTACTGATGTGTCCCTCGTTCTACTGTGATGATGAGTTCTTTTCCTGAACACTGTAAACCCCTTTCTATGGCAGTCTTTTTGAGGCAGGAAATGCAAAAAGAACCCAGTGATGAGTGGCTTTTCTTGGGCATTTTTGCTCCACTGACAACCCTGTTTTCAGTGTTATTCATACGGGGATTAAAAATTAGGACCTCTGGAAAGGTACACGTAACCATTTACTGAGCACATGAAATGAACTCCTGGTATTATGCCTTGTTCACTTTAGAACCCTTTCAAACTGTAGCATGAAGCCGCATAGGCATATTCAGAAAACCTGATCATCATGTTTAGCTTTCTGTATGTCCTCTTTAGCATAGATGCCAAATTTATTTCAGGATGTATTTTTGTGTTGTATAAAACTGTGATTTTCTTAGCCTTTAAGGACAAAGCTGGCAACTGTGATCAAAAGCAAGGATCCATACGTTCCCCTTCTTCAAAGCTTCAGTTATAATCTTTTGATAAGTAAAATCAAGTCTTACATTGAACGTTTTATGACAGAAAAGGAAACCAACTTCTTACTCCAGGTATGTCAGCACTGTTTTCAAAACTTACATCAAGGAGGTACCTGATGAAATAGATTTATACTTTCAAGGGTATTGTTTGGATGATATTCAGTTGTATTGAATGAAAAGGAAGCTTTATCTTTCTTTGCATTATCTTACCTGTTAAAAAAAAAAAAAATTACTATGTTGAGGAAAAAGGAGTAAGAATCCTTCAAAATATCTTTTGGGAACATCTTTTCCATAACTGTTTTGATTAGAAAAATAGTTAGTAAAAAGACTTAATTAGTGTGCTCTGTCATTAGTGCATGTTTAAGAGGAGCAGTTCTGATCTGAGATACCTTAAAAGATAATTATATAGTAAGTTTTTATTTAGTTTAAGTTTATATGACTTCTTATACTGAAACTAAAAGATCAAGACCTGTTAATTTGGCTAAAAGCTTTAGGAATGTCAGGGGAGTTTGGAGATAGGAAAACAGCAATAAGAGTTTTCTGTAAATAAATAACTGTTCCTTACAAACCATCTTGCTCAAAAGTGATTTAAAATTGGCAAGAGCAACATTCTTCCTGCAGCTCATCTTCAGGAGGATTGTAAAGAATTTCTCCTATGTTTACTTCCTGCAAAAGAATATTGAACTAGTCAATTGCAAAAACACAAACATCTAAAGGTAATAAGAAGCAAATTATAAATAAACAAACCTGAAGTTCCCCTGGGGTTTTCATTTTCTTACCAGAAAGAGAGACTAGAGAACTTAAATGCACTCAGAGTATAATACAAGGAATAGCTTTAATGGTTTCGCTTGACTACCAGTTTTCAAGTTTATTTTTCAAGTCTTTTTCTTTGAACCAAAGAGGAGATGGAGGTTTGGAGGTATTGGAGAAGGCCCAGAACTCTGTATTAGCGTCCCTAGGCCTTTTCTTACAAGCTCTCCAACTGCCTGCACATCTGTCTTACTGTCTGCACTGATGGTGAAAATACTGCTTCTCAAAGATTACTTTGCACTGAGTTACCCTGGGACGTGGAGGAGACAACTTTGAGAAGAGTTCCCCCTTCTGCTGTGCAATACGCGTCGCTGTTTCCCAGTAGTGTACTCTACAGAAAGCCAGTCCAGCTTTACCTGCCGTATCTCTCTTCTCTTTCCTCTGCTGCCATGTGTAGAAGTATATTCATGCAATATTTTGGGTTGCAAGGGAACTTTAAAAGGTCTTCTAGTCCAGGCCCCCTGCAATGACCAGGGACATCTTCAACTAGATTACATTTCTCAGAGCTACATTGAACCTGACCTTGAATGTTTCCAGGGGTGGGGTAGCCACAACTTCTCTGGTCAGCCTGTTCCGGTGTCTCACCACCATGTAATCTAAATCTCCCCTCTTTCAGTTTAAAACCATTCCCCTTCATCTTGTGGCTCCCCTCCCTGATCAAGAGTCCCTCCCCACCTCTGCTGTAGCCCCTTCAGGGATTGGAAGGGGCTCTAAATTTTCCCTGGAGCTGCTCTGTCTCCTGGCTGAACCCCCCCAACTCTCTCAGCCTGTCCTGGTATCAGAGGGGCTCCAGCCCTCCCAGCATCTTCATGGCCCTCCTCTAGACCTGTTCCAACAGGCCTATGTCTGTTGAGGACTCCAGAGCTAGACATGATGTTCCAGGTGGGGTGTCCTCGGAGCAGAGGGGCAGAATCCCCTCCCTAACCCTGCTGGGGCTGTAGCCCAGGATGGGGTTGGCTTCTGGGCTGCCAGTGCACATTGTGAGTTCATACAAATTCATGTCCAGCTTTTCACCCCCCATAAGGGGGTCTACATCACTAGACTCTTTCATAGGCCCCTTTTTCTAGTTTATTATCAAGCTGGAATCTACAAAATTGAAGCTCCTCCTGTTGAACTTCTTGTGCTTCAAGAAACTCTTGGAGGTTAACTGCCCTAAGACCAGTCTGCAGATAATGTGTTACAAGGAAAAGGGATCTATACAAATAATGTATTGAATACTGAAGACTTCATAATTTTTCTTTTCACTTCATTTTTCTTTTAAGTGAATTATTTTTAGGGACAAGTACAATTTGAAAGCTGCTAATAACTTCTAAAATAAGATATAGTGGCTTTTTTTGAGTAAGTCCATTCTACTCTTTTTCTGTATGGAAACGTGTCCTCACTTTCACATGTGTTTTGCTACCATCAACCACTGCAAAGTCTGAGATGCGTCTTCTGAAAGTGTTAGTGTAGATCCTGCCATGCTCCAGAACTAGATGAATTTCCAAGGCCTGTCAGTTTTCAGTTCCTGATCTGATATAAAAAACAAGCTTTGGAGTACTTTGCAGAAATTAAGACTGCAACTGCTATGTTTCATGCATCTGTGCATTCACTTATTATGCATGTTTTCACTGTATTTCTGTGTGTCCATATAAATATCACTTGTAAGACTTCTCTGCGTTGTTAACTGATAGAGATCTTGATGGATTTCAACTGAACACGCTACAGTTGCTTTGAAACTACTTATTTTAATGGTAATTCTGAAATTAAAGGACATAGAACTGTTGGAACAGGTCCAGCGGAGGGCCATGAGGATGATTAGAGGGATGGAGCCTCTCTGTTGTGAGGACAGGCTTAGGGAGCTGTTCAGCCTGGAAAAGAGAAGGCTCTGGGGAGACCTTGGAGCAGCCTTCCAGGATCTGAAGGGAGCTCCAGGAGAGCAGGAGAGGGACTCTTGGTCAGGGAGTGGAGGGACAGGACAAGGGGGAATGGTTTTAAACTGGAAGAAGGGAGATTTAGATTGGATATTGGGAAGAAATTCTTTACTGTGAGGGTGGTGAGGCACTGGAAGAGGTTGCCCAGAGAAGCTGTGGCTGCCCCATCCCTGGAGGGGTTCAAGGCCAGGCTGGATGGGGCTTGGAGCAACCTGGTGTGGTGGGAGGTGTCCCTGCCCAGGGCAGGGGGGTTGGAACTGGATGATCTTGAAGGTCCCTTCCAACTCTAAC
>VZRU01018984.1:5672-20080 GCA_013398155.1 Pedionomus torquatus | reverse complement strand
CAGGGTCCTCCTTGGAGGTTGGCCATCGAAGAAGGGAAGTTGACCCTTTGATCCCTCAGCTTTTAGATGGGGCATGATGCGGATGGGATGGAATTACCCCTGTTTTGGTCACCCCTGGTGACCCCAGTTTTGGGTCACCTCTCCTGTCCGCTCTTCCTTGCAGGTGGGACCCATCGACGCTTTTCTATTTCCGACCCTCCAATGGGGCAAATAATGAAATTACCTGCCCTTGGTTGTTCTAGCAATAAGGGCCTCCCTGCAGAGCACTCCTTGGGATAATCAGGTCTTATCACTGCAAGACAAAACAGTTCTGAACAATGTGCTGTTAATTTCAGAGGTTAGTTAGTTAGAAGAGGCCTAGCTAAGAAAGTAAAATTGTAAAACGGAAAATTGGTTCATTTTACCTCAAACCAGGAGAAATTTGAAACTTGTAGAACTAGGAGTAGGTAGGAGGAAGGATGTTAAATTCCAAATTACTATCCAGTGGAAAGTTAACTTTAAGCACATCCTATATTTTTAATCTTGGCATTTGCATCAAATAGCTTAGCTTTAAAGTTAAGTACTTGTTGAAGATGCACGTTTTTCAGTTTAAACAGCTGTTAGTCTTGTATAACAATAAAAATAGAAATACATCATCTTTTTTTTTCCCCTTCATCTTTGAGTTTCTTTTAGCCCTGCATTCCTAATTTCAGGCTATAAGGTGCCTGGAGAAGAAAGAAGATAAGGAAAGGGAATTAGTCTATTAGTTTTTCCTTACAGCTAAACACAAGATTTTCTGACTTAGCGATGCTCATGTGATGGGAAATAATTAAGTTGCTGAAACGCTGGGGGAACTTGGAGCCCAATTCCTTCCCTCCTCTTCTGACTTTCTTTTGAAAAATACCAAAGTTCTAGGTTTATCACCACTTGGTTTTCAGGGAGAATGAACTGTAGTCTTGAGTTGGGATAGAGCTTGTATTTCTAGAGTTTTATAGTTTGGATACTTGGCATGGCTTAGTTAAAGAAATTACTGATGCAGAGCAGGCAGGAAGACAAGTCATAAGGCTTTCTTTTGGTTGTGGGTTTTTTTTTTTTCTTTGAAGGACAGTTCCTGACACAATTACATCTGAGAAGTATGATAAAAGATTTGGTCAAAAAAACCCTATAGAAACAACTCCTAGATTGTGAAGAAGGTACAAAGCAATAGATGTGCAAAATGCTTCATGTCTTCTACTTAAATGTGTAACATCTTATGTGTTTCTCTTCCAGATACAGGGAAGGGAGGTTAAAAGTTAATAGACTGGAGCAGTGAAGTGTTTGTGTGTCACTTTCTGTAGAGAAGTCAGGATTTTCTTTCATGTAAATATTGTTGAATCATCTGTAGCAGGTTGCTGCCTAGGAAATAATTTTTTTGGCTTCTTTTTGTTTTCAAGATTAACAAAAGAACATCAGCGTGTTACCAACCACTCACCTGGAGACACAAAAAGCCCCACAGTAAGGTAAAATATCGTTACTGTTCTTGGTCATAACACGTCACAAAGTTCTGTGGAGCTTTACTTCAGTTCTGTCTTCCTTGCAGACCTCATTCAGGACGGCGACACAGGGCGCACAGAGTTCTTCGGAGTGAGTATTAGCTCATTTTTACCCTTTCAAAACAGTCATGTCAAATACTTTCTCCCTCCCCCTGGCAATAAATAGGTTGATAACTGCTCTCCAATGTGATTGCATTAATATAAAAGGGATTTGGAGGGCAAACCTGTCCCAGTTCTTGTGTGGTTTCTGTGCAAAATGCAGATCTGGTGGCTGTCAAGTCTAAGAAGCTGTGAAATGGCTTAAGGTTCTCTGGCAGCTCATTTGGCAAAATCATTCCCTATTTTCTGGTTCGCTTGGGATTTTGTTTGCTTTACTGGGCTTTACAATACTCAGCGCAAAAGAAAGCAGCCAGAGTCTTGGAAATTGTCTTTCTGACAGGGGGAAGGAACTAAAGAGGATGGTTCGTTGGGAAAACAAATTGTAGTATAAAATGCACCAAGTTAGGATGCTCATGCATCTTCCTGATATTTTAAAAAACTTATAACATGGGTTATATAAGATATGAGTAGATTCTGAAAACCATGAGCACCCTCTTACACAAGGAGATGACTTTATAGCTTCTGCACGTGGCTGTATTGTACTTGGAGAGACAAAATCTTAAGCCTTGGACGCTTGCAATAGTTGGAACCTGACACGTGTCCTGTAGAAGTCATGGAACTTGTATACAAATTCTCCTAGCTCTGATTGCTGGCTAGTTTCCATTTTCTCTGTGTAAAATGAGAACATTCTGTTTTTACTGAAATGAAATAACGAGTTTCATTGTTACATACCAACTTGTAACCTAATTGTTTAAAATATAATTCTTCTGGGAGCTCTGTTTCATAGAAAATACAGTGACTATTTTACTATTTTGGATAAACTTATTCTCTGAGTCCTTGGGCTAAGGTGAGAGTGACGTGTGTACATAAAGTATATTCATGTATAAGCAGACACGGAAATTATCCCGGTCTGTCAAAGAAGGTCAAAATAGTTACGCTTTTGTGTTATGTAGATGTTAGAATGCAAACCTGCTGCCTTAATGTTGACTCCTCATTGGTCTGGATGTATATTGACTGTCTTCTAGGTCTGAACAGCTTGCAAAATGTGGAAAAACATGCAGATGTCTCGGCTTGTGGCAGAAGAAGACAGGTTTGTACCCATCCTCTGTTTTAAATGGAGATTAATTTTATCTCTGCTGGGTAGAATTTTTTTCCAAACTTTTTCTGACTCTGTCTCCAAAATGCGTGGCTTTAAGATTCCCTATTACTCAAGCTGTGCTACAGTTCCTGAAAATGTTTTTTAAGTTCTAATTTATCTTTTTTTTTTTTAAAAAAAAGACCTTTCTTGTTCAGTCTAATGCTTACGAGCTTTTAATTTATTGAAATACACTAAAGCTTAGTCTGAGCCTTTTTAAAACAAGGGGGGAAAAGAAATGGATTTTGATTTGAATTAAAGAATTTGGATTTGAATTAAAGAATTAAGTTTGGATTAAAGAATTCCATATATCACTTTCCCAGCAGAGATTTGGGGCAAATTTCAAAGACTTTTTATTTACTTGATTTATTTTTTGTTTTGTGGTGGTTTTGGATGGGATAGAGTTAATATCTTTCCGAGTAGATAGTAATGGGCTGTGTTTTGGATTTGTGCTGAAAATGGTGTAGGTAATCCAGGGATGTTTTACTTTGCTGCTGAGCAGTACTTGGACTGGGTCAAAGCCTTTCCCGCTCATCACATTGCCCCACCAGTGAGCACAGTGAAAATGTGTGGTTAATTGGGAAACAGTTCTACTTTTTTAAAAAAAACATAAAATAGAGTGTTACTATAATGCTACATTTCAAATACTCATTAAGAGAATGTAAATGACTAAGCTTACTTCACCAAATGGCTTCCAAATAATTCTACTCTGGTCACTAATGCTAGAATTCTCTGTTGGTGAGTAGGACAAAAGTGTATGTTGTAATAGAAGGCCATTTGAAGTTAATTTGATGTTGGAGTTTACTGTTAAAACCTGACTTTTTGCACATAGCCCATTTTCTTGTTATTGTGACAATCCAATTAAACACATGTGAATGAAATTAATAGTAAATAATTGTATCCCCATTGTTGGATTCCTCCTGAGTATATTTTTGGAAGCAATATGGAGTCATCAAGATGTTGACATAGAATCATAGAGTGGTTAGAGTTGGGAGGGACCTTGAAGATCATCGAGTTCCAACCCCCCTGCCCTGGGCAGGGACACCTCCCACCACACCAGGCTGCTCCAAGCCCCATCCAGCCTGGCCTTGAACCCCTCCAGGGATGGGGCAGCCACAGCTTCTCTGGGCAACCTCTTCCAGTGCCTCACCACCCTCACAGCAAAGAAGTTCTTCCTAATATCCAATCTAAATCTCCCCTCTTCCAGTTTAAAACCATTCCCCCTTGTCCTATCACTACGCTTCCTGACAAGCGTGTCTATTTGGGCAGGAGTTTTTTTGTGTTGTCGGATGTTCATTTTGACACTTCATTTTTCAAGGAAGGACAAACTTGCTTTTTCTTGAACTGCTCTTGAGGAGCTTTCTACTTATTCCTGCTTTTTTAAGCATTTTTACCAAAGTTTAAATCTTCAGTAACGGGCTATCCTCACATTGGCTATTCTGTCCTTGGAGGTTAAGCCCCTTCCTACATATAAATAGTTTTTTACTTTCTCACAAATCTCAGGATTAGTTAAATCGCTGAGAGCCTCTTTAAGACCTGCAAATGCAACTGATGCTCTAAAAAATAAATATTAGCACTTCCAAGATTTGTTTGTTGCCTTCAAAAGTTTAATAAATGACTTTATTCCAGCTTATACTTGGGTAAGTGTCTTGTCAGCCAGTTGCTGGTAAGAGCACACACTACTGTTGTTTTTGTTTTCAGCATCAAGATTTAAACTAATTAGACCACAGCTGACACAGAGCCACTGACAGCTTTGTTTGCTTAATTTTATGTTGAGGTAATCAGTTACGAGGTCAGCTACAAGCGCTGTGTCCTGGTGTAGGGCTTGTGCACACATCTTACTAGGAAAAAAAAATATAGATGTCATGTTCTTAATTCTATGGGTATATAGTTCAATGTTAATTGATGTGTAAAGACTAAATGTATAGAAAGCTACACCTGATAGTAGGAAAGAACTCATTGAAAATTTTATAAAAACTCGAAAGCAATGAAGGTTCAGGACTATGTTTCTTTAAATGCTTAGAAAAGTAGGCATTTGCTGTCTGCGTGATATTTATGCTATACTCCCTGCCAGCGAGACCTCTCATAAATATTGTATAAAAAAGCAATGATATTGGCCTTTTAAACAATAAATCTCCTCCTCTGCTTAATCATCTGGGTTATAAAATCGTCTGCATGCATGAAAGAATGCAGTGAATGTCAGAGCTGTTGACTTCTAGAACTTCCTCTTCCATGTAGTCCCTCTTTCAATGTTGGCATTGTTAGCGGTTGTTTTCTAAATGGCATTTCACTGCAATGCTTCAGTGCCCATTTTCAGCCTTTCACTGCCGTGTTTTCAGGGAGCTGCGTACGACTATCTGCAGTGCTTATTGAAAGGAAGCCTGCTTTATTTTCTCCTTCCTAAATTAGGGCATGCCAGTGTCACAATTCAGGGAACTGTTTGTACTCAACTTTATGTCCCTCTGTGTGTCTGGCAAGTCGTGTGGGTCGTCTCAAATCTGACCAACGCTTTGCTTTAATTAAAGAATGTCTGAAAAGCTATGTTTCCAGAATTTAGGCAGACTTGGACTGGGGGAGAGGGAAGTCCAACTATATTTAAACTTGGAGGGGGAGAAATTGGAACAGTCCCAGAACGCAAAATCAAAGAAAAGAGGTTACGAGAGCAGAACTGGCTCTAAGGAGTAACATGGTAGAATCATAGAATCCTCCAGGCCAGAAGGGACCTCCAAACATCATTTAGTTCGACCCCACCGCAGTCACAGGGACACCCCCAACTAGCCCAGGTTACCCAGGGCCTCATCCAGCCTCACCTTGAATATCTCCAGGGAAGGGCCCTCAACCACCTCCCTGGGCAACCTGCTCCAGTGTTCCATGGTATTTGGATACATGAGGGTATGTCTATATGGTCTGTCTGGCAAACTCAAGCTTGCTGTGCCGGCATTCTGACCTAGCCAGTAGCTCAATATAAGCAATTCAAAAGCAAAACCCAACCCTTTTAACAGCAAACGTAATTAATCATTACAACAAGCAACATGAGTTGTGATTTGTCTTTCTCGTTGGAAGAATTGGAATTATCTGGTGCTGTAGGTTCAAGTGTAACCATCTTAGTTGAATAAAGATGTTATTCAGGAACATTTTCTGGTATACTCTGAAATGAGATGAACTAGGTGGTTCCAGTAGAATTGCTGGCCTCTTAACAAAGTTGTTTTTAAACAAAAACACCACCATTGACTGCTAATGCTGCAAAAAATTGGTGGAACAGGGGATATTGGGAAAAGGAAGTATTTTTGATAAAGGTAGGCTATGTTAGAGAAGTTTTAGGTTTCTGACTCTAGAAACACGACTGAACAACCACCACTGTTAATTCTTTCCCTGCTTAGTGAAGTTTATCAGTGATCGGAGTTTCCTGAAGGAGCACCAATAGCCTCATTAAACTGGAATAAGTCCAGTTTCCACATGTGAAGTTTGATCATTGTGTACCTTGGCTCTCTGTTTTGTATAGATGCTTCTTGCAGAATAACCAGAAGACAATTTTCATCAGGCTGAGTGTTACCTAAGTCTCACACATGCACACCAGAAGCAGCCCCTCGCTTCTCCCCTCTGAGTGCTGCTGCCACTTGTAGCAACTTAAATTCAAGGGAAAGAGAGAACCGTGTAAAACAACACTCAATTGTTATTTGGCTCATCCATGGTCCCTGAATTCTTGTTGCTCTCAAGGACAGAATCTTTTTTTAGGCATCCCCAGAAGTGTTCCAGGTCATTAAGAACTCAAAGTAAAAAAGGAAGAATTATACTAGTTGGCTTTATCAAGTTTAAATTTCTGTAAGTTGATTCTATTCCTCTGCAACTGCGTTCCCTTTCTAGCCAATTCTTCACAATTTTGCAAGTTTCAATTGTAAAGGTTAAGCCACAGCAGAAGCAGTTTATTGCTATGGCTCCAGGAGAGGACAGGGAGCGGCAGTGACAGCCCCCTGCTGATGTGACCCCTGCCCAGCTGGGGCAGCTACGGAGTTCCTAGAACTTCTAGAAGCTATTTCTCACCAAAACTGTGTGAGATAAGCAACGTGTAGTACATAATACTGAGTATTTGAGCAACCTGGTGGGAGGTGTCCCTGCCCTTGGCAACGAGTTGGAACTTCATGGTCTTTAAGGCTCCTTCCAACCCAAACTGTTCTATAATTCTGTAACACTGAATTAAATTCCTCAGACAAGGAGGTTTTACATCCTTTTACAAATACCATATATACTTTTTACAAATACAGATCAGGCATCCCAGGCAGTACATACTTCTACACATACTTCCCTCCTTTCTCAATTAAATCCTGACCAGTAAGGCCATTAGCTGCAAATGTTTCTTAATTAATCTCTCATAGACCTTTGTAGGTCTCAATAGCTACTTTTGCAATTCAGTAATTGCAGTGCTTTTGGTCACTTGCCTACCTAAATTTCATACTGTTCTTATGAACAAGTACTGACCTTTTTTGCTACTTCAGAGCAACTTAAAATTAAATAAAGCCCAGGCAATGGTTAAATGCAGAAAAAAACCCAGAGCTTCCTAGTTGGATTTTGGTTGAAAATTGACCATTTGTCTCCTTTCAAAACTTAGTATGACCCATGAGACCATCAGGAGCAGCAGGACATCTCCAATGCCAGAAACAGAAGTGAACACAGATTAATTAAATGGAACAGCTCCACAATACCCTCCTTTGTCCATCTCAGTCTCATTAACATTTTTTAACTTTACACTTTTTCTGTAAGTTATTTCAGATTTGGGGGGATAAGTTTAGAAAGAGCATGTTAACAAGCTGCAGTTTAAAATAGCAATTAATACTTAGTTTTTTAGAAATGGTTTTCTACACAGTTGTTTCAGCCAGGGACCCTGTCCTGCATTCAGTTAAATGATACACCATTCGGTTGGCCTAAGGAGGTGTGTTGATCATTCGTCAATGTGATTGTGGATTTGATCAGATTTTAAGGCATTTCTTAAGGACCGGGCTCCATCAGAATAAATTCTTTTAAAATAATTTCATAATGAAGTTGCTAATTGCTATTCCAGAGTGGAACAACGAGAGTATATAACACACCTTTATTAAAAATAGGTGTGATAGCTTACAGATCCTATATATCCTTATACATATGCATGTTTCCATAAAGCTACAATAAAAAGTTAATACTCAGTTCTTCTTCGTGCTTTTCTGTAATGATAAGTTTTTAAAAGTCAAGTGTTTGGTTTCCTTAAAAAAATTCCATTTTCTTTTACTGGGTGCGGTCTTATGGGTACTACATACAGGGCTACAGCTTGAGAGATCCTTGCTAGAATCCTGTTTGAATTGAGCTATTTGCATCGAGAAGCAATTAAGAAGGCACTAGTGCACTTGAGAACTTCATCAGAAGGGATTGCTAACGTGTATCACAGCAAGTAGTTTTCTCTCCTCTTATGAGAGAGATGGCATCCCCTAAAAATGAAAAAGCTTGTAGGACAGTGAGACTGAAGTTGACTCAACGAACATCTGAAAACAAATGCGTAGCTGCTACCTGAGGATATGGCTGATCTCACTTTCAGATGCAACATCTATGTTTTGCTTCTGCCAGCTTTTTAAGTATCAGGATTTGTCTTTTCTAAGCACATGGGAATCCCTTTGGTGGTAGTAAATGGTGTCTTGGTTCTAAGGTCCTGGATTAACGTGTCACAAAACACTTTCTCTTTGTGATGCACACGGGGAACAATCAAGGTTTGGCCTGACTCAATCAGCTAATGAAGCACAGTTTGGGAAAGCAAATTTTGACTGAAACAAGACTTTGCTCAATGTCCCGTTTTCCCTTTTCCCTTTCTTCCTTGTGAAGGCTGGAGCATCTGGTTCTTGTTTCAGGAGATGCCTGCTACTGTGCTCTAACACTTGACTTGGTAACCTTTGTTGTATTTAGTATTAGTAGTATTTAGAAGAAATCAAAGTGACCCTGCTGACCCTCAGACATCTCCACGCTGTAGTAACTAGAGAGCTGGACAAAAGCTTGCTGTGAGCTTAGTTCTTATGTGACTATCTTTCTCTCTTTGTATACTTGCTTATTTTTTTTTCCTCTGTTCTTCCCCTAGCGATGGACTTACAAAGAAGATTTGGCGCTGAAATCTGGCGTAAAGGAGTTTGGAGTGGGAAACTGGGCTAAGATTTTGGTCCATGGTGACTTCAACAACCGGACTAGTGTCATGTTGAAAGATCGGTGGAGAACCCTCTGCAGGATCAACCAAGGCTGATTTGGACTACAGAAACGTTTCCCTACACAAGGACCTGCTCTAGCTTTTCAGAATAATAACTTATTTTAGTCTTGGGAGTCTCCAGCCACGTTGCTGTCCTAAAATCTGAAGCAGAACGGTAATAGGTATAAAACATTTGCGTAAGCTCGCTTGCTTGGGTGATGATGACTTACATCTAAAGCCTGGCCTTAATCTAAGTGCAAGAGATGACCTAGTTTCTGAAATATGGCAGCGCCTGCAGTGATTTAAGAAAGGTTACTTATGTACATAGAGGTACTAAATGACTGGCAACACGTTTAGCTTGACAAAGCTAAACTAATTAATTAGTTTAGCTAACAAAGAACCAAGTGTTCTGTATTTTTAAAGGGTTGTATCTCCACTCTGAGTATTTTCTCATTTCACTTCCTGCCGTATAACCCATTCCAGTGTGATCTGCTTCACTTGAAATTTTGGTCAGACTTGTCATCTCTGTCAGTAAGTTCTACCAAAAAATGTGTGTTTTCTCACAAACTGATTCCTTTTTTTGTTTTGCGGTTAAAAGGGATAGTTTCTTGAAGGCTGAAACATTCAGGAAGTATTAAGATTAACCCCTCTGCTTTCTCTTTTGGAGGCCTGTTTCCATTAAGATCAAGTGGTGAAGCACAGTCACAAAGGCTTGTTTCCCACCCTTGTTGTGGGCAGGACCTCAGCCAGATCACCTTCCTCATTCTCACCACCTGGTTTCTTCTTGGAGCCGCTCGAAACAGCGGCGTTCAGTAGTCTTAAGGTTCCCCAAAGATGCTGCGTGTCTTAATGGTAACTTTTCTCAGCCTTAAGGCTTAATTTATTTTTAGCAAATATTGTGAACTTTAGGATAAAATAGAGGCTTCCTCCTTCAGCAAGGAACGCCAACAATTCGAAAAGTAATTCAAGAAGGTGTGTGACAAGCGCAGGAGCACAATATGCATCCTCTCTGGTGCTGTAACAGTAATTGAAATGGAGTAATAGGGAGTAAAACAGGGATTTGAGCTGTCTGAAGTTTTAACTAATAAGAAATAATTATTTTTAATGTTAGCCAAGGCTTTAATCCTGAAGTTACGCTTAGAGATAGTTCACACTGTGTATTAGTGATGGGAAGGTCAGAGCGAGACCCGCCTCCTCAACTCTGCCCAGCCTTTAGGAAGGTGGCTGAACAGGTTCCATGTGGAGGAAGAACTACTTGTTGTTCCTCCACTTGTAGTACAGACAACTGCGTGGATGGTACTGGGAAGGAACAAGATCTAAACTGAAATCCGGTTTTTAGCTTTCAGACTGTCATTTTTATTCACCCTGGCTATTTAACGATGACAGTAACTCTTCTCGGACCTCAGAAGGTCTGGCTGGCTCACCACCGAACAGGAGCGGTGCCTGTAGACAGGACCCTGGCCAGTAAAGGGCGAGAACTTTAGGAAAAGCGACTACTACGGTTAGAAACGTTAGCTCTTTAATTACGAAAGAGAAAGGCGGAAACGCACTTCTACTGTTCTAATACAAAAATCAGTCTTAGCGGTTTGTATGAAGGCAGAGAGAGTTTCCCAAAATCCTTTAAAATGCGTTTAGGCTCCAGAAATTGCAGCAGAAAGATGTAGCTTCCTTGGCTTCGGTCTTAAATTTTCTTCACCTTTTTGTTGTTGCTGGTTTAAAGGTCTTTTACACTTTTACGTAAAAATAAAGCTATGGACGAGGGGACATGAACAGTGCTCCAGTTGCCGAATCTTCTTCCAGGTTCCTTGGCACAGAGAGTTGCCAACTGCTTCCCAGTGCAAGATTTTACCTCTGAAATGCGATTTTAAAATTATGGAATTAAAACAAGGATTTAAAATACAGAAAACTGTATTTCACGTCACTAGGTTGTGTCGCATAGCATGTCAGAAGATTAGATTTGCTTAATAATATAAGACTTTGCTCATCTAGCTCTTAAAATGCTTTCTGAAGCAAGCACTACATTCCCTGGTATATGGTGTACAGGATGGGGGTCGTACAGACATTAAGTACTATGTGCTTCTTACTTAATAAATGTATAGATCAAATAAAAATCTGTTTCAAACATTAAATGTCTCCCTTCAAAAGGACGGCTCTAGAAATGTGTAGAGGTTTGAGAGAGGAGTGCTGATCCACTGCTGTTAAACCCCAAATCAGGTTTGGATTATGGCAGGAAGTAATGTTTTTAAGTGCCCACAGCTGGGAAAAGACCTCTTGTGTTACAGACCTCGCATTGCACTGGAGAGCTGGCCCAGCAGAAAAGGACCTGGGGGTGCTGGTGGGCAGGTGGCTGAACACGAGCCAGCAGTGTGCCCAGGTGGCCAAGAAGACCAACAGCATCCTGGCCTGGATCAGGAACAGCGTGGCCAGCAGGAGCAGGGAAGTGANAGGTGGTGGAGTCACCATCCCTGGAGGTATTTAAGAAACGAGTAGATGTGGCACTTCAGGGCATGCTCTGGTGGTCAGAGATTGTTGGGTTGGGTGATCTGTATTGTGGGGTTTGGTTTTTTTTTTATGGTGTGTGTATGGTTTGGCTTGATAATCTCAGAGGTCCCTTGCAACCATGAAAATTCTGTGGTTTTGTGTATGGTTGGACTCTGTGATCGCAGAGGTCCTTTCCAACCATAAAAAATTCTACAGTCCCTTCCTGATAGCAAATAAATAACTGAAAGCACTGAACTTGTAAACTTAAAATTATTTCCAGGTTTTAAAAGCTATTTCCACGAGAACTGAAAGGATGAATCTGAGCTCAACAAGACCAAGTGTGGCTTCTCGCGAGACCTCGAGAAATCTCAACTTGGGTTTTGCTACAGGGAAGAGGGCGGGAAAAACATCTTCCTTTACCCGTCTGCGTTGTGACCGTCTCCAGAGCATCGCTGCGTGTGGGCGTTGATGGCCGGAGCCTGGCAGGCGACGCACACCGTGTGTCCTTCTCGCAGGTACTGCATCCAGCGGGCGTAGGGCCGCGTCTCCAGGGCGCAGTGCCGGGAAAGGGATTCCGTTTTAAACTCCACGCAGTACCTGCTCGGAAGGAAAAGTTGGGACGTTGACTCCTGACAGATAAAGCACAAGCCAGGCCTGCGCTGAATTTAAATGCGCTTCACAACTGCCACCCCTACGCTGCCTAAGTGCAAATTAGACATCGCCGGTGCTAACGAGTCTTTTTCCGACCCTAACAAATGAGTCCTTAAAAACATTAAGCGAATATTTCTCATTCTGTGCCCCAGCCCAGTGCTCTGCGTATAACCCCTCTTTCTGCTTGTGTTCCGTATTCTTAAATTATGTCAAAAACCAGGAACCCGTATTTTTTTCTTCGGTTCTGCCAAAAGAGCAAACGCAAAGGAGGCATTAAGAGAAGCCACCGGCTTTATCCTCCTGGGGAAAGCATCGTGAGCATCACAGACCCAGTAATTTAAACTTCAGAACCAGCTCTGCTGGTCACCAAAGAATATTATTTTACTGCTTGTGTCAATTCTTTTTTTTTAATAAAAAAAGCTCTCTTGGGACTGACCACATTCAGCCCGTTTTGTTCTCAGGCTCACACGTAGAGATACATTCGTGCAGCATCATTTACCGTTTGCTTTCAAAAGCAGCTCTCCCCCCCTCCCCAGATTCACCCCGACCCCAGCATCTACATTTTTGCCTACATAATTGCCTACCCGCAATTAGCACAGCAACATCTAGAACACGCAAATGAACGGCGGGAGAGCGCTGTGGTACAAGCTATAGCTTATTGTTTAATCACTGCGAGTCTAATTGCGTTTTTTCTCCGCAGCCAGCTATTTTCTATTGAAGGAGATGACCCACATGCATATGATAAATAGGTTACCCAGTTTCTCCTTTGTCTGAGGGCCAGAGAGAAGACACCGCTCGCCGTTGCCTTTCTTTACCATATTCAGAGGTAGTTATGAAAGCGGGGACTGCGGAAGAAAGCGGTTACGGTAAGGCACGGCTGAGTCACTTTTCAGTTCCTCTAACAGCGGGTGGGTGGATCGGGAGCTTGTGGATGGTGATGCTGACTGACTGACCAACTGGCTGACTCAAAAAAATGGGAAAATAAGGGCAATATCAGACCCTCAGCCCCATTTCCCTACAGCTGCGCTCTCTCCTTATTCAAAAGAAGTGCATCTAGAAACTCCGGCCATCTGGTCTGTGAGGGAGTAGGATGTGCTGGAGATCATTTGATACTGAAGGAATGCATGCAGCGTGGCTGTACACTTAATAGAAATGAAGAAAAACCGAAGTAGGAAAAAAAAAAAAAATAGCATAAATTGCAACATGAGAATAGAAAGTAAGGTTTTGGATTACAGCAGCCTTCCAATCCTTACAGCCCCTTCCTGTCCCTAACGGGGCTCCAGAAAAGATGGGGAAGGACTCGTTATCAGGGAGTGGAACCATAGAATGAGGGGTAAGTGTTTTAAACTGAAAGAGGAGAGATTTAGACTAGACCTCAGGAAGAAATTCTTTGCTGTGGAGGTGGTGAGACCCTAACCCAGGCTGCCCAGAGAAGCTGTGGCTGCCCCATCCCTGGAGGGGTTCAAGGCCAGGCTGGATGGGGCTTGGAGCAACCTGGTGTGGTGGGAGGTGTCCCTGCCCAGGGCAGGGGGGTTGGAACTAGATGATCTTGAAGGTCCCTTCCAACTCTAACCATTCTATGAATCCATAAATTGTATTTTTAACCACCTGGCTACAGACAGATGCTTTTCTATTTCCTGTTCATTAACATCGTTAAAATTTATGAAGGCCCTGATGGGCAAAAAAAAAAAATGAAGAAAAAAGAGCATATATACCATGCTCATGGCCGCAGTCCTCTCCCTGGTAAGTCAGGTATTCCAGGCAGCCAGCCTTCTCCTCCAGAGCAGGACAAGGTTCCCCACCGTTTTTAGGTTCCTGTTGTACGTAGCGCCTCCGTATCCGCAGGTGTGGTTGGCACTGTTCTGCGCAGCCACTCCAGTGGCTCCACTCCC
The DNA here is from genome assembly GCA_013398155.1 of Pedionomus torquatus. Classification (NCBI taxonomy): domain Eukaryota; kingdom Metazoa; phylum Chordata; class Aves; order Charadriiformes; family Pedionomidae; genus Pedionomus; species Pedionomus torquatus. The sequence goes on along the minus strand of VZRU01018984.1, from coordinate 6,115 downwards.
CCACAACACATGGAAGAGCTGCAAAGCAGGATGAAAATATTACTAGGAGTCAAGACTTTGGTTATATTCTAATTGCACTCAAAAGCTTGAGTGATTTGGGCTCCTCACCACAAAAAGGACATTGAGGAGCTGGAGCGGGTCCAGAGAAGGGCAACGGAGCTGGTGAGGGGTCTGGAGCACAAGTCTTATGAGGAGAGGCTGAGGGAGCTGGGGGTGTTCAGCCTGAGGAAGAGGAGGCTGAGGGGAGACCTTCTGGCTCTCTCCAACTCCCTGAAAGGAGGGTGTAGTCAGGGAGGGTCGGTCTCTTCTCCCAAGGAACAGGTGATGGGAGAAGAGGAAATGTCCTCAAGTTGTGCAAGGGGAGGTTCAGATTGGATATTAGGAACTATTTTTTCCAGAGAGAGGGTTATTGCACATTGGAATGGGCTGCCCAGGGAGGTGGT
>VZRU01018982.1:326350-338082 GCA_013398155.1 Pedionomus torquatus | reverse complement strand
TTGGTTGGTTTTTTTTGCCACATGCACATAGCACCACTGTAGATGCATAGAAGTAAATAACAGTTTTAAATGTTTTGTTGAGTCACTCAGCTCTGAAGACTAGGACTTGCAGTATCATGAGCGTTTTAAGCAAATGTAACTCAGCCAAGCTGCAAAGTTATCTACCAGTCCCCGTTGACACATTCTGGTCCCTGCAGCATCCCTATGGGAAGCTGACCCAGGCTAACATTAAACTGGCAAGTAAAGAATGAGTTTGCAATGGGGATTGTTCCTCTGAGCTTCATCATGCGGCTAAATCAATGTTTGTGCTGTGACCTGGAGGGAGCAGCGCAGGGAGCTGCAGTGAGGCAGGGGTGAACATCTGGACAGCAGTGCCAGCTCGCGTGGGTTGCCTGTGCTTTTATGGTGCCCGAGGAGAATTTTATGAGACAGTTTCTCAGCTGGAGTGTGTTTCCTTTCACAAAAGAGTCTTGATTTTCCACAGAATGATGCTGAGTATTGCATAGGTGCGTAGCACCTCCAGATGTCAGGTCCTTTTATGCAGATATCAAAACAGCGGCTGAAAGGTATAGCTTAATCACACATTAGAAAAAAAATCCCAAATTAACTTTTGCCTAAAGTAACAAGGTTTGTATTCTACTTATTATATAAAAGTAGTAGGGCCTGTAGAAAGCATTCTTAGACTAAGAACATAAAAATGCATTATAAAGTTCAGCACCTTATTTTTATGATTCCCATAAAGTCCATGAGATAACAATGTTTGCCTACTAAATTAATTTTCATCAGGCTTCATTGCACAGTCTGTTCTCCCGATGTTTCCCAGGGGCAGCTGCTTAAAGTTCTTGATTTAAATCATTAAATGCTTGATTTATGGTACATGCTTCCGGAGCCTTAGCACTTTTCCAACTCATATTGCAGTGTATCCTTATCCTAATCATGTTACTGTTTAAATATATTTGGATGGCGGGGGATTAAAGCGAACCAGTCTGTTCATTTTCTTACAAAGGAGCAAGATTATTTATCTGACAGTTGCTGTAACAGGCAGAGAACGTAACTCAGAACAGCCTTGTTAGCAAGTTGGAGGCAGACTTACTGCTTCATTGGTGTTTGAATAATATTAGCTGGTGCGGTCTTGCTTCTAAAATATATTCCCTTTGGATAAGATCCTTATCTGCACTGGAAAAGGTGATTATTTGGATGCTGGAATAAATTTAAATTTTTTTCTTTCTTGGAACAAGACAGAGAGAAGTCAGTACCTCCAAGCTTGGAGGACATGAAGTACAGGGCTGGAGGGGCTTGCTTTTTCTAAGCATTCTCCAACCTCCAGCTGCTCACCTTTGACTTTTGTTTTAAAAAAATGTAGAGAAATTGTATGTTCTTTTACAGTGGGAAAGAAAGAGATCTGAAGATATATTTGTTGATACCTAAAAGATATCAGCAAAGACCCATACCAGCCTTACTGACCTATTAAAAGGGCCTTTGCATAATACATAAAATTATTATTAAACTGTATGTTAGAAAGCAAAGAGAATGCTAATAATGCTATTTCAACAATGATAGACTCAATTCAGACCTATTAAAGACAGTCCTCAGTGCAGTTGGGGACAACTGACATGTTCTTCCGTAGCTTAGATGGGAGTGGAACAAGTTTTTCTGACTATTGACCTACTCAAAGCAATGAATATTCCATATTTGGGGTTTTTTTTTTTTTCAGACTTTTTTTGGTACAGGGTCATATTTCCAACAATCATCTTAAAAGCAGGAGCACAGTGAAGGAGGTACCATGAGCATAACCATTCACATGTAAAAAACCATTCTCAATCCAAGTGGGATTGTGATATTTTGTACTCAGTTCTGTGTGTATTTCAACACTGCAGCACTGCTGGTAAGAATACTGGTGCACAGTCTATTTAAAACTGGAATGCTTAGAAATTTGCCGAAAGCAAGTATCAAATTGTTCACAGATGGAAGCTGGTGGTGTTCTTGCAAGTCTCTACTCATTGTTTTTTTGTTTTCAGAAAATAGAATTTAATACAGTGCTGCAACTTTAAAGAGAACATACTAGGAGAAGAATAAATCATGCTGCCTCCCTCCTCCCAGCAAACACCACTTCTTTAGCCAGCTGAAAGATTCCAATATTCGTTTATGTTTGACATTGATCATTTATTTTGATTTACAAGAACAAGGGAATTATGGGTGCTGACAAGAAAACTGTGGGAATTATGCTGGCGTGATTTTAGACGTTATGAGTCAGGGTTACTGCCCCATCACATTTGCCAGATGGGACCAGCCCCTTTGACTACAGCAGCAGCAGCAGTTAACTGTGTGCTTCAGCTCAGCTGCCGCACTTCATAGCCTGGTGTGTTAACCTCCCCCTTGATTTCTTTCCTTTTCACTGATTTATAGGATTCAGTTGCATCCCATTTACAGGATGAATAGGGTTCAGTTTCATCCAAAAGGAGTTCAGGTCATCCAGACTACACCACAGTGTGAACCAAAGCACAGAAAATGGGAACTATTTGGGAGATTTGCTTCGAGGGCACATATAACCTTGACTGTAACTGTGATGGAGACACTCTCAGCAGGCAACAATAAATAATAGGCAGTGACAGTGGAGACAAGTGGGTGAAGTACATGAACTCCCAGAGGAAATATAACAAAACTGGATTTTTTTCCTTACACAACAGAAGGAATGAACATCAAATCAAAGTCTCCTTTAAGGTCTTTTCTGCATGATGCTACTTTCAGTTTCCAATATTCATTGTCATAGAATCATGGAACAGCCCATTTTGTAAGGGACCTCAAAAGATCATCTGACCCAAGCTTTTGTGGGAAAGGGAGACTAGATGAGAATATCCAGCACCCTGTCCAATTGCATCTTGAAAATCCCCAGTGATGGGAACTCACACACAGCCCTGGGGAGATTCTTCCAGTGAATGATTGTTGTCCCTGTAAAAATTTCTATTTTTACATGGAGAAGAAGCCTCTCAGTACAACTGGTACCTGTTTCCCCTTACCCTCTATATGTGGCTGCTTGTGAAGAGGGAGACTCCGTCGTCTTTGTAGTTTCCCTTTAAATATAAAGAGTATTGCAATGAAGTCCCCCTGAGCCTTCTGTTATACAGGAAGAAAAGACCTCAGTCCTTCACACTCTTCCCCTCACCTCACCTTTCCAGTCTGTCCCTCTTTTTCTTCAATTCTGGGGGCCAGAACTGGGCACCATCCTTTGGGTATAGTCTGACAAGCACTGAATAGAATGGAATAATCCTGTCCCTCTCTCTGTTAGTAATGCAGCCCAGCATCCAATTTTGCTTTCATTACTGCAGGGATACACTGGTGACTCATGGTCAGCTTGTTGTCCACCAGGACCCCCAGGTCCCTTTCAGTGATGCTGTTCCCCAACCACACAGATGCTGGCCAGTGCTGGGCTTTTTGGTTATGTTGTTTTAGGTGTAGAAGCTTGAACTTCTCTTTGTTGAACTTCATACAGTTTTTGCTTTCCCACTCTTCCAGCTTGACCAGATGTCTCTGTAAGATGGCTTGTCCCTTTTGATGTGTTCCACCTCACCACCCAATCTAGTGTCATCAGCAAACTTGGTGAAAGAGCTTTCAATGCTGCTGTCCAGATTTCTGAAGATGTTGAACAGTATGGGGCCCAGTGTCAATCCCTGGGGTCTCCACTTGTACACAGGCTGCCAGCCTGAGTGAAGACCATCAATTGCCACCCCCTGAGTGCGTCCCATGAGCCAATTTCCTACACAGCTCACAGACCACATCATCCTGTCTGTATCTCACCACTTTGTCTAGGAGGAGGCTGTGGGAAACAGTGTTGAAAGCTTTGCTGAGTCTCGGGTAAACTATATCCACTGCTCTCTCCATGTGGACAGAAAGTGCAATTTGTTGTAGAAAGGGGGTCAGGTCCATCCGCATGATTTGCCTTTGATAAATCCATGTTGACTTTTCCCAATCACCTGCTTCATTTGGCTTGTAATAATTTCTAGAAAAGCTTTTCCATTACTTTTTGAAGTTTTACTGAAGCAAGGCTAATGGGTTTGTAATTTCCTGGGACCTTTTTTGGGCCCTTATTAATATTATGGAGCATACCTAAAAAACTCAAATGAAAGATGCTGGATCCAATATGAAAAAACTCCCTGTCTCCAGTCACTGCTGGGGAGAGGAAACCAGCTTTTCCCACCTCCAAACTAATTTTTGTCTTCTGATACTCTACGTTGCCTTGTAAACACATGCTGTGACTGTATACCCTCTACATCTTCCTCTTCTGGATCCCTTTCAGGAAAGCTGTGCAAAGCTACAATGTTGATTTTGCTCTCCCTTCTCTTCAGTTGAAAATGCAGGCATGTCACAGCATCACTGTCTGAAAAAAATGTCTTTGCAGACCAAGGGCTTTGTCCACGGCAAGTTCTTCTGGCAGAACTGAGGTCTTATGGTGCAATTCTTGGTATTTCCTCAATGGAGACTGAAGTAAATCGAGCTTTTGCAGTCACCAGTCTGATCTCATGCTATGTGTTTAAATTAATCATTTCTGCCTTCCTCGCAGTTATTCTGCTGAGTCACCTTCTCAAATGTAGTGTCCTGCTTTGTCTAATGGCTTGTTTTAAATCCAGGGGTGTACAAGGAAAAGGGAGGGTACAAAAGCCAGACGGTCAAAAATGCACTGCTTACTCAGGATGCCTAATAAAGTCAATCAGAAATGCCAGTAGAGTTATACCACCTCATCTGTTGCATGCTGCTTGTCACCCGTAGTTTTCAGACTGCTTTAGGGAGTAAGCAACCAGCACAGAAATACGTGTGGAAACATGGGGAAACAAAAATGCTGAGAGATGGCAGTAATCAGCAAGACACAAAGATGAGCATGGGCCAGGCCAGGGAAGAGAAGTCAGGTCTTGATGCTTTGGCCAGACCATACTGCTGTACTCGTAAAACAGAAAAAAAAAAAAAAAAGTCAGCTTTTAGCTGGATGCATTTAAAAAGAGTTGTCTGTTTCCAACTGGAACTCCCTTGAATTCTTTAAAATCATCCTTACAGCTTTCTGCTTAAAAATTTACTACAAAGTAGGAGTGAGAATCTGATGCTTGCTACCATCTGGCTTTCCTTAGAAATATGGCACTATAAAAGGGAGATTGGCTTTACTGTAGGGTTAGCAATAAAGCTGTGACTGCTTCTTCTTTTATTTAATGGAAATTTATAGTAATATTTTATATTTTGCTTTTGCCTGCCTCTAACGGTGCTTAAGCTGCGCGTGAGAGAACCTGTCTACTGGCTGAGAAGCTACTTGAGAGAGACCAGCTTCAGTGAGTGAGGTTTAGTCTCCTTGATTGAAAGTGGGAAACTCCCCTCCCCTCTCCTCTCAGGAAGTTGGTGCTTTTTATTGTATACTTGGATAGTCTTGTGGTTATTACATAATTCTCCCCTTTCTACTGAAACTCCAAGGTTTCTGTTCTGTGAGGTTTGTATTATTTTTGGGTGCCAAGTAGAAGATTTTACTGTTTCAGTTTTGAGCCTTTGTCACTTCCTCAGAAGTTCACACTAAATTTTTCAACTATTCTCTTTTCTGAGGCCATGGTGACAAAGTTCCTTTTTCTTTCTCCCTTCTTCTTTTTCTTATTTAAAAAACCCAAACAAATAAAACATTCTCCAGATGTTTTGTGATCTCATTCCTTATTAACTTTGGAAGGATCTTGCCTACCACAGAGATCAGATTCACTAATCTATGGCTTCCCGACTCCTCCTCAGTTCCTTTCCTACAATGCTTCCAGGAATGCACAGATACGTATTTTGGCATCAAATCTGGATTCCATGAGCTCAGACCTTCAAATATATTTAATTACGAAAGTTCTTACTGTATTTTTTTTAAACAGAGAATCTAATTTCCATTCAAAATAGCATACAAATTAGGTAGCCAGTTAATCAGTGCTTAACCAAATAATTTCCCCTGACATGAAATCTGAGGTGTTCACAGAGTCACAGAATTTTAATTGCCTGGAAAGGGTGACCATCCTTGTGTGGTGAGTCAGCCCTGGCTGGATGCCAGGTGCCCACCAAAGCCTCTCTATCACTGCCCTCCTCAACTGGACAGTGGAAAGAAAATATAATGAAAGGCTCATGGGTTGAGATAAGGACAGGGAAATTACTCAGCAATTACTGGCACAGGCAAAACAGACTCAGCTTGGGAAAATTAGTCTAATTTTATTACCAAAGAAAAACAAAGTAAGATGAGAAATAAAGAAATCTTAAAGCACATCCCTCCCACCTTTCCTGTCCCAAGCTCAACTTCACTCTGGATTTCTCTACTTCCTCCCCCCCAGTGGTGAAAGGGGACAGGGAATGGGGGTTGCGGTCGGTTCATCACACGTTCTCTGCTGCTCCATCCTGCTCAGCGGGAGGATGCCTCACACTCTTCCCCTGCTCCAGTGTGGGGTCCATCCAATGGGAGACAGCTTCCCAAGAACTTCTCCAATGTGAGTCCTATGGGTTGCAGCTCTTCATTAAATTCTCCAGCATGGGACTCTTCCATGGGGTGCAGTCCTTCAGAAACAGACTGCCCCAGTGTGAATCCCCCACAAGGTTACAAACTCTTCCACCAAACCTGCTCCAGTGTGGGCTCCTCTTTCTGTGGGTCCACAGATCTTGCCAGGAGTCTGCTCCAGTGCAGGCTCTTTACAGATCCCAGCTTCCTTCAGGCATCTACCTGCTCCAGTGTAAGGTCCTCTATGGACTGCAGGTGGATATCTCCCTCACCATTAATCTCCATGACCTGCAGGGGGACAACCATGGTCTTTACCATGGGCTGCAGGGGAATCTCTGTTCCAGTACCTGGAACACCTTCTTACCGTCCTTGTTCACTGGCCTTGGCATCTGCAGAATTGTTGCTCTCACATATTCTCACTACTCACTTTGGCTGCAGTTGCTCAGGTATTTTTTTTCCCTTTCTTAAATAAATTATCACAGAGGCACTACCACTGTTGTTGATGGACTTGGCCTTGGTCAACAGTGGGTCTGTCTTGGAGACAGCTGGCATTGGCTTTATAGGACATATCAGATAGCCTGGGGGCTATCACAAGTCAAATGAAGCACGTGATTGGGAAAAACCAGCATGGATTTGCCATAGGCAAATTATATTTGACAAACCCGTCGCTTTCTACAACAAAGTAACCTGCTCAGTTGATGAGGGATGAGAGGTGGACATTGTCTACCTGGACCTCTCCAAGGCTTTTGCCATGGCTCCCCATAGCCTCCTCCTAGAGAAATTGATTTGCTACTGTCTAGACAAGTGGTCTGTGGGGTGGGTGGGGAACTGGCTGACAGGTTGCCCCCAGGCTGTGGTGGCAAATAGTTCCTTTTCAAACTGGCAACTTGTCACAAGTAGGGTCCCCCAGGGATTGGTACTGGGCCCAATGCTGTTAAATATCTTCATAAGTGATCTGGATGATGGGATTGAGTGTATCTTGATGAAGTCTGTTGATGACATCAAACTGAGTGGGGAAATGGACATTTGGGAAGGGAGAGCCACCCTGCAGAAAGAGGTGTAAGGTGTTGTGCCTGGGAAAACATAATGCAGGAGTGCAGCAGAGACCTTACACTTGTCCTTGTTGAACTTCATGCTAGTCCACTATTCCAGCCTACTCAGGTCTTTCTGTAGGGTGGCTCTCCCTTCCCAAGTGTCCATTTCCCCACTCAGTTTGATCTACCTGGCTGCGGAGCAGCTCTGTGGAAGGGACCTGTGGGTCCTGGTGGACAACAAGCTGAATATGAGTAAACAGTGTGCCGCAGTGGCAAAGAAAGTCAACAGGATGCTGGGTTGCATCAACAAGGGCATCACCAGCAGAGGCAAAGAAATCATTATTTTACTTTACTCAGCACTGGTCAGGCCACACCACCTGGAATACTACGCTCAGTTTTGGTGTCTGCTACACAAAAAATCTGTGGACAAGCTAGAGCAGGTCTTGAGAAGGGCCACCAAGATGATCAAACAACTGGGAAGCCTGCCATCACAGGAAAAGCTGAGAGAATTGGGTTTGCTCAGCTTGAGAAAAGAAGGCTTATGAGAGACCTTATCCCCATGTTCCACTCTTTAAAGAGTGGCTACAAAGAAGATGGAAACTGGCTTTTTACAAGGAATCACGTGGGAAAAATGAGGTGTAATGGGTACAAGTTACTGCTGGGGAGATTCTAATTGGATACAACAGGAAAATTTTTGGCAATGAGAACAATCAGTCATTGGAATATTCTCCCCAGGGAAGTGGTAGATTCCCCAATATTGAACACTCTTAAGATTTAGCTGGACAGGATGCTAGGCCATCTTGTATAGACTGTGTTTTTGCTGAAAAAGGTTGGACCAGATGATCCTTGAGGTCCCTCCCAAGCTGATATTTTTTCTGTGAAGTATGGGAAGCTTCTAGAAGCTTCTTGCATTAGTCCCTCCTGTAGCCCCCAGCTACCAAACCCTTGCTATGAAATCCTGGAACACCTTGTTGGCACTTTTTATTAAATGTATAGTGGATGCTAAGAACAGTGGCTTTTCTTTTTCCTCTCCTCTCCTCTCCTCTCCTCTCCTCTCCTCTCCTCTCCTCTCCTCTCCTCTCCTCTCTTCTTTCCCTTTCTCCTTTCCCTTTCCTTTCTTTTCCTCTTCTTTTCCTCTTCTTTTCCAATGTTGTTCAGTTCCACAGATGGGAAATTCAGCTCAGATTAAGAAATATCCATAGACTGACATTCATTGTGGGAGCTCTGGCTGTGTATTAGTGAGTCTGGTCTGCACAGCAGAGTCCTCTGACTGTGCTTCTCAAAGGGCTCAGGACTAAGACTGAATGGTTTCATGGCCCTTTTCGGGCTACCTGCCAGGAGGTGAATTTCAGTCTTACAAATCATAACAGTGACAACAACAACAATAATAAAAGCTATGAGCTTTGTCAGTGTCATATGTTACTGCTGTTCCAAAATATCTCAGGAGGACTGCTTTTCAACTGTTCCCTCTGGCAACTCTTCAGACAACATTATCCTTTCTGCTTTTCTTGTCAGAACTTGAGAGTTTACTAAAATTTTGGAGGCTGTCCGCATTTGGGGTTTCTGTTCTGGAAATACCCAGTTGCTCAGCGCTCCAAAGATATCTTCATGCTGTTTTTTATGTTACTGTCACTCAGAGGAGCAGCCACAGTTTCCAAACCCACTGCAAACATGATAGGGGAGTTCCAGTGAGAAGTGTAATTGGGTATGTATTTTAGCCCAAACCGTAGACCCACACCTGTGCATTTGCTCATGAGTGCAAGTCTCAGATCCAGTTCACAAGCCAAGCTGAAAAATTCATTGTAAAGGACTTTAAAAAAACCAAAGTCTCCCTTACACTAAAAATTCATTTCTGGTTTGCATAGTGGTCTTCCATGAATAAAGGGCCACTCTTCTTCTCCCTTCAACTTCTTTTAGAGTGAAGCTGCTGTCATCACTTTTCAGTAGTTTTCTCTAATTGCAGTATGGCAAACAAGGCAAACAACCCTGGTATTATTGCTAACATCTTCAGCATCAACAGAGGGAAGGGATGCAGCTCAAAACATTTTGTTAAGGAATATACCCATCAAGATACTTTTGCCACCTCTTAGCTCTGGGCAAGGAAATACCGTACTGTTTTGTCTTGCCAGAACCACAATTTTTCTAAGCATTTCAAGCAAAACCGGTTGTTGAGGTTAATTCTGGCAAAATGACAAAATTCATAAACCTGTTAACTCTTCCCACATCAGAGGTGGGACCGTGTGCCAGCTCTGCTGGCACAGTGTCCTCTCACCTCCCCCCTTCCCTTTGGCAGCTTCACTCCACAATCTCCAACTTACCAAAGCACCCGCCAGGAAATGTGCTCATTCCAGTGTCTGGATCACTGCAGCACGGACTTGTGATGCTGGCATCTCCCTTCTCCAATGAAATGTTGCTTTAACAAATCTTAGTGGAGATGGCAAAATAACCCCACCTTTTTCTAAATGTGATATTGTTCTAGCCTTCCCCATTGCAAGCCATTGACATTGTTGATTCAGCTACAGATTGTTGTCTGTTTTTGGTCATTTTGAGGGACTTGACTTTACTAGGTGCCTGATTTTTTTAGGAAGGAGCTAGATATATGTAAACAGAGAGTTAGCAGATCATAACTTAAATAGCACTCCCTCCCTCCTACTAAGCCATTTGCTTTCCTGACTGAAACCAGTGGTTTGTGATTCTTCACATTATTCTTTTAATGTCATGACCTGTGTGTCAAAGTGAGAGGTTGCTTGTGGATTTTTCTTGTCTTTGAAAGCAATACTTTCTCCAGAGACAAAGAGGCTCTTTTACAACACTTTTAGCAATTGCCATGAGGTGGGAGCTACAAATCGGGCAAGCCTGGGCAGTTGCACGCTGACATTTTTCATTCCTCATGTCCCACAAGTATTTCTCTTTCAACAGGCTTCTGTGCAAGTGAAAAGGAACTTTTTTGTTTCCTTGATTTAGTTATATTATGTTTTAAAATTCCTCTTTGGCTCCAATTTCCCTTTGGAAGCTGTGCTAGCCATAAAAAATTTCACACACCCCTTTTTAATTTTTAAAATTGCAAATTTGTGTTGTTCCTTTAGCCCTATCAACAAATAAGGGACAAACTTACTTAATTTCATTTGCACTCGCAAAGCCTTTGCAAGCTGTTTTCCACAATAGACCACTCATAGCTTTGCACCTCAGAAATGAAAAAGTAGGCAGATTTGGCCTTTGAAAAGAAGCCTTTTCCAACTTTTTGTAAACATTAATGACCTATTCATAAAGAAAAGGGCAAAAGTTTTGCACAAAGAGATATTAAGACATTGAAAAACTCTTAAAGTCTGCTGGAGAAACAATTGATGGTGATAGCTTTGAGTAGACTCCTTGGGAAAGAGAAAAGAGGGCTATGAATGCAACAAAGTTAATCTTGTGATGAAATTAGAATTAACTAGAAGTTTCCATTTCAGTTTCTGGTGCATACATACATAATATGAGACCAGAAGAACAGTTTACCACATCAAACATCAAACATGCCCCTGTATCTCAATATTCTGTCTCTGACACTGTCAACAGTGGACATTTTTTGGAATAGTGTCTGAATGGAGCAGGAATTAAGTGATACCTCCCTAGCATGTACTCCCATTTCCACTGGCTGACAACTGGCAGAACACCTGGGCCATCAGCCTCTTTTCATTTCTTTCAGGCACATCTCCAACTGTGTTTTGACCTTATGTATACCCTAATGTCTTGTGGCAGGATGTTTCACAGTTTAACAGCAAGCTGTGCAAAAAAAAAAAAAAAAAATAGTACCTGCTCATGTTTGCTTTGAATTCTTGACCTATTATCAGCTAATGTCCTTCTTCTCGGCCTTCTATTGGGAGTAATAGTAATGAGTCATTCCCTATTTCCTATTCACCCTTTCCATTCTACTTCTGATTTTACAGTCTTCTGTCATGTCCTTTTTTAGTCACTTTTTCCCCCCACTATTAAGGAATCCTTATCTATACATCTGTTTATTGTATGGAAGCTCTTTGGTACAGAATCATAGAATCCTCCAGGCCGGAAGGGACCTCCAAAGGTCATCTAGTCCGACCTCCCTGCAGTCGCAGGGACATCCCCAACTAGACCAGGTTGTTCAGGGCTTCATCAAGCCTCGCCTTGAATATTTCCAAGGAAGGGGCCTCAACCACCTCCCTGGGCAACCTGTTCCAGTGCTCAACCACCCT
>VZRU01018982.1:279934-320054 GCA_013398155.1 Pedionomus torquatus | reverse complement strand
TGTTCAAGGCCAGGCTGGATGGGGCTCTGAGCAACCTGCTCTAGTGGGAAGTGTTCCTGCCCGTGGCAAGGGGGGCTGGAACTCGATGATCTTTAAGGTCCCTTCCAACTCTAACCATTCTATGATTCTAAGTAGTTATAATTTCTGCACACCTTAAGATAGGATGTGTTGAGTACGTTATACAGGTATGTTCTTTCACCCTGCGTAGCTGACTTGATTCTACAAAAGCTTCCCTATTGATTAAAATACACAGGATGAACTCCCGTGTGTCTCTTATTGAAGAATGCTTTTGGGTGTGAAACAAATTTTCTCAGGGGATTGAATAGAGTATACTGAATTGTTAACCCATCTTTTGTCAAGCTTATGGAAAACATTAAAGGCATCACCTGCATTGCATTGCATTGCAACCTACATCATTAAGAGAAAGCTAGTAGACATGCCACTGCTGCATGAGTATCCTTGTACAGCTTTAGTTACGGGGACATGACTGCTGTCTTTGCTCTTGGACGCAGTGGACTCAAGAAAAGTAAGGATAAGGTACTTGCTGCCTGTCAGGGCTTCTTACTATCATAGTTTGGAGACATACTATTACAGCCCCATTATCATCATGATACTAGTGTAGCTTCTTTAATTTAATACTGAAGGAGCATTGCTTCTGCATTCATGAATAACACACGACAGCAGAGCCAACTGTAGATGTCTGAACATTCAGACAAATAGGAACCATGATCTGAAGTGTTATAAAAACTGTAACTCCTTTTGAAAAGCTCCTTATTTGACAACCTCCTAGATCTCTCTAACTCTGATCACCCCTTTGGGAAAAATCATTTGGACAAAACTTTACGTTGATAAGCAGGATATAAATATTAGATACTATTATAATATTTATCGTCATTATTGTTGATAATATTTCAGTAACATTAAAAACTGACAAATATCCAGTTCTAGATGTCCAGCCTGTGACATTTTAAAGGACTTAGCTTTAGGGCAGTTGCTTAGTGCTTCAAAATCTTGGCCCCAGTTTTCTTCCAACCCTGAATTTTAGTCATATCAACGATAGATGGTAAGTCTTGCAGCAGCTTCAGAGTGAAAGCTTTGGCCCAAAGGAATTCATAGCTCTGAATCACAGTAAATAATTTGCAAAGTTGAAAGATGAATCCATATCCTTCATCAGTTACAATCACATTCGTCATTAAAGAGCTTGCTCTGGTGCCAAAATGATGTTGTGTTTTTTTCCAGACACTGGGGAAGGTAGTGATTTGCCCAGAAAGCATACAAAGACAGATGTGGGGTGGGGGAAAAAGACAGCACATAAACAAAGTGATCAGGACAAGTATGGACTCAGGACATAACAGCTGTCACTGTTTTGAAAAAAAGGTAAATCCCCCTTCTCAGTCCTTACCTTTTATTTACTACCCTATCTCCCAAGCAGATCCCTGCTATCATCACACCTCCCCTCCCAATACAGAGCCTGTGCTCTCCACCCAAATACAAAAGTGACCTACAAGATAAAGGAAAAAGCATGCTTTGGTCACGGAGTTTCTTGGAGATGTTCCAATGGAGTTTATCTTCAGGAAGGATTTAAAACACTGATTCAAGAACATTTTTAAAACTACTGTCTAGCACTATGGATGTCCTTTAAAGCACCAAGTCTTTAGAGATGGATTTAGAGGTTACATGGGATGACACTGGTTGATGTTAGCAATTCCAGTTTCAGAATTTGCTTTTTGTGAACACTTTTTCTATTCGCCTAACTCTCACTGTATTTCCATTAGCTAGCATGGCATTATGAAGCAATGAGAATGAAATGTGAAGTTGGTAGTAATGCCACCTAAGATTTTAATGAGTGTTTCAGAATTTTTAATTTAGGCATGGATAATTTATGGTTAACATTTGAATTTTAGCTCATGAACAATCAGGACAATGAAGAAAAAATGTTTAGTTCCCAAATGTAGGAGTTATAACAGGTTATGGTTGTGAATTAATATCAGTCCTATGGGGACATTCATGGAGAGTTGTTTATACTCACTGAAGTCAGAGTTTATGCATGAAGTATATTCAAGGGCTTTGAATCAAATTAGTGATCTTATCTGCTTATTTATTCTGTGACATTAATGAATCATTCTGAGCAAGCAATGTTCCAACACTTATACACTCAAGTTTCATTCCACAAGATTCACTGCAACAATAAGTAAAGAATCATCTTGGTCATTCTAGACACTTAGAGACTCAAAATGTAATAACTGGCAATTTGGGTAGATAACCAAAAGAATGGAAGAATGGTTTTGCAGACATGAAAGTCTGTGATCATTTCTTTTGACTAGTCTTACACTCTTCAGATGTATGGATTTTATTCCTGAGTTGTGGTTTGCTTTGCCTCACGTATTCTTTTTTTTTTTTTTTTATCAGTGTAGCTCTGCACCACTTTTTTAATAGTTCTCTGAAGAATTTAGTTTACCCTTATTATGAACTTCTCACTTGCATCACCTCCTTCATGTATGCAACAACTTCCAGTCTTCAAAATCCAACTAGTATCTGTTGCTGTCCTCACAGATGTGTCCAAGGTCAAACTCAGCAGTAAGACCATTTGGCTGCACATATCTCCTGTCTGAATCATCTTTCCTTCATTGACCAAGGAGCAGTGTCCATCAGCTTTTGTCACCTTTCTACTTTCCTTTTGGCCTCACTTCTTCCTTTCCACTTTATCAGTGTAGCAAATTGGTTATTTCTGGCTACTTTATTCTCTTCATCTTATTCCCTACACTCATTCTGCATCACTGATCAATCCAATTCCCTATCATTCACTTACTTCCATTAATCTTCTTTTTGATTTGCTGTGCAATGATGTCCCCGCTCTTGCCTTTGCCCTTCTCTTTACAGAACAATATTGCTTTATTGATCTGAAGCTGAGAGCCATCTTTGTGGCCAACTCATACCACCCTCAGCAGTACTTGGTGCTTTCCCTTTCTCATCCATGCTTACTCGTTCCCTTCCCACCGACCCCTTTGGGCTTTCCTCTGGCTGCTCCCCTGCTGATCCACACCATCGTCCCTTTGCTCTCCTCTGATTCATCTGTTGAACCCACACACAGCTATGATGACTTCCCTAATGTTGGCTGACTCTGACAGCCCTTGCATTTATTTTTTGATTCATCTGTATTTTTTGCTAATATTTGGCCTCTGGATTTAATTGCTTGGATATTAAGAACATCAGGCACATGAACTGAGTGTTGTGCATTCTCTCCTTCAGCTGGTTTCTTCCCTAATGAGTAAGTGAATGCTGATCCTAGGAAAATGTAATTCACCCTCACATCACTGTTTTCAACATTTTCTTATTCTTTAACTTAATTTTCTCTGTGTTAAATCTGGGCTGCAGCTGCAATGGGTCCATTTTTATCTATCTCAGCTTTTCATTTTCTGTTTCTCGTGAAGCCTTTTTACTTCTCACATCTTGCTATTCAGGGATGGGGGTTCTGTCTAACTTGTCTTCTTTATTGTTCTGTTGCCTCTAATGAGTGTATCATCTATCTCCACATTCAACACTTCCTTTCCTTTGGCTCCCTCCTCGATTTTCTCCAAGATGTCCTAGCTCTCTCCCAGGGTGAAGTATGTGACATCTGGATAAAAATCTGATTAAAAATATCATCATTTTGAACATTAAAATGTTTGCATACTCTGCTTTACAAACTGTAGATTATTCTTCGCTGAATCTTTAGTTATATCTTCTCTTCCTACCAGCATTAGTTACCCACATCTTTTCCTACTACCCTGCTGGCAGAGTCTTAAATCTAGTTTGCTGTTTTCCTTTGGCCTCAGCTATGCTTTTCCATCCCATCTACCTCAGCTACTGAGAAGTTTTCTGTGTCTGTTTCCTGGGGGTCTTCTACTTTCAGATTCCTCTTTAAGAAAGAAAAAAAAAAAAAAAAAAAGAAAGAAAATAAAAGTAGTCTGACATAGCATCTTTGTCTTCCTTCTTTCTGCCTTTATTAAACCTGCTCACAAACAAGTTATTTGGATCTTGGTGATGCTCAAGACAATATGACCAAAGCAGGGAAACTTAGGATGATTCACATTATAAAATTTAGACCATGCTTACACAATGTTACATACAATTTAGGTATAATTTTAAAAATAAAGTGCCAAGCAAACAAATACTTTTCAGCATATACAAATATAAAGAATAATAGCTATGTGTAACACACTCTAGATCTGAACCATTAATTACTGAAAATATGATATGGCCACTGAATTGAACAAGACCAGAATTCCTGGAGATTGTGTAAGGCCACAGAGTTCAGCTGGACAAAATAAGAACAAATCACTCCTAGTAAAACAGTATGTCCCAATCACCTTAGTCCTGTGGAGCTGTGTGGCCTTGGGAAAGCCAGATGGTTCTGTTATACAAACCTCATTTAAAGTTGGACATGACCCTGCTTGAAATAATGGCATTTCTGGTAAGTGAGTGTTCATTGTACATCATTTGTAGGATTAAGCAGGGAACAGGATATTCATTATAAAAAGGCAATAGAAGACACAAGACAATGTATAAATCTGGGTTTTTCCAACATTTGTGTTGCAGTGAATTCAGCGATTCAGATGTTTTAATTACACCTCTTGGTCAAATTGCAATAGAATCAACATTGGATATGGTTTTTTTTCTGTAACTATAACTTGAATTTCGTTTTCATCCACAAGTGTGTAGAGGCCCAAGAGTACCACATGAAAGCCTGCACAGTAATTTAGCTTTCCATTTATTTTTTTTTTCCATCAGTAATACTTTCCACATTCTCTCAAGCAGTATTCTAGCCTCGAGGCTTTCTTTTGCTTCCATGTTGGTACAATATCATGAGTGATAACTTACAAACCTTTCCTTCTTTTTTTTTTTTTTTTCAACAGAGAAGACTTAACACAGGATGGCTTTTTTGACTAGAGCCAAAATGTGAGTTCTGTTTTCTACACTGGTCCAGATTTTCAGTGACCTGCAAAAGCCACATCAGACCTTCATTTCTGGATCTGCAAAATGAGGAAATGAGCAGTGTCCCATTCAGGAGGCAAAGTAAATCCAGAGCATAAAAACACTGAGACACAAAGATTCTCAGGGGAGAGGGCTGTGAAAATACGTCAAATGATTGTGTATTAAATGGCCATTCTGAAGTTTCAATTAAATTGATTCAGATTAAGTATCAAGAAGTTTCCTTTCCCAGAGAGATTTTATTAGTCCTTTGTTTCAGGTAGAAGAAGGATCTTTTAGGTCTAGTCTTCAGCAAATGCTGCCCTCACTTCTAAAGACATTTGTTTCATTCTCATTGTCACATACAAAAGAGGAACTAAAAGAAAATGCTACATCTTGGAGAATTTAATTCAGTTGTATCTTTATATATTTATAGATCTTTGCCATAAGCCTGTAGAGGTGTGATATTTCTCTCTTATTTATAAAGAATGGAAAGTAAAGTCTGTCTTTCCTGTTTGTACTCAAGCATTACACAGGAATAATACACTTGTCTAATTTGGCACATGCTTTCAAGGTCAACATCCTGCAGCAATATTGCTAAAGGCAATGTCTGGGTTTCTTTTCACGGAGGCACAAGAGAAGGAAATGAAATGAAACATCCATTATCTGGTCTACACCTGGAGGCTCACTGCTCTATAGAGCGGGGAGAGCTTCATCTTTTAACAATAAATACAAGTAGGGTGAATGATGTTTTTGAGGGTTTTGGTAATTTTTTTTTTCTTACAGGAAGACAGCTTAGGAAAAGAAATCTTATTGTCCAAAGCTCAAGGACAACATAAAACCTTTTCTGGACTGAAGCTACTTAATTACGTACTGTCTACCAGACAAGCTGCTGTTCGGCACTTAGCATCATGCTTCATTGCCTGACAGTACAGCTGGCTGGAGGCTGAAATTTAAAATAATTTTCCTTTGCTCAATTTTCTTGTAAACAGCAAAAGAATAGCTGGTATGCCAGACTTCACTGGGAAAGTGCATTGCCAACATGCGAGACCTTTCTCCAGTGGTTTTTAAAAAATGAATGTGATTAGTCTCCTACAGTGCTAAATCAGGACACCTTCAAATTATGCTTCATTTAATCCTTGCTATGGTAGACTCACATTGATCTGAATAACTGAGAACACCAAGGTAAAAAACAGGAAAAAATGGTCTTATGTTAGAAAACCCCTTAGGAAACCTAAGCGAGCTATTGTTAATAGGCAATTTATGAAGTATTCAGTCCAAGAAATCGTAAAACCAGATTATTCAATCTTGGTCTACTTCCACTTCCATTTATATTAATGTCAATTTTACACTACCTGTAAATGCATGTATGGCTTTGTTGTGTACACCGATATTAAAACTTAGAACGAGTATGCAGTCCTGCATTTTGTTTGTGAAGCATGCTGGTGAATTTTGTTTTCCATCAATTTATAAATAAGTAGAGATATAACAATTTTACACATTTATTTGGAATTTACATTAATTTTAGGAACACTTAATGCAAACTTATTTCATAGTATTCTTTCTGGTGAATAGTTTGACTCTTGCAGCACCCAGGTGTGACCTCTGTGACCAGGCATATTTCATTTTCATTAGTATTAAGTTGCACAGATAGTATAAAAGCAAGTAAATGTGTACTTCTAGGGAGCAGGATTCATGCTGCTTTAATAAGTATTATGTTTTACTAGTGTTTATTATACTGTTTATAGTTTTAGGGTCCAGCTTCACTTCTTTTGAAGTCAAATGTGAAACTCCTTTTGCTTTCAGGGTAAGCTGTATTGGACCAATAAATCAGTGTGTTTTTTCCATGTACCCTTGAATTTATGAAGAACTGTTGGTTAATCAAAAAAAGAGTCATCTACCAACTGGTATAAGTGTGTTAAGCGACTGACTTAGCATAGGTTTGGTAGCTGAGAACATATTTTCAAAGCTGTTAACCGAACAGCTTTCTGGGGCAGACTCAAGCACAATGCTCCCTGAGGTTCTTCAAATGTTTATTCAATCTGCTGCATCGCGGTTGTGCTGATTAAAGGCTTATATACATTCTATAAGATGTGCTCTGATCAAAATTTGAAGTCCCTCAGGGGCACTTGGGTTGAAGAGCTAACAAAATTTTCACAAAAAGTAACTATTTCCAGAGAAATTGATGCCTTACTCACAGACTTCATTTACTATACAAGTAAGTGCTTTCATAAATATTCATAAATATTTGAGAAATGCCAAGAACAATCCAAGAAGGAAAGGGAATGTCTAGAGAAATGCTTTTAATAACTGTATAGCTCAAATGTACTGCAAGCTCTGCCTATATCAATCAGCCCAGCGTTTGCATGGATCTTTTACTGGGTCAGAGAGCTATAACTAAAACGTCACATCTTAGCACTTAATAAAAAACACAGCACGGCCACTTTATCATTGCAACCTTGATGCAGCAGCAACTCACAGGTATTTCTACAGTAAAACTTTGTAGTTATGGTGAATGGACTTCAGAAAAAAGCATGTCCGTAAGTTTTGCAAGATCCGGTCTTAATCAAAATTACTGGACTGTTAGGATCGGATGCTTCAGTTTCCTGCATGTATATCTTACCAGGACCACGATTTCAGTGTAAAGCACAAGAATTCCTGTGTTCAGAACCTGCGTTTCCTTAGACCTGCCAACATTCTTTACTGTCAAAGACAAGAAGTCTGCAGAGCAGGAAGGGACAATTGAATTCTGACTTTCCTAATACCTGTGTGTTTAAGAAGTCCTGGATTATCCATAGGACATCGGAACAAAATCTGAAATAAAACATTTCCAGAACAAGAACCCAAATGAACTCGGTGTGAAAGCACAATGTTAGTACACTTAAAGCAAATACACGTTCTCAAGTTCTTTCTGATCTGTAGCCATTTGCAGTGGCATGAGACTGATTCACAGAAACTGAATTTACTGGCTATGAAGCTGCTAGTGGGACAGCAAGTAATTAGTGAAAGATAACTAAATTAGTTATCCTTACAGAATAGCAATTAAAAGCTTATGTGAATTTTATCTAAAGAGAGAATTATGTCCTTTCATTAAGGCATTTTTAAATGTCATTTAAAAGAAAATCACCCTTACATAGTACCATCTTGTCTTTGCTGCAGAAATAACTGATGTATTGCTCTTGATTTGAATTCCACCCACAAACAAAGCCCTTCCATCCAATGTGGAAATGTTCTTGCACACAAGTTTACTGGCCCGTTGGGAGGTATGGGCTACAGCTCAAGTTAGCAGGGTTGCTGGATGCTGCTAATCCATTCACTATTTACAGTGTCTCTTCACAGCTGTAGCTCATTTTGCTCCAGCTAAGCTAACTTAAGAGGCATTAAACTCAAATATAACACTCTTGGATTACTGAGGGAGGTGGAGGAAGGAGATAAGGCTCCTGGGTTTGATAATTGGGCTGGTCAGAGGAGTTGCTGGCACTTGCTGAGGTGTGTCCTGTCTCCTCATATCATAGCTTTGTCGATAAAACCACATAATTCTTCCAAACTGCTCTCCAGGCTCCTCCAGTGTATTGGCTGGGGATTCATTCTGTTGCGTACATGAAGGCATCAGGCATTTGAGATGCCCAGGATATTGGATACATACACAGAGCAATGGATACAACTCAGAGACTGGCAGTTATAACCCAGGGCCTGTGAGACAGTCCTGCTCTTTGAGGCGGCAGCTGGAGGTAAGGTGGTACCTTTAGGACATCTCAAATGGCACCTGGTGTCTGTATCTGAGCAACTGAATCAGGCTTTTCATCTCTGCTGATGATAATGGGAGCTTTCATGCTTCGATTTAGACATCCAGACATTTTGATCTGTGGCTGACTCCAACCCTGATGGAGGTATTGCTTTCAACAACCTCAGCAAGATCCGCTGGAGCCCATTTGTCAAATCTCTAAGATGCCTGAACAGATGGGTTACAGATTTTAAAGACAGACTATGATAAGAATAACAGGGATGATATAATTTTATCTTGCTATGTTATAATATTAGCATTCTGATTCTTTCAAGTGATTAAGAAGTATTAAATACCAGGGACTGCTGAGGCTGTCCAGGAGGATCACCTGAATATTGCAGGCTGGGAGGTAGCTGCTGTCACAGCTTATTGCTACTGGATGGTGGCTGCTGCTGTGATCAGGTCTGAATGTTTACAAGCTGTTTTAAGAAATGGCAAGTATTCTTCCACATGTAGTATATCCCACACCATCAACAAACACAATTAGTTTTCCCTATTGCCCCCTACTTCTGCGGGACAGCTTTGTGGTGGTGACAAGGTCTCTTGTGCAATGTTGGTGGCCAAGTCTTGATGAAGTGATTTCAGATGTTGTCCCCAGTCTGGCCCTTCTGCTGTGTCTGATATCCCTGTACTGGCAGGAGAGAACATATGCTTGGACCTTAGCTCCTTCAGGTCATAGCTTGGTATGTCACGTTAGCTTTAGCTTCAAAATTACTTTTGCTTTGAAGTACTTCACAATTATCAGGACTCACATGCATGTACATGTGCACATAGGCCCCAGAAGGTTTGGGGATAGCCCACATCTGGTTTACTGGTTCAGCTACAAGGAAATGTGGCACACTTCAGTTTCATGGGAAATCACAAAAGTTTGCATGAAGTTTCTGTTCCGGTACAAGGCACAGGTGTCAAAAAACCTCAAAAGACCATGAGTGCCCCCTAAGTGGTGAACCACATTTTCCCTGGAAATGCCCCAGAACAATGGCCATGGAAGTCCCTGAGGACAAGAGCCAGTAACAACTGCCAAACGACAGCAGACACAAGCTCACAGACAACTCAGCAGCCAGAGGAGGTTAGTGATTCACTGATGACTGGCAAACGCAGGATGAATTCACAGCAAGTCTGCATCCAGACTTTTGTAGTTCAAATGAAACATTTCACACGTCTGCTCCTCCTGATGAAAAAAGGTTGAGGCATTTGGAAGTCAGTATAAAGAATGTGACAAACTTAAATCAAAATAAAATAACAGGAAAGATAAAACCAGAGAATTTTTTTCTGCTTGACTTAAAAGGAGTTTGGAAATCATATTCCACTGGGTTGTAGATTAAATAGCTTTTCAGAAATTATTTATCTGTGACTGTTCAGTTGTTAAGTGTGTAGTGTGAGAATTATTTCTGTTGTGGAATGGTTGCAGCATGTGACCAGAATGTGCAGAATGTATATGATAGAAAAGGACAAGAAAGTAAGAGATTATTTTTTTTTCAGAAAGAAAAAAGACACCAAAATAAGCCACTAAGAGCAGACTGAAACTTAAAGTATGAGAAGGAAAATGAAAATGTCACTGATACCTTTTAAATCTGGGCAAACTGAAGCAGATTTTGTTCTCCAAAGAAAGGCTTAGAATTAAAGATATATATGGACATACCTAGTTATCATCTAATATCTGATTACAGACAAAGAAAGTTTAGAAGTCTTGTACCATTGCTAACAGTAGGAAATTCTCATTGAACTCAAGTGGTAAAGATCTCTGAATCTCAAACTAAATGTCCAGGGATCTATTCCCATTTTTAATTTGCTGACAATGTCTCTTTTATGAAAAAGGGGCCATTTTCAGTTCTTTCAAGAACTGTGATACAGAAATGCTCAGAAGAAACTCTCTTCACGCCTTCTTGTTTAGAAAGGCAACCATCAGTATGCTACAGGCTCTCAATATGCACTAAAAAAGAAAAGAATATAAGAGATTCTTTTGGACAAAAAGGTGTGGATGTCATCCAGCAAAAAAATTAATTATCTACTAATTATTTATTAAATGTTTACGTAATAATCATTTAACTGGTAGACAGCAGCAGAACTATGCAGCCTAGAGCTCGTTGTGACATCCAAGAAGATAAATGGGCTACAATATTTAGATTAAACAGAAAAGGACCATTATAATAATATACACAATGAGCAAAGTACCGCATTTCCTAGTTAATGCCAGAACTGAGTTTCACAATGAGTTGTTTGTGGAAAATTAAAAATATAATTTAGCATATCTGAATAAATTATTTTCCACTATGCAGTAAAAACAGAGAAACAAATGGCATAGATTATAGCTCCAAATGCTTGAATATTCTTGGAGCGGAGGCTGCCTGGCAACTTTTGTACCAGCTGGAAGAGTGAGGACCCAGCTGGCTTGGCAGTAGCCACCATATTGTGCCTTGGCTGGCAGATGGCCATCTGACACTCTTCAAGGGTCTGTGTTCCTCCTGTGTGCATGTATGCAGCACCGACAGCCCAAGACCGCATTTAGAAGGAGTGGAGAGATCATTCCCAGCAGTGCCAATCACGTTGGCACATGACAGAGGGGTGCGAAAGACGTGAGGGACTGACATTCCTAAAAAAAGGCTGAATGATGGTGCTGGTGGAAGCCTGAGAGCAGGTTTTGGATGTACGTCAGTGTTGAGACTTGGATCTCTGGACTGTGAAAGTGTGATGGGTATTCAAGGGTGGGTGCTACTGTGAGGGAAGGGGAAAATGCAAAAATTCATGCAATTTTTGCAGATCCTTGCTCACATGAATGTAGGAAGCAAACAAAGGAAATATAATAATTTATGCATATTTAATGCCTTTAAACTAAGCATTACATGAGTATTGACAAATTGGAAGTAAGCTTCCCAGAGTCAGGTGCTGATGCTGTCAAGTTACAGAAATAAATGTAGTAGAGATCTAATAGGAAAAAACTCGAGTTGCCTAAGCAGGGAGTCACGAAGGACGAACTCAGCTACAGGTCAAGAGGGGAAGGCAGTCACCTGCACCAATAAACAGCCACATCGCCTCCTCAGATCTCTTTTTTAATGGAGGAAAGTCCCAAATCAGGAAAATGGGCATCTCCAGGAGTCCTGGGTCCTTCAGAGGCTTAGGTGTAAACAGAAAAACGGCTCAGAATGGAACTCCCTTTGCTAGACACTGAAGAATCCACCATCAAGACACAAAACTGTATGATGTCAGATAATCATAGAATTATTTAGGTTGGAAAAAACCTTTAAGATCATTCAGTCCAACCTGATACTACCAAGTTTGCCAATAAACCACGTCCTTCAGCAACACATCTACACTTCTTTTGAAATACCTACAGGGACAGTGACTCAATCACTTCCCCGTCAGCCTGTTCCAATCCTTGACAACCCTTTCAGTGCAGAATTTTTTCCTAATATCCAATCTATGTGTCTCCTGGTGCAACTTTAGGCTATTTCCTCTTGTCCCATTGCTTCTTACTTGGGAGGAGACTGACACCCACCTGGCTACAACCTCCTTCCTGACAGTTGTAGAGACAAGAGACTCTCCTCTGAGTGTCCTTTTCTCCAGACTAAACAACCCCAGTTTCCTTAGCCACTCCTTGTACAACTTGTTCTCTAGACCCTGTACCAGCTTTGTTACTATTCTTTGGACAACCTCCAGCACCTCAATGTCCCTCCTGTAGTGAGGGGCTCAAGGAGGAACACAGTATTTGAGTTATGGCCTTACCAGCGTCAAGTGCAGGTGGACGATCACTTCCCCAGTCCTCCTGGCCACAGTTTCTGATACAAGCCAGGATGCTACTGGCCTTCTCGGCCACCTGGGCACACTGCTGGTTCATGTTCAATTAGCTGTCACACAACACCCCTTGGTCCTTTTCTGCTGGGCAGATTTCCAGCCACTCTGCTGCAAGCCACAAAACCGCATGGGGTTGTTATGACCCAAGTGAAGGACTTAGCATTTGGCCTTGTTGAAACTCATACCTTTGGCCTTGGCCTATTGAACCAGCCTGTGGAGATCCCTCTGTAGAGCCTTCCTACTCTCAAGCAGATGAACAGTTCTGCCCAATTTGGTGTAATCTGAAAATATACTGAGGGTGTACTAGATCTCCTTGTTCAGCTCATTGATAAAGATGTTAAACAGAACTGACCCCAATACTGAGCCCTGGGGAAGTGCTATTTGTTCTGTGTCTCAAAGAGTTCCTACTCTTTTTTTTTGTTGGTTTTTTTTTATTCCTTTGACAAACACAGTAGATATCAATCCTTCCCTGTGCCTTTCAGGTTAAACACTTTCTTTCCAGGAACGGAACACAAACTCAATTGTAGCATTTCAGGCTTGGGTCACTTTCTCAATCTTTCCTCTGTTTATTTTCCAGTGCACCTGCTCTGACACTACTTTGGTAACCATCTCCTTCCAGCTCCTCCCTATGCAGCAAATCCAGCATGCCTGAGGCGCATGGCCTTCCATGGGTGTTGGTCAGAGCTAGTGGAGAAATGAACAAACTCCTGCCAATGGGGATTTAATTCCACTCCATGGGGTGATAGCAGGACATCCCCACGTGTCCCTTCCCTTGCAGGCTGTGGCCTGGTCTCTTCCAAGCAGCCCCATTTGCAGTGTGTGTTTCTTCAGGGGAAGAAGCCACAGACCACCAAAAGGCAGAGCTCTGCACCAAAACTTCCCTTGAGAAAGTTTTTGTGGTTTGGTTGCTTTGGGTGCTTTGATCTTCATTTGATCTTCCATCAGAGCTTATGACCTCCTTCTCCTCCCACAAATCATGAACGAACAACTGAAGTATGGATGTCTTGCCTGCTCCACATTGCAGAGAAACTGCACTGAAGTCAGTGAAATTCTCCCTGTTCACGAGTGAAGGACCTACCTGTTTAAAAGCTTCAGGCCAGCATGAAACACTGTTACCTATTCTGCATACCTGCATCACCCAAAACATAACACTTCAGCCACTAATTTCCAGTAGTGAGAATTTTCTCTCCTCTGTTGACATATGAAGTTGTTCAGCCCAGAATCCAGAGACTGGATTCCTTAAATTGACAACAAAAGACTTTTTCAAGGCTAAGTAATCAATGCTTTCATCTATACCCAAATTCTGCTTTTAAATTAGACTCACAAATTTATTTCCCTTTGATTTTCAGTGAGATTTAAGCACCTGTCTTTCTGAAAAGCAGATCCTTGGCATCTAAATTGTTCAGTCACTGCTAAAAACTGTATCCCATCTGACAGAGAATCAGACTTACAAAGTTTTTAATTTATAGAGGTTCACATTAACCAAATTTTCTCACATATGTAACACTTTCCTTGCAGAATGCCTTCAAAACTGTAATGCAGAATGAACAAATACATCAACTCCTTTGCGTAGTTATGAAGAATAACTAGTTTTGGTGAGCATACTGCGAACACCCTGGAAAACTACAGGCTAACCATCAGGGGACAGTTTTGTAGCACTGAAACCATGTGGCCTTGCAATTCCAGAACTTTGCCTGTGGCAACAAGGCCACCAAAAGTCAGGGTTTGCTAGTATAGGTGCTGCTGCAAGCTAAAATGTCTAAATGGCTTTTGGACCGCAAGCTGGCTTGTGCCCTGCTATTAGGCATGCAGGTTCATGTTTTGCAGCAAATCAGTCTGCTCAGGGGCCTAAAGTTATGATTAGTTACAGGTTAATGAGTGCAGAGAAAAATCACTTCACTCCCTTTTTAAAGTAATGCATAGAGTTGCACTACATTTGTACCAGTGAAGTATCCCTGACTTAACTGGAAGAAGTCCTGCTTTACTTCTATGTGATCATGGAATTAGGTTTTATCCTTGTATAAGTGCTATATCTTAATACCCACCATATGGATCTGCTGTGCTTTTCCATGTTAGCTCATGCATATCACACCGTGCTCATAATGAAGTCAATGGGAGAGCGGCCTTGGAATTAAAAATAAGAAAAGGATTGGGCACTGTGTAAAATAAACAGAAATGTAAGCTTCTTTAACTCCCACTGCATTGCATCATAATTAAAATATTTTCTTTTAAAATTGGAAGTTGTAACAGTTACAAATACCTTTCATCTGAGATTCAATGGTAAGCTTCACTTCTCATGTTACTTTTGATTTACAGAGACATGAAAGAAGAAATAGACCTTGATATTTGAATTCACTATGAAACCCGAAATGAAAAAAAAAATCTGATCTTTTCTGAATGGTGTTGAGTGTAGGACTGCTCTGCTACTTTCTTCTTCACTTCTATGACCGAATCATTCCATATGTCACTTCTATGTATTTATAACATTATTTTTCTCAAATTGAGGATTATGACGCCCAGTGAGACCCTGCAGAGGTTGTGGGGAGAAGTCAGGAGCATCCCCAACCCTTCAAGTTTGCCTATGAGAAAAGGCTGAATTACAGGTGAGCGTCTGCAAAGGTCAGGGAACTGCTGCCTGCGTTAATTGTGTGTTTTCCCCTGATCCCTCAACACCAGGAAGTCAGTGTGAACACTTTGAGCCTGTTATTATTGCCTCTTCTCAGTTTTCTATCTGGACAGACCGGTACTACTGCTGATCCAGCAGCAGAAGAAAGGCAGATGAACCGGAGGGGATTCAGACACGCACCTAGAAGAGTTTTCTATGTAGGAAAACAAATTAGGCCCTAAAGCCAACAGATTTGAGAGCTTTTAGCTGGGTGTGAACCAGAGAGCAGTTATCTGCATTTTCTGTCATCTAAATGCCCTCAAAGGCATGGCCTCGGGCCCAGGGCACTGAGGTCCTGTTTGAATAAATAGTTGGCAGGCCACTGAGGGGATGCTGCTCTGAACACAGACTGGAAACAATTTGAGTCACAAGTGCTTTAAAAGCAGGAGATGAAGTTTTACAGCTAAGCCCAAGTCTTGTCTTTTCGCTGACAGAATTTCATCAGTAAAACAGTAGATTTCTTTACATGGATTGATTATTTTGGAATTTATACTCCCCCAGCTCCCACTGCTTGACAGATTGAATGAATCCTGCTACAAAGATCTTTATCCAGCATTATCTGCCTGTCAGATAAATGGCTTGATTGAAGTGGTATTAGTTTCAATTCCCTTCTCATAGGCAGCTGATTGCTTGCTGTCCATGTTCTTTTTGCAGGCTCTGGAGCCACCTCATTTATGGTCACATTCTGCTATACTGTTCACAGTCCAGGCTAATCGTTTCTACAGACAGCACACTCTGGTTCCACTCCTTGCAGGTTTCTGAAACAGCAAGAGAAAATTAACAAATGGAAAAATACTTGGTGATATTAATGTTTGAGCAAGTTCTTGTTCGTGTTAAAATTTGTGAAAGTTTGATTCATAACTCTGTCTTACACACGCTCATGGGATGCCATGCTTGCAAGCAAATCTAATGATTGTTTGTATCATAACAAAAAAGCGAGGATGCTTTTCTCATTGCATGACAATCTCAATTTACATTCCTGCTGAGAGACTGTTGCAGCATTCTGTACGAGGGTAGGAACGAGTAGGATAAATATCTAATGTGGCTTAAATGCACTAATACACTACAATAACAAGATCAAAATAGTTTGTACCATAATCTGAGCATCGGTGTTTAAAATACAGTCCCCTGATTTAATCATATTTGCAGCATAAACAGTTTCTTGAAAGGTAGGCGTATGTGTGCTTGATACATCCTTATTACAGAAAAAAAAATAGGAAATGATTCGTTTTTAAAAGTATGCAGAGATAAAATTCTTTAGATGTGCTGCTAAGCAAAATGTTATTAATGGTTTCTTCCCCTTCACACAGTCACAGAAAAACTGACGCTCCCTAAAAAAAAAAATAATAATTTCATTTCTCTTCTAATTTTTAAGGTCCATTCAAATAAAGTCTAAAATTGAGCTATCAAGGCAGCCCTGAGATAGAGTTCTTCCTCTATAGCAGGAAAAATCTATAGCATGGTTTTGTCAGACTGATGCCAACATGTTTGTTACAACTAAAATCTCCCCCCAATCCAGAAAAGAGGAAGAACTGTGACTGCCAGAATAGTGTAAGTTTTGACTAATATGGTCTCTGCTTAGATGAATTTGGGTGTCTCATTCCAATGTGAGCCATAAATACGTGCTTCATATTTGACTGGAGCATGGACAACTTTTGGGAGTCACATAGAGCTAAAGCTGTTCTATAGTACTGGTGCTCCAAGGTCTTCAGATAAATAGCAATCACTGAAATTACTGATGCCTTCTGAGATAAATTCAGTGACTGTGGTACAGGCTTAAGCAGCCATTTCTGGGGCCTGAAATGGTATCTTGCGGATATGGACTGAAATCTTTAGCATGCCCAATTCCCACAACGTATATGGTCAGCACAGTGAAATACAGGAATATCAGATGTTAGGTTGTCAGCCATTCTTCTATGGCTTAAGCATAAGCATCCTTCTTAGTTTTCCTAGAGGTGCAGATAATTTAAAGGACAAGGAGGACAGTAAAGCAGTAGATGATTCACCTATCCCGATCTCATTTTTGAGATTGAGTTGATTTGAGATTGAGTTGATTTGAGTTGGCTGGATGCACATTACTCACATTTTCTCCAGCTGTCCAGCTCTAGGAGCTGCTCTGTCTTAGCCACAAAATCAGCCCTACAAGGCAGATGTTGAATAAACATTCAAGAGGTCTTATGCTCTTACAGAAATGAATAAGGCGGATGGTCTCTGAGGTCTTTGAATTTGCCTGTTGCCTTTACAGGTGACTGGGCAGCTATTTAGGGGAAGAGGGGTTGACCCAATGGTATGTGGCACTTCATGGTTCCTTCACAGACATAAACTAGCATTTACCTGGGTTTTGGTTTTTTGTTTGCTTGAAGCATGCCAGAGAGATGACCTTTGAGCTGTGAATCTCCCAAAGTTGCTGCATTGCCTCCATCTAAAACCTCTTCCGAATGCAGCACCCTTCCCTACTGTTACACTTTTTCTTCCTGTTTCAAGTCCCATCATAAATAACCTGATCACAGACATCTCTTTTTAGCCACTTCTCAGAATACATACACATATGTATACACACGTATGTGTGTATGTACACGTATGCATTTACGTATACATGTACACATTCAGTTATAAACATCTGTTTCTCCTGTCCAAGCAAGTTAAAGATTATCAATGCAGGCAGGGAGAAAAATTATAGGAAAGAAAGGCAAGGTTAGCATCAAGGCCTTTGAAACTCTTAACAGGGGGTTCAGGAGGAACTTCATGATAGTATTTGGTATCTAATGAAAACTGTTTGAGAACAACTTTGCTGGAAAGCCATTGAGGGAAGCCAGCCAGATATTAGGTAACTCAAGACTGCTCAGGAAATCAAAACAAAGTTACAAGGCCATTAGCTCAGCGCTATGCTTTTGGCGGTGGAGAGGACTGTGGAGAAGGGGCCTCCAAGCCCAAAAATCCAAGTGGATTTTTTTCCTGCCTCGTCAGTTCCAGCAGGGACATATATTATTTAGAGAGAGCGCTACCCTACAGGTCCCTGTCACAAGAGGGATTTGGGGCATTTTACCTGCCTTTGCCCGCCTGGCCAGCGCTGTTATTCCCTGTAAATCCCCGTGGTGCCTCTTCTGCAGAAGATGGGCAGGGCTGTACCCTGGCTGATGAAGGTGGCGACAGGAGTGACCTCCTCTGCTTCCACTCCTTTATTAGCCACTAGAGGGCACGGATGCTCAGGACTTGGGCTCACCTCTACGTCCTCCTCAAGAAACTCCTCCAGAGGAGACATCTAGGCTGCACGCTCAGCCTTTCGTCCTCCGGGCTTCTCCTTCCACCTTTGGTTTCCCTCTGAGCTACGCTTTTTCTGCCGGTGACCACGTAACCTTTCCAAACTGCTGGACGCGCGTAGCTAATAGACTGCACCGAGGGACGGACTGGCTGCAGGGAGCAGCACGTTGGCCACCTTGGCCCTGGGTGGGAGCGTTTTGCCAGGCAAGCTGAAGCTGCAGCTGCGCTGGCATTAGGGACACCGAGCCTGTAAACATCCCCGCGTTCTTTTGGGGTTGAGCGCGGGCTGGCAAAACAGTGAGGAGTCTGTCTTTCAACCAGCTGATGGATCACCTCTGCTGGTTCCTGGCTTGGCTACCCGGCGGCATTTCGCCCTGCAGAGGTCCACCTTTCGTGCAGGGAGGAGCAAGACCTGCCCGTTTGCAGTCCCAGGGCCTTGCAGGGTCTGCCACAGCGGTTGTGTAAGACTGAGAAGATATGAACCGAGGGGCTCGGCCATTATTAGAAACAGCCATCATAAAAAGCAGCTTTTGTGGTTTCAGAGTGGCTGCTTGGGCCGTGCTGTATTTGTTAGTGCTAAGGTAGCGCTGCTAGGTTTTCCCAGTATTCTGAAACTATTCTGTTGAATTACGCTGAATAAACAGAAGCCGTTGCCAGAAATTTTGCAGAAATTACTGATCTAATTCTGTTACATGAAGGAAGCTTATTTAAGAGAGCAGCGCACCTTCCAGCAGCAGCAGAAGCGTGTTACTGATATACCAAGGTCTGGCCCAGTTTGAGTGACTGCAAGTTTCTGTTTTTCTCATTGAAACATTAAAGGCTTGTCTGCACGGGCAGTTTATAACTCTACAAACTCTGTTGTTTTGCTCTAACAAGTGGTCTGTCCACCCAGCCCTTAACTTTGATGTGATGGGTGAACTGCAGGAGGCTTATACTGCAGTAATACTTATGTGGTCACATCTTCATTCCCACGTATTTTGGTGGTCCCCTAGCTGCCTTCCTCTTGCTTCATGCCTTGTCCCAGCTTGTTGCTTTTATTAACAATGTGTTATTTCCTGCTAAAATACTGATGCCCCTGAATCCACTGTCCTCATCAGCTCCTGAGGCCTGACTCTGCAGCCAGGGAGCACCATGGAGGTATCCTGGGGTGGGATCCAGGGTAGGATGAGGACGTGAGAAATGACTGGCTGTAGGGTCCATATTGCCTGAGTAAAAGAGCAGCATGTTCCCAGTATTCTGGCACAGACATTCTAATTTGATTATTCAAAGTGCAATGCAGTGGCTTTTACCTAAATTCTGCTATATATCTTCCTGCACATCATGGGGATGATGTCACCATGCATGGCATGGAGGAGAGGATTGCCTGTCCTCAGGGCTGAACCTGGTGGAAATCCACACTATGTGGAAGTGGGGGCTTGCTCTGAACAAAAAGCCAGCTGTGTCTATGGGTGCAGGCAAAGAATGCCAATTTGATAAATCAATCAAAACTGCAGAATGTCACTTAGACATGAGTTCTGAACAGCAGTCCTGATGTGTCTGACCTGCAGCCACCTAAATGCTTTTGGAGATTGAGGTTTGCATGATTTTTTATGGCATCCATGCTGTCAAGTGCCAAGGTCTCTCATTTAGTCTGCGTAAGATTTTCTAGTCAATCACCCAACAGGGGCACCAAGCCCAAGATGCTCAATTTGAGAATAAATGGGAGGAATCACAGGAAAAGGCACTCAGTACAAAGGTGGTTAAGAATCCTCTAGACTGGCTCTACTGGTGCTTTAAATTGGAATTGTTGCTACCTCAGGAAGTTGCCGTGACACTGACCTAGTCCAGACAAAGAGCCAGATGAGCTGGTGTCCCTGGCAGGATAGTTTGTCTTCTGGTTGTGAGTGACTGCTGGACATACCTGGATGTATTTGCTGCTTGTTACCTGTCCTGTCTGAATTACAGTCTAAGATAGCAGGACACAGAAAAGCAGTGGACATATTCCATGCTCCAGAGCCTGCAATTTCTATTTTGAATGAAAGACTCTATGTTAAGAGCGATGCTGTAGTCATTCATCCTCCTGGGGAACAGGCACATGGATATTGTGCTGGGGACTGTTGGAGGATCTTCACAAGAGAGCGGGAGGCTATGTCCAGGCATACAGCTATCATTTGATCAGAACGTTTGCACAATGCAGTGCTGTCAGCCATTTCAAGACTTGGTATGTAAGACCGTTCCAAACTGGCAAACACAACTGGGGGCTCCTGTTTTGAAACACAGCAATTGCGCAGATTTATAGCTTTGGGAAAACTGAGTGAAATCATTTGAATTGGTTAGGAACTTTGTCTTTAAACAGCTCTTTTTTCATTTTCTTTTTCTTTTTCTTTTTCTTTTTTTTTCCACTGGCTTTTGGAAACCACTGATTTGTTGAAATCAAAATGTTTTGTGAAATGGGTGGGTTTTGGCAAACTGACAAAACCCATGCAGAGTTCTGAGGAAACCCTTCCTGCCAGGAAATCAGCTGCCATCAGAAAATTATTTGATTTCTTGACAGCTAACTTGGCTCATTGTCAAGGTGCACAGCTCCATTGCAACCTTATGTACAGACTGGACTTCCTCAAAATGCAGTCTTGGGCAAGTACCACTATATGGGTTCTCAGCCTCCAGCCTGGGGACATCATAGCTTCCAGGCTTCCTGGCACTGGATGAGGAACTTGCAAGCCCAGGGAATTGCTTTTCTCATACTACAGAAATCTAAGCTCAGTGGTGGTCTCAGAGTTTCTCTTTGAAATATATGAATACAATGACTGTCATTGTAAAATCCATATGGACCAAGCTGCTGCCGACAAATCTCCACAGCTTCATAGAGAAGACATCTTTGCAGTCTAATAGTAAAACAAATAAACAAACAAAGTGTGGATATACAAAATGAAGTGATGTCTGCTAAAGCCTGTTCTAGGGGTAGTGTAGAGCTCTGAAGTGCAAGTGTCATTGCAAGAATGGTCTGTTCAGTGTTTGCCACAACAATGAGATCCCTGTATCTTCAGCAGAGATAGCCTTATGAAAAAGTTTTTTAAGGTTTGTAGGTAGAATAAAGGGCCCATTTACAACTCTCCATGGGAAGAAGAACTAGGTTAAACAGCACAGGGTATGAAATTTCCTCTGGGACAAGAGGCTAGTCTTTATAAGGCTTAGATGGGACTCAAACGGTATAGTACAATCACTTTCCTTCTGCTGGTGAGCATCACCCTCAGCTCTTCTCAGGCGATGCATTACAAAGGCTTTGCCTGCACAGCAGAATCACCCTATGATTTTATCAATCTGGCATCCCCGCACTGGCAAGCCAAGGTTGCAATAGCAGTAAAAATGACGCCATATAAGCTTTAGAAGAAGCGTTTAAGCAAAGTGTATTCCCAGTGTTTCTAAAGCATTTGAACCCTGTTATTAGCATATGATAACATTCAGAGTGCTGCATTTTCCTGGCCATTGTCCTCCCTGGCAGCCAGATTACAGCAATTCAGGCACCTTTGTTTTGCTGAGCAGAACTGCTCCTATTGAGGCTTTTGCCCAATCGCAGGTACTCATCAAAAAAAAAAAGGAATGGATTTGAACTCAAGCTAATTGGGGATATCTTCAAGAAAATACGTAGACACAAAGAAGCAAATCCATGGAAGGGATGCTCATGCTCTTTGTCATGCATTCTCAGCTATCAAAAGAGAATGAGTGCCTTCAGCGATGTTAAATTATTTGTTGCTTAATTCCTGCTGAAATCCCTTTATTTTCCTTTGAGGTAGAAGTTGCCTCTGATGAGAGCCCAAATAAAAAAATGAAAAATATTCTAATAAGTTGATTATCAGCCATATTTCCTACCAAGTTTTCTTTGCTCCACCTCTTCATATAACATTATGTCATGTATAGAGATAATATTTTTCCAACTGACCTATATACAACATAGACAGATTAATCTGATGACAATATTTATGGCATAATATAAGAGATGTGTGGAGGAGCCAGGAATGGGGAAACACTTGGAATGAAGTCAAATACAGTCAGATCAAGCATCTGAATGTCCAGCTCAATCTTGCAGTTCTCATTCAAGTGAAATTCCCCTTGGATGGCAATTTAGGCTGAGTGAATTGCAAAGTGAGAAGCCTTAATCAGATTTCTGTAGATTGGAATTGATCTCTAATACGTTTTCTTTGTAAATGGAAAACCTTCACTATTGTAGGTGTAGAGACTGTCTTTGTAAAGCCTGACATTTGCAGACAAATCTTGCTTTGACTTTTCCTTACTATGCAGAAGAGTTTGTAGTTTTTCCCTGTCTGGTTTCTTGGAACGATGGAATAATCTGAAGTGGCATTATTAAATTCAGGTAGATTGGCCTACCAGAGACTCTTTTCCAGAGGTCACTTACTGATTCATGAGTAATTGCATTAGCAGGAATGCTTAAAATCAGAGAAATCAGAGAAATGGAAAAATTCCTTAAAATCAGAATATTCCAACTGTAGACTAGGACCTGGCATGTTGAACTCACAGACTTGAACCGAGTGGTTTATTGGCAATGCAAAAACTTGAAACTAATGAAGCTTGGCATCCCCTGAATTTGTGTCTTATGATTGCTTTTTTGCCTGGTTTCTAATGTCTTAAGAGCTTGAGTATTCAAAAAGGTTCTTTGTAAAGCCTCTGATATCAAACAGGAGGAGTGCTCCCACTGCATTTTCGACTGTCTCTCTCCCCTGTACAGATAGTAGTTTTTTGCAATCCATAAGGACTCGGCAAAGTGTAATCCTCTACCCTGTCGTTAGATATGTTTGAATTGGTTTACAAGTAGAACACATATCTGAGAGATCAGACGGATAATCATCACTCCCCCCAGGCCCTATACACACTGCATAATTATCCAAACTGTGTTTCATCATGGAATTATGCTCAAACTATCTCCAACTGCAGACCATTAATGTGACTACCATACTGGTCAAGATAGTACAAACTATGGCAAGGTTTTGTCAATTACAGGCTGAAAACTGAGGTCAAGATACCCCTGAAAAATGCCTTCTTTAAATTTAAATTCCTAAAAGCAATTATAATCTATTAAAAATGTTAAAGGAAGGATTGCTGTCTTAAACAGTAATAGAGTGCTGTGTTACTAACAGCGTATGAAAAAAACCCAACCAAGATTTATCAATGTTGTGCATAGAAGTCACCATATGCATCTTTGTTCCACTTGATTAGATGCTGGTTGTCATAACACCAGTCTGTCACTGATTTCTAATTGGTATAAATATATCCTATTAGCTATATTATATAAATCTTCTACACACCACCAAGGATGTTGTTAATAAAAAAACAGTTTCCATACTTCAGTAGTGAGTGAGCAATACTCATGTTTAAATGAATGAATAAGGGTTAAATGATGATTTATTGCCTACCAGTGCTTGATAACAGTGTAGTTCCCCTAGAATTGGTTGATAAGGAAGATTGCAGTAATTCTGAAAAAAACCCCAAAGAAAATTAGAATTCATTTTGGGAAGATCTGTCACATTGGAGTCCTCCATTTCGTAGTAAGAAATATCTTAATGTCTAACAACTGGGGCATAAATAAGAAAAGTTCAGCTTTGAATGTCACCATCTTTACAATAGCTTTTTTAGCTGGTTTTATGTGGTAGTTCAATTTAAGATTGTTTAAATTAAATGTCATGCTTTATTAATTAAGTGTAACAATATTTATCTTAATTATCTCTGGAATGGGTTGTGGAGCTTAGACATTATTGAGTAGAACACACACAGACTCGAACCCGAACAGAAAGGAAATATTCATTTGATGAAGTTCATGTCGTAACACTATCATCTGCTGAAATGTAATTGTCTACAGTGCTACTCTGTCTACTATGCATCGACATAGTGCCCATTTTTGTCTTCTGTTGATGTTCCTCTCTCAGAAGACAGCTGCATGGTGCCCTGTACAGGATGAGCATGTGTAATACATATTTGTGGGAGAAATCCGCAACGATAATATGACATCTGAAATAGGTGCATTCTGTGGGAAAAGCTCTTACTTATTGCCTCTAAAAAGAACATGGGAGATGTTCCTTTTTGGTGATACATGAATACTGGAGACCCACCTGGTTGCTATAGGATGTTCAGAACTCTTTTCTAGTCTCAGACTCATAGAAGATATAAAGGGGACAAAATACACGTAGGGGAGGAAACAGAGTATCTAAAACCAGACTGCTTTTTTGCAATGTGCCTGGGAACATTAAAAGACAGTGGCAAGACAAGAGAAAGCCTACACCCAACAGAGATCAAAAGAAGTGCAGTAGCTTAAAAAGGGAACTCCTACAAGAGAGGCTGTAAAGTTGTTTGTGGTAATAACTCTCCTTTTGGTCATATAACTGGGTGTCTGAGAGAGCTGGGACAACCATAAAGAGATGTAGAATGCATGCTGGGTTTTTTAACACCCTTTTTTCTCTACGTACTTTAATCCTGTGGTTAACTTAATATTTCAGTCTGCTTTGTCCTTGGTTTTCACACAAATCATCAGAAAGGAGGTACAGCTGTTTTCTGAACTTGGTCAGAGCTACTGAAGACACAGAGTTTGATCTAAGAACAGAAAACGTGCTGGATTTCACCCCTGCCAGAAGCAGTACCTACAGGAACGGGTTAAAGGAAGGCCTCTTGGGACACCACTGATATATTCACACATTGGTGGCAAGTATCACCAATAATGTATGCTTTCTTGCAACTCATTTTTCTTAGTTGAAAGTTCACGCCTGGTGAGCTTTTCACTAAAAGGAAAAATTATTGACATGCACTTGAAACGTAGAAGATGCTATTTTTAAAATAACAATCCTTTTCTATATATTTGAATTGATGAATAGATTACTCCTCTTGGAATTCATTGTATTATTTTTTTTTTTCTGTTTTACCAAAACAAACCAGAGCAATAATGATTATTCTCCTCAAGCAAGGCCTGGGAGGTCTCTCAAAGTCTCTCTCCTCATAGTTATTTGACCCACCTGACCGTGGGTGCTAACTTTCATCATATTTTTCATCTGTTTACTTTTTCTAGCTTGATCAGTGGACCATCTTTAAGGCTATGATAAACTTCAGCATATAAACAGCTGTTTGGACCCCTCAGATAAGAGGTGGTAATTGCAGGAGAAACCCCTTAGACCTCCAGGCAAGTGCCTAGCTCCAGGGAAGAGTAAGAGGCTGTCAATGCTGTTCCCATGACAGTATGCAAACTGCCTCTACATTTCTTGCATTCCTCTTGCCTTGCTCAAAGAGGTTTCCACTCAATTTTCTGGCTTTTATAGTCTTTCCCCATGAGAGGGAGTCACGTCCCCCAGCTCATAGTTGTGGGTTATAGTGCACAACCAGGTCCTAGATCATCCCACCTACTTTTGCTCCTTTGGCAGTGGCATCATTGAACTGACTGTACACTTCAGAGAGGCTTACATGGGTGGTCTATATGTAAGATCTTTTTCAATCTCTGAAGGTGTCTTGCCTCCTTCCATTACTTACAGAGAGAATTTTGGGGAAAAGACTTGAAATCTGTGTGGTTTGGTTACATTCCCAAAGTTGTGTGGTATAAATCTTCAAAGGGGTGCCTAAGTTTGGAGTGTTGCTATGCTCAATATTGCAATTCCTAATTATTTTTTTTTCCCCCCTTCAGGAACTTGTCATTTCAGTGGTAAACAACTTGGTTTCTATAGAACCTGGTTAATTCATAAAGATCACTTTGTATGCCTAAACATCTAGTGCCAAGTGAGATGTCATAGTGTGTCCAGTATAAAGATGGCAGCCCCAGTGCAGGATTTGTGCCTTTGTGTAGAAGCAGCTAAAAGCCATAAAAAATACATTGTGGCACTTCTTTTTTGTCAACTGCATTGTATGCAGTATGACGTGAATTTGTAAGAAAGAAAGGGCATTAATTACCTTATATCCTGGTGGTTCCAACTTTTGTACCTCTGAATATCATAACTCACATTATCCCTGGCATTGGATAACAAATACTGTAGATGTATCTCACTGAGGACTTCCAGCCTCTGTTGATGCATGGTGGTCTATGTTAGCCCATCTCTATAGACTAAATAGTATGTTTGAACAGATGCAGGTCCTGGAAAGCTGCTGTCTATTAAAAATATGTATTAATAGTTTCCCTGAGCTCCCTCTGTGATACCATAGGTCATCAAAATATTTCCTTAGAGCAAAAAGCACTCATCTTTTTTGTAAAGAACATCTTGACAGAAACACTACCCCATCAAACTACCCTGAACCAGAGTGCTTCCCTTCTCTTTCTTTGAGCAGTGTTTCACTGTCAGATGTAAAACAGCTGTTCTGAGTTAAGATAATCTACCAAGTCTAAAAAACAACATACAGAATAAAACAACTGCTCTGTATTGTTGCTAGAGATAGCTGAGATGGGTAGAAAACCCAACTGACAAGCAGCAAGAAGGGCAGCCAAAGCTAACTATCAAGGTGTTGTGGTTTAACCCCAGCCAACAACTAAGCACCACCCAGCCGCTCGCTCACTCCCCCTCCCCACCTCCCCTTGTGGGATCAGGGAAAGAATCAGAAGAGTAAAAGTGAGAGCAGTTTAATAAGCAAAGCAGAAGCTGCTCATGCAAGTGAGGCAAAACAGGAATTTGTTCACTACTTCCCATCATCAGGCTGGTGTTCAGCCCCTCTCCAGGAAGGCAGGGCTCCATCACATGTAATAGTCACTTGGGAAGCCATCCTTCCTCTTCCAGCTTTATATGCTGAGCATAACTTCATAAGGTATGGAATATCCCTTTGGTCAGTTGGGGTCAGCTGTCCCAGCTGTGTCCCCTCCCAGCTTCTTGTGCATCCCCAGCCTCTACTGATGGGGAAATGTGAGATGCAGAAAAGACTTTGAATCTGTGTAAACTCTGCTTGGCAATAAGGAAAGCATAATTGTATTTTCAACACTGTTTCCAGCACAAATCCAAAACATAGCCCCATACTAGCTACTATGAAGAAAATTAACTCTACTGTGGCCAAAATCAGCAGGCAAGCATTTTACATTCCCTCTTCTTTCCTTCTCAGTAGCTGTAGTTCAGTAACCTTGTGTTTGTAGTACACTCTTTCAAACTCTACACGTGGGCTGGGGCAAGACAAGCAGTACAGACTAGATCAAACCCATACCAGATGAAGTCAGGATGGATCAAACACTCACGGGTGAAACAGATCAATGAAATATATCCAGGCAAAATAAACAAAGATCTTATTCAGGACTTTGAGTGATTCACTGCTGCCTTCACACTGCTCTGGCAGCAGCAGCACACCTTTCTTGTGTAGGTACAAGTCATAACAGTTCCCCAGGAAAATAAACCAACTTGCAATCAGAATTTTTAATTAACCAGTTTGATCCCAGTGCAGTGGGATTTCTTGGTGCAGCTTTGACACCAGATGACAGTTGTGGTGGGACCAGGTAGCTGCTGACCCTGGTTGCAGGGAAGGTGCACACACACATGCACCCTATTGTTAAAACTTGCCAGAAGCGCAACCACCAGGTCCATGCAATGTTGAGTCCAGCCAGAAGTGGGTGCAGGGACAGATTGCTTTTATGGAGAGTTATTTCCAGTAGCTGGTTTTCCAGCCTCCCGTTAGCCTGGATCCCAGGAGCTGACAGTATTGGCAAAGACACTGCAATGCTGTTATAGTTTTGCACTTGCATTTGGGTTTTTGCTGGTATAGGCATATAACAAGAATAGACGAATACCAAGAAATTGCAATTTTAGTTAAATCTCTATACTGGTAGAAGTGTAGACCTGGTAAAATAATGAGAGAAACATTTTAAATAATGCTTTTACAGTAAATGTACAGGTGAAAGTGGCCAATTTCCTCCGCAGCTAACTTTCGTACTTGTACTATGAGCTAAAGATTGGCAGAAGATTTGGAAGCTGACAAAAAGACGACTTTTTTCCTAAATCCTCTTTTCTCCTGAATATTTGCAAGCTCCAGAGACTTCACTGCACAGATAATTTTTAAAAATAAGCAGGTATCTTGTATTTACAATTTATTTGCGTATACTTGAGAGAAGTGTATTCATATCACTAAAAGAGCTGAGACATGCCTATTACCCATTTTGACTTACGGGCTTTAACTGCACAAAAATTAAATCAGACTCATTTTCTTTGTTTCTCTTTTCTGTTACATGTTCAGGAAGAGCACAGGTACTCTGAAGTAGTTAAAAAACACAGTTACTGGGTTTGCATTATTTGTCATAGTAATAAAAATGTATGGAAATGATTCATGTGGTGAGGGAAAGCAGTTCTGGGATCAGATCACTGTAACACTTTTAAAATGTGTACCTGAGTGTGTTTTATTCAGTATATGCTGGAGATTGCCTGACGCAAATTAATTTTATAGAAACTTCAGCAGATATCCACAGCTGCACTTCACAACTGCCAGAGATTGCTGTAACTGGCAATTTTCCAGCAGTCCTGCTAAGAAAGAACTGAAAAGTTTACCACAAACAGTTACACTCAGGCAGACTCCAGGACTGAAATAAACTGGCTGTCAGTTTACCATGGGGTTGCTCATAAATGTATTGAATATTGGATTTTCAGTTGGTTTTGAAGTCAGGTTGTTTATCACTCCAAAGAGACATGTCAGAAATCATTCTATCAAAATTCATTACTGGAATTAATTTTAGGTTATTCCATTGCCTACAAGATTTGACATCTTTTGCCTTCCATAATATTTATTCTGGTTCCCAAATGACAATATCTTATGAATTACCTCATAGGTTTAAGGAAGAAGTAATTTTTGAAGTATTACTTTGGCTAAATATTTAAGCCGTTTGTGACTACAAGTTAAGCTTTTAATTTAAATGATAAAATGCGCATTCAGCAAACTGGGGCGCCTCTTTCAGCCTTACTATTTATTGTTCTTATCATATTATTGGCAGAGAAATGAGGTGAGTGAACTTAGAGGACAGGCCTGTCAGGGTTCAGGAGGGAAACCCTACAGAGACAGCCTTATGCTGGAGGTCTGCCTTTAAAACCACAATTTAAAGCTAAGACATCCTTGGCTTAGTGAGACAACAGGTCTTGGCTCTTCTGCAGTGGGATTTTTGCATACCCTTAAATCAGGATACCAAAACTGAAGATTATGGGCAATGACAGAGAGTGAAGTTTGCTAAACGTGTTTTTTAAGAGTTAATCGAACACTTCAGAATGGTTTTACATGCAGTGACTGAGAGCATGAGCAGACCCATGTTTCCCTCCTGTTCATTTATCAATCCATTTAATCTAGCCTTTGAAAAATGTTTGTATCTAGATTTTTTGCCTGCAGACAGTTCTGTAATAAACACAGAGAATATTTGAGAAAGGAACATGAGTAAGTAGTAAATTGTTATGGTAACAGCCTGAGGTGATGTTTATTTTTCTCTTTGGATTCTGCCTTTTGTGAGAGATGTTGCCTACAGTCAGAAGCAAAGAGCTTTGCAAACAAGTGGGCACAAGAAATTAGGCAGAGGAAAAACATTTTTCTGGATACTAGGCTTGCTCATCGTAATCAGTGTGATCAGCTCATTTCTGACTGCAAAATATGGTCTCCCGCTTAGCTAATTTCTTATTTTACAACTGCTTTGCAGTTGATAGCAATGAACTGAAAAGACAGGAAGAACGTGTCAAATTAAAAATGCCTACTGGTTCTTCTCATTTGCTGTAAGGGAAAAAGCCCAAAAGCAGGCAAGTGTGGTTAGTCTAGGAAACTACGCTGTCATTTCTTAATTCTCAACAGCTTAAATCAGGAATTTGTCTCAACTTCATGCTCAGCTGGATTCCAAGTATGGGAGCCAACAAAGCCTTCTGGAGGTTGATGAGTGCTATATTGGCATGGTTCTGTGCTTGTCATTCGGGTCTAGGGGACGAGTCAGTGGTGTGATACATTGCTATGGGTGCTGCAACCCCATGTTGAGGATTATCAGCACCTTTTCCTGACCACCTCTGTGGCCTGAGAACCCCAGAACCTGAATCACTCTGTGGGTGCATCCCACAAACACAATGGCCACAAAACTGAGCCAGATTTCCTGCTCTTCAAAGCTACGACATTTTATACACTGCTCTAGCTCTTCCACCTCTCTCCCTCTGCTACGTAAGTTGTTTTAGGACCCAGTAGGAGTGAAATTTATCTTAGACAACTTCCTAAGACAGTAGCTTGTTTTGAAGATCTGTGGAGAACCTCTGAAGAATGATGCTGTGCTCTGATTGCTGGTGAAGGTGCCTGGATGGGGAGAATAGCTGTTGCTCAGGCAGAGGATGGGGCTCCTTCATCAGAGACACCTCTGCTGGCTCCACACATATTCAGCTGGCAGTGAATTTAGACCTTGAACTTAAAATAGCACAGACCTTACTGAGTAAGCCTTGTTTTATCTGAGCAGGTCTGTGTATTTCTTCTGTAAATCAAGTACTTATATAGTGCTCACCCATACATCCCTGAAGCAAGTCACGTAAATGAAAATCTAATCCTGGGTAGTGCTGGCCAGGATTTGTTAGTGGAATACGTCTTAGCTGAGAAGTAAAAACTTCTGGAAACTGCAGGAAGCACTGACATTTGTGGGTGAAACAGTGAGCAAAAATGGATGAGAAAAAGAAGAACAAACAGTCATCTCACAAATGGGTCAGAGGACATCTCTAAACCAGGCCTAAGTTTCAGGGTCTGTATTCCTAGGTGGTCAACATCAGATGAGCCACAGGAAGACTTTTCCCACATTTTGTAAACTTTCATAGCAGGTAAGAAGGGCACTGTTGCTTTAGGCAGGAGCTAGATCTACTTGTCTGAGCTGATGAAACCCAAATGAAAACACTTTCAGTAGAGCTGATGGTTGTTTTGAGAGTTTGTCTGAGCTCTCATGCTTTCTACATCTCAATTTCTTTCCCATATGAAATGAAAATGAATTTTAAAATTATTTTAAAATCAAATAAGCCTTATTGTTTCCATCCGGTCCTTCAGTGACATATAAGTTTTTCTGTATCTTGGCTGGAAATGTCCTTCAAAGAAAGACAGGATTCACAGGCTAATAGTGTACGCTGGCTCAGGCAGCCCCTGCCCAGCTCATGTTCTTCTCTTCTGATGGCTTGTCTGGCCCTGCCACAAAGCAGGACAGAGAAAAGCTACAAATCTCTACCAAAAGGTGTTTTCTGAGCAGCTGTAGATAACAGAGGACAGCAACAAGGCAAAAAGTCCAAGTTTTCTGCTTTCTCCCTGCTAGAGTGAGGTGGAGTCAAATATTTTGATA
This sequence comes from Pedionomus torquatus, assembly GCA_013398155.1. Lineage (NCBI taxonomy): Eukaryota > Metazoa > Chordata > Aves > Charadriiformes > Pedionomidae > Pedionomus > Pedionomus torquatus. The sequence continues at coordinate 288,353 of VZRU01018982.1, read as the reverse complement.
TAGAAACTGTAGGGCAGATAGTTTGATAGCTTTTAGCAGAGACAATGGCTAAAGCAGAGACCACAACTTTAACAAATACAGTGGCTAACTACATCACAGCCTCCAGTGATCTTGGGCACCATGACATTAAGGTAGATGTTAAAAACATTTTCTGGAAAATCAAGCATAGGAATGAGAAGTTACGTGTATGGCAGAATAGATATTTCACAAATCTTACTCCTTTATTGAGCATATCCCAAAAACGTTTAACATTTCTGTACAGATCGTAATTGCTTATGGTAGATTTGGGTAGGGGAACCTGCACTGGGAACAGGAAGACTCAGACTGGGACTACTAAACCATTCCCAATCTCAGCTCACGGAGTGACACTGAATGAAAGGAGACTTGTTTGTTCATGTGAATGAGCTCACAGGCACACAGCAGGGTATGGGAACAGTGAGAAAAGTTGTGAGAGAGAAAACATCCCTCACTGTCCTTCTGTTATCAATACATCTGACCTAAACTTACAGGATTTGGGACTAGAGACCATGTGGCTGCAGCTTCTTTTTATGTTTTTTACAGACTAGGGAATTGTCTGTTCTTGCTTGTCAAATCAAGCACTCAGTTCTTAGCAGGCAATATCCTGAAGTTAAGCCAAATAGCTACTTAGGCAGTATCTTCTATGTAAAAAAAAAAAAAAAATATGCAAGTTACCATGGAGAGGTGCTTGCTGTTGAAGCATGTTAGATATCTAAGACACGACAAAGAATCATGGAAAGAGTAGTCCTACAAAGTGCAAAGCTTACTAGGCCTGGATGTTCTGAGTATGTTTATGTATTTGTCTGGCAGTGATCTTGGTGGTTCCATGACTAACATCTTAATTAATGAGAACATGTGCTCTGGCCGCCAGATCACATTGATGATGGCTTTTATTTGAAATCTATCTGTGAGTGAGGGAGTCGTTTCCATGAACAGTCTGCAAAATTGTCAGTGACAGATTGTCTTGCAGGCAGGGTTTTTAGTGTGACACCTCAGAACAAGCTGTTCCCGGCCAGCAGACCTGGGGCGTTCTGCCCTGGCTCTGCTTGTTCTGGAAGCAGCTCTGATAACACAGGGAAAGGGCACCAGGGTGGCTGCCTCAGACTGCAGCTCAATGGTTTCCTTGGGCTTTTCATGTGCACATGTAAATTTGGCATCACTGCTCCTATGGCCTATGCTATCTATTTGGTGGGAAAGAGACATCTCTCCATCTTGCATACAAGCTCTTAAACAATTACACTCAGACATCTGTTCCTTTTGCACCTTCCTTCTCTGCAAAGCTGTAATACCATTATGTGAACCTGCACAGGTTTGTGTCTCTGGTAACGTGCATCTTGCTGGTTTGATTTTCTTTTTTACTCTCCTGCACGTACACTTGAATTTAATGACCTTAAAGGCCTTTATTTTAACATGGCTTTTTATGAAAGGGACTGAACTTGTAAGTTTATGAGTTTATGACTCAGAACCAGACCTGAGCTGAGAGTAAGAGGGAAAAGAGGTTTTCTATAAAGGCCTAATTTTATCTATAGGAGTAATAAAATCTATTAAAGCCAGTAAAGCTAAATGTCAGTGAAGCTGCTATCTTGCTGGCTTTCTGACCTTTTCCTCTGCTTCAGGACAGTTTGTGCTCATATTTTTACTATTGTTCCTCGGTGCAACTGCCAGCTTGCAGGCAGGAGCTTTCTGTCTTTACTCCTTTCCCCAGCTCCTTTTCCTCTGTTTGCTGTCTTGTGAAATCTCAGCCATGGACTCATAGAATTCACTGGGCTTCCCTCTTTGAAACTTGATATTTTCTGTCTGAGCCTCTCCCTCCTCATTTTTTTTAGGGTTGTGAACTGTCTTTTTTCAGTACCTTCATGACTTGACTCATCTTCCATATTTCTCTATGTCTTACAATCAGACCAAGGTGAATCTTTACTCCCATTAACTTACTTTCTCTTTCTGTGTCAAAACAGTTCACCCAAACCTTTCTCTGAATTTGTGCACAGCCTATGATTGACTTCCTTTCCTGCCCAGCAGTTCAAATCCCCACACTGACACCAAATATGGTGTTTAAATGATTGTACCTTTGCTCATAAAAAGCATCATCAACCTGATCTTCCTGATCAGACGGCTTTTAAGACTTTCCTGTGAAATCACCCAGAAATCCCCTGTCCCCAGCCACCCAGCTGCCCAACTTCCTTCAGACCCTCAACACAGGCAGTTGTACGCGTCAGACAAGATGCTACCTTCTCCCTTTCTTTTCTGCCTGCCTTTAAGAGCCACATGTCAGATAGATTGTCCCTTCAGTGACAGTTGCCAGCCACTTCCATATCTTTGTAGCCCTGGGGAGGAACATCAGAGTCTCAGAGTGAGGGTGGTCTTTGGCTTTTCTTCCTCTGACACCAGAGCCTGATGCTCATTTCCTGCCAGGACACAGTATGTGTTCTCAACTTCACAGGTCTACGGACTGGGTGAGAAGATGCCTGGAGATCCTACCTCCAGAATTTCCTCTCTCTTTTGCAACTGGTCCTACCACAAATCTTTTTTCCTCTCTAGTGCATCTCGCTGTCCTGCTGATTAAATCAAAACGTTTCTTAGTTTGGAAAAATTATAATAGAGGCAGAACATGGCACAGTTCTGTAAAACCAGAGTGGTGCAGGGAAAATGAACAGTAACTGATCATTTACAGTCTCTTAGAACATAAAATCTTAGGGAGCACCCAATAAAATTGTCAGGCACAGTTTAAAATACGCAAAAAAATAAAACTTATTTGTATGGCCTGTAGTTCACTGCAGCCAAATAAATTAAATAAATAAAATCCAAAAGAGACTGACACATTAATGGAGGATGGGTGCTTTTGTTGACTATTTGATACTATGCTCTGGATGTAATTTCAGTCTCAGGAAATCTCTAAGCTGTTGATTTTTTAAGGCTGGAAGGCAGTAAAAAGACTCTATACGCCTTAATTCTCATACTTTTGTTTCAGTATCTGCTAATAATCACTGTCAGAGACAGGATACTTGGCTAGACAGGCCTTTGATTTGACTGGCTGTGGCACTTCTTACATGTTTTAATATGTATTGGAGGAGCTTTGCCCAGAACTTGCAGTGACAGTTTATTCTGCTGTGTGTGCTGCACTCCTATTCTTTTGCTGATAGCCAAGAACGACAAATTTAAAATAAAACTTACGACAGCAGCAGCTTGCATGGCACAAGCAGTGTGGTAATGGGCTTTCCTCATTAAGTGCTGGAACAACTTTATTTGCTGCCCATAAATGGGGTCTGGACATTCAATCCCTTGATAGTGGTGAGGGTCTGCAGTTGGGATGGGTCACACCTTAGTGAGCCAAACAGCTCTCAGCCCTGACTGTTGCTGTGATTTCAGTCAATAGGTTGAAATTCAAGCCATCGTGTCATAACCCCAAAGCCTGCCCGTAACCTGGGAGAAAATTTCGTATGACCTTCTCGTTCAGCCGCAGTGGGTAAGACAGAGGATGCTTGCAACAGCTACCTATCAGTGTGGTAACACAGCAGTGTTGCTCGCAGTGTTCACAGAGAAAATGGAAGCACCCTGCTAAATTCACCTGATCCTCAAAATCTGGTATGAACTCAAATCCCAGAGCAGGTAAGTGAAATGTTCCTCAGGCATGTCCTTTTCAAACCCTGCTCTGAAACATAGGGTGTGAGGAATGATGATGCGCATGGAGCAAAGCCAAAGAAAATACTCCCCAATATTTGGAGAAATAAAGCCATTGTCTTTAGGCATTTGCACAGCAGGACACGCAGGCAACTTCAGGGACACATTAACAGTGCAGACGTTGCTCAGCATTTTCAGCAAATACTGGGCTTTTTTTTTTGTTGGCTTCTGTTTTGTTTTGTATGTTGGCTTTTTTCAATACCCCAGGGTTCTGCTGGGAAGGACAGAAACATAAGGTTCAGTCCTGCAAAGCTCTGAGAGCTCTAGGCCTGGCTTGGCTGGTGTGGAAGCTGATGATACTCTGCACCCATGTGCAAGGTCCCTGCTGCTGGGCAGGATGTGCCCTTCTAGCAGGTGTGAGGATGTAAGCTATTGACGCATAGATTCAACTGTCATAAGTCCCATAAAGTAGTAGCATCTGGCAGATCCTGTTATTAATGATACTGTGTTTGCCAACAACGTAAAACAATAACACTTGCGAGTTAGCAAAATTCAGATCATATGAAGATTTTCCTGCATTCTGTCCAAAAAGCTCTTGTAAGAGGCTGATTCATCTGAAACAATTTCTGTCCCAAGAGTAAGGGAAGATCACTTTCCCACTCTTCCACTGTGGGAAACACAACACAAATCAGCACAGATTTAGTCCACTTGGTGATCGCCGACAGACACTACCTTTTCTTAAACAGAGTTTCTCTAAGCTTTGCTTGTTGCTGCTCTCTAAAGAAGTGACCATTCTTTTGCTGTAAGGTTGCTCATATGGTAGAAACCCACCTAATCAGATAGATTTGAAAAACAGCAAAGGACTATTTTCCCTGTTGCCTCAGAGTGATGTGTCTGCCCTGAAGGCCCCTGTGGATTAATGTGTGAAATCCAAGCCCTGGCACTGTGATCTTTATTTAAGGAGTTGCAAATGCATATGGAGCAAGCGTTCTGTGATTGCCCCTAAAGCATTGCAGCAAGATCTCAAAGCATTCACAAATTAATGCATTAACTCTTACACCCCCCTCAGAGCCTTTCCTCCCACTATGTCTTGAGCATCTGATTAATATTCAGGACCTTTCAGGTTTCTTTTCACTTTTTCTCTTTAGGAGGAAACTTTGGTATCATGAACAAAGCGTTATCTTTGCTGTCATGTAATTTACTTCCAATGAGTGGGTACAAGAACATATTTCCCACAAAGTTACTGTGAAGTGTCAGTAATTTCTTGCTCAGAAATCCCCAAAATACCACCTCAGAGAAGGCAGAAGTAAAGCTTTTCCTATCCTTTTTGCTAGAGTACCCCCTGCAGCTGCTTCTCATGGTTATATGTTCCCACAAACCATACTCTCCTGTTGGGAAGTACAGGTAATACATTGTGCACACTTTGCTCCAGCTTTGTCATGTTGGCCCAGTTGCCTTGGGCAGTGGCCTCAGTTATTTCCAAGATTTACCTCTACAGAGGCTGCTTAATTGCCCCTTTCATGAAATCCAAAAGAATGCTCAAACACCCCACATCTGAATAGTGCAGCTGTTCTGGAAAAGTCACTTGCTGGCAGCGATTTAGCCCTTCCCATATAGGATTATTTTTATTATTAACATTACAGTTGCTTAATGTTGCATGAAGGTGTAGGAAGAAGGCAGTGTTCCACTACAAAAGGTTCTTGCTGTTGAACAATGAAGCACGACGGATGGGTGAAGCAAATTCAGGAGAGGGAAGGTTAAAGCCAAAAGTATTATTTCAGTCTTTACTTGCCAAATGCACTCTCTCATTTTTGAAACTTCTGAAGTGGGGAGCTCAAGGAGGCCTCAGTTCTGCTTGAGATGACTTGTGCCACTACAAAGTCCTCCTGCCCAGGAATATGACCAAAGCAGGAGGAACTGTAGAACTTGCTTTCCAGGGCATCCTCAGTTTGTCTCTGGAGGTGCTGACCAGGTCCAGGACTCTCACACTGGGGTGGCACAATCCTTTTTGCCTACAGCACCCCATAGACTGATGGTGCTTTTGCAGAGCACGATTTAAAGTGATTTTTATTCTTTCTTGACAGATCTGTGGATGAAGGCAGAGATGCAAACATGCTCTTTGGCAAGGGTATGTAAATTCTCTCACAGTTCTTTTTGCTCCAGTTTGTGCACTGTTGCAGATGATTCTGGTGGGTTCCCTCTTACCCATATCATCACCCATTCCAATGACAGCATGCCAGTACAACTTCACTGTGCTTTCTTCTGTTTCTCTTGTCCCTTGAGAAATTTCTTTGAGGTGTCCTGCAAAGAAGATACCTTTTCTTCATGGACACTTAAAAATTCTTTCAGTGAAGTCATCCTTTCTCTGTCCAGATTGGGAATGTGCTGCTTCTTTCTCTGGAAACAACAGGGGAAAGCAGAGAATAAGAGATGGGTGTCACTTAGGTATCACATTAAAAGTAAAAAAAAATTACATTTTAAAGATGGCCAACGATGGTGCATAAGCTCAGGATCCCTGAAAGGAACCAACAAAGCAGCAGCACACCTGCCAGGTTAAGAACTGTGCCTTTGAGGGACATTGAGCTGTGAACAGTTTATTTGAGTGTTGTATCCTATTCCTCCACCTTCCTGTCTTTCCAGATACAGTGTGTATTTCTGTAGTCCTTTCCCTCTTCCCTTTTCTCTTCCTTTTCCTTTGCTACAATGAACTCAAGCTCTCAAACTGGCGATATGAGTAAAAAAATATACATTAAAATGACTAATGGGGCTTAGATCGATGTGGTAATGGATGTCACACCCAGACTGACCTTCATATGCTTCTTTTCACTCTGTTTTCCTCTCTGGAGAATATGATTTAAGTTTTTATCAAATGCGTAGTTGAGATCTTGTAGTTTCAAGGAAAAGTTTGTTTCGTAATTGGATCTGCTGTGACATTACTCAATTTCTGCATAATGCAATTTTTTCCACAGATTTCCTGTAATTTCCATGCATAAATTATACTTCAGAGATGAAAATCCAGATTATTCATTTTCTGAGTACTAATTTTAAAAAGTTTTCCATGCTAAGTGTTGTAGGATTAAAGACTATAGTACACCATCTGAGTTTTAAAAAATAGATAATTAAATCCACACATACAGATGTATTTATATAATATGGAAGGATGATTTATGAACTTCCACCTTCAAAGAAACCCCACATGCAGTAGGGTCTTTTGGGATTTTGGAGTCACTCTTTTCCTAATAAAGGTCATTAACCTAAGCCTGTTTCCCTGTGAAGTGATTTTTTATTTTTTTTTTTGAAAATCACTACTCTAAGTGCTTCTGGCTACAGAATGAGATTTCATAGAGAGGGCTACTTTTCCTTTTACTTCTTCTAGGCAAGTTAGCTATTTAACTGAAATAGAAGAAGGATTTGCAAAACTTCAAGTGACCAACATGAAATTAACTTTCAAACTGAGTCAAGCTGCCAAAAATATTACTTGCTTTTTAAAATCTTCATGCAGATGTACTTTGGTTTGGTTTTAAAGTCTGATTGGCTTCTAGGTAATTCTTCAATTGCTTAAAAAGAGATGCAGATGAGAAAATTGATTTTTTTTTTGTGGAATCTTCACTACTGCTTGTCACTATTTCCTTACCTTTGTGACTTATACTGGTGTTTTTGTGTCTTTTTCAGTTTATTAAAGAAATGGACAAGTTGAAACAGTCTTCTAACTCTACATACAACATCAAAAGTCCATTCAATTAAATTTAGAAAACACTGCTGAGGTACTTTATATTAATAAAAAACAAATTTTAATAACTAATCTCTTTGCATTGTAATGGGGGGAAATTTGTGCAAGGGCAATCTGTCATTTAGAAGCCATCAATAGAAGCAGTTAGAATGGAAAACAATTTGTGGATGTTCATTTTTGCTTTCTTTTGTACATTAAATAATACATTTCTATCCTTCTTATAGGAAGATGGTATTCAGTTACTCCACTCTTTAAGATGCTCAAGTGCACCCCTTATTTTAATATATTTTTTATATATGAGAAAAGAACTGATAAATATCTGAGTTGAAAGACAAGAAGACATAAGGTTGACTCGTCTATACTCTTTTTAGTTTTGGGCTTTTTTGTTTTGTTTTGTTTTGTTTTGTTTTGTTTTGTTTTTTCCTAGAACTCATGAGAAAATTAATTCTTCCCAATTTGTTTTTAATTTGCTAACTCAAATTCTAGCAAGTGTTCTGCAAACTGAGAAGTGTGTACCTTAAGTCTTTTGTCTGAAAGGAATGGTGGTGTTAAGTAGTTGGGATGGCAGAAAGGCAGGAGGTAGACACTGGAGGAATCTCCCTTGCTGGCGTTCTAATTTATAAGTGTTAAAATTCTTTCAGATCTTTAGTGTGCAGTACAGCCCTACACTTACGCTTCCTAGGCACAAGGACAGTATCACACTGTTTGTGGCTTACTCTCTTGTCGCTTTGACCCTGGCTTTCTCAGCCACACCAGTTTTGACGGAATGAAAGGAGGATGTTTCTTCCGCATGCTCCCGTGGGAGGTTGCAAGTCTGAGTTGAAATTGCCTTTGACTGAGGAGGGGAAAATCCTCAAGCCTCAGCTTCCTGGGTAAATGCTTTAAACCTCTAAACTATCAGATAAAAGCAATGGTTCTGCTTCCTTTCCAGATGCAGGACTTTATCTTGGACCCTGCTGTGCCTTATGCAGAAATCAGTGCTGTCAATACACATTCAGCTTTTCCAGAAGACACCTGCTAGACTGGAGCCACCCCCCCCCCCCACCCCCCACC
>VZRU01018982.1:260546-279882 GCA_013398155.1 Pedionomus torquatus | reverse complement strand
CCCGCCAGCAACCAGGGACTTGGGTGGAGCAGCATCCAGTTTGTGAGTCCCAAAGGGCTCCAAGCATAAAAAAGGCACCAAGATGCTCAGCTCCGAAGGGAGGGCAGCAGATGGGGCTGTCAAGCACTGGAAGCACCTAGTGAACCTTACTGGGGAAAAGATCAGTGGTTGTCACCCTTTAAATCCCTTGCAGGGCTAGACGAGGTTTTGTGGATTCTAGTTTTAGACTTCGACATCTCAGTTCTGCCTCCTTCCCCCTTAGAGCTCCTCGATCTGTTGGTGTGGTCCCTAGATCTTAAGCACGCACATAGGCAGAGGTAGGCACTGCCTTTATATGAGATTTCCCAAAGCTGCGGCAAAAGAGGCTGGCTTTTGGTAAAGGTGTTTAAATGTACAGGTTATTCCTTGAAAATTTTCTGAGCAGGCCATTTGGTTAAGTATAAACATATTCTTGGCCAATTGATGGAGTCAAATGTTTTAGCAATTCCATAAAAACCATTATCTGACTAATTCTTGTCACTGGGAATTAACAAGCTGACTTCTGCCAGGATCTGCACAGAAAAGGAACTGTGTAAAACAGGATGAGGCAGGACAGAGAATTCTGCAAAGCTGGGGCTGTTTCCAAAATTACTTACTAAAAGAATGGCTAATTTTTTGTTCCAAACCAATACTAACTAAAATTTCCTCTCTATCCATGTGTCATACTGAAAAGAATTCACTAGGCACAAAAGATTTAAACAGAGATTTGTATTTTATGCTGAATGCTCACTATTTCTTATGGGAGGTGATAAACACTTCCCTTTTCCTGTAGATTTGTGAATCAAATGAAGAAAAACCCATGTTGTTGCTAGTGTGATCTGGCTTTTTACTTTTAAGGAACATAAAAATTAGCAGTTCCATTTAAAACCACATGTTTGTTTTTTGTTTTTCAATGCAGGTTTTTTTCTGTGGGAAAGATAGGTGATGAGCAACATGATATTTTTCTGAAGCAATACTGAAACTATGCATACGTTCACTTGCATCTGTGCAACTTGGCATGCTGTCACTTCAGCCTGGATTTTGGGTCTTGACTAATGGAATCACCCTCTTTTTTTCTTTTTTTTTATTTTTTTTTTATTTTTTTGGCAAAAATAAACTGAATGCTGATATAGGCAAGATACTGGAGAGCTGAAACCAAGACTGTGGCCTCAGGAATGAGGAATGGTTGACTTTCTTGCACAAGGATGCAGCAGTTCCACAGGAGGGCAAAAATCTCAGGAACTTAGTCTTGTCTCACAAGGTTTTATCCTTCAGGCCATAGGGCATCATTTACAAAAGCAAATCCAAGTGGCTTAACCTAAAAAATATAAACAGAAAAACTCTTTAGCTTTGAATATGATGCAGCCTTTTGATCATAGCACCCTCTGTTTCTTCAAAGCCTGTTGCTCATTTTAATAATCTGATATTTAGTTTACTAATTCCTTATAGTTCCACAGAGAGCAGGAAAGGATCTTTTGTCCCCAGCTTGTTTCTGCTGTTCTCCCTTCTGTATGTTCCTGGTTGAGAAGCTTGATATAAACTTTGCTTACTATAAGAAAGCTATGTAATCGATGTATCACAGCTTATGTACATTGCAGATCTCCACTATGGTCTTGACTGATCTTTCTGGCCTAGGACTAACTTTGACCATGCAATTCAAGATATCAAGATAGTTTCAGGATAGATTAGCTCTTAGGAACATACAGTAGAAAGAAAACTCATGCTGATGGTGTAATTCAGATTTAAGAAAAGATTAGATAGCTTAGACTCTTTGTCATGGTATTGTAAACCTCCTAAACCATAGAAAACCTGAATTGCTGCCTATAGTTTGAAAGAGTAAACTAAGAATTAGTCGGAAATAGAGAATATAAAGAGAAAAAGGGCTAATGACATAGGTGGGCTTCTGCCACTTTCCTGGAAATCAAGTATCTCCACAACACTAATGATTTGGAGTAACTTGGTTTACCTGGGCTTCTCTCACCTAGCTGAGAACAGAGTATGACTCTATTAGCTTTAGATAAAAAACACTCTGTGCAGCTGGCATTCAGTTTGAATTGTTCTTTTCCTTAGGTTGATGTTTTTCCTCTGGAAGATGTCGTCTGTGCCTGACATGAACAGGCTATGCGCATCCAGAACATAATAATGTTATCCATTCCCTTACGTCATCAACATCATGAACATAAATCAATAGGAGATTAATGTGAAAAGACACCTTGTTCCTACCTGATTTGTGATATGACTTTGTGGGTTTGAAACCTAGACTCTGCTCAAGATTCAAGATTTTCGGGTTTTTGCATCCATGGTTATTCCTAGTATCTTGGAGATAAGGGCAAAAGGAATTGCTACAGGGGAATGTTTTATCGCAGAATATTGAATGGAGGAGCAGAGCAAGGAAAATATAAATTTATTATATCATCTTTAAAAATCATTTGTGAAGGTTTAAAGTCGCATTGCTTGTGACTGATTCACATCCTTGACTTTATAGTGGCCTAAGAGCATTGCTAATGAATCAGTCCTATCTCTGCAAATCTTTGATGTATACTCCTGGAGAAAAGGACATGGTCTCTATCTCTGACCATATGTTAAACTTTCCTCTTCTCTCTTGATTTTATTTATGTTGACAGAGAAAAGGAAGGAGGTTTTGGAATAATCCCAGCAATGTGCAGAAACAAATGATTAATGCTTCCCTTCCTAGATGCTTGATTAATTAATGTAACCTCAGACATCTTGAGTGAAAACATTGCATGTGTGGACCGTATTGCTAATACACCTCCAGATCTAAAACCTTGCAATTAGAAGTTCTCTAACATGTTGTCTTCATGGTAGGAATTTGAAGTACTCTAATTAACCAGGGTGTCAACTGCATCTGGAAAATTAAGGATAACCGAGAAAAGGGAAGATGAAGTAAGAAACATGAAGACTTTGTCAACCTCACAAGGAAAACATATAAATATAATGAAATTGATTTATAGTCTCTAACTTTGTGTATTTAAACTAAATCAGCTCAAGAAACTAACAACATTGAAACTGATAATTCTGGAGACCAGTAATTTTATCCTGAATGCTCTTAGGTGTATTCATTTCCCAAGAGACACATCCTTTCTTTCAGTGTGGAAGACTCCACAAAATGCCTCAGACTATCCTCAGACCAGAAGATTTACACCTATAAGATAGCGATTCTACAGCCCACAGAAAGATATTCCTACCCCTTTATTATGTAAGGCCTGTGGCTATATTTTGTGTGTATGCACTACTAGTGTGCAGGACTGTGCTGTGTTCTGGTGTGGCCATCCAAGAGCACTCAGCCTTCAAGAAGAAGACAACTTTTTGTAAGAAACAACATCTCCTGAAACGACAAAGGATGAAGCAACAACATGAGTTTACAAAGCAAATGTGCCTGGGCATTGCTTCCACCCTCACGAATATCTCAGGAGCTAGAGAGCATCGATGTTTCTCTGGTGCTCTGAAGATCACCCCTAGAAAAGATAACACGTAGCCACAGAGTTTGGTAAAGAAATTAACTTTTCTTCCCAAAATATATTTTATTTTCATTATGCAGTGATTTAAGAAAGCACATTTATTGAATGAGTCTTGAATTTACTGAATATTTAATTGATTTCTCATATTTATTTGAAATCGCCTACTGCATGGGCCTTTTATTGGATTCTAGAGAAAGTGGGTGACTCACATCTGCTTCTTGGTGTTTTATAACTATTGGCTCTATAGGTAGCACAAAAGTCCCTCTTCTAAACTAGAATGTAGTATGTATGTAATGTAGAATGTATGAGGCCAAAGAGGACACCAGTCATGGAAGTGACAACTTTCAGATGGAATTTAAAATAGTCATGCATAGTAGTGGGAAGAGGGCCTGCAGTGATTTTCTGGGTGATGTGGCACTTGAGGTCTGTAAGTTGATGGCACTGATAGCAATGTATAACTGATAGCATGTCATAACTGGAACTTTAGGCAACACAATTAATAACAAAATATGTTGCTAGGCTATCAAGAAGTGCAAGAAAACTGAAAATAAAAATGCCTGACATCTTGATATTCACTGGCTAGAGTTCTGACTAAAAGATCTTTGCCCGTTTGTATAAGGGTTCTTACTGTTAGACAAGCAGGCTTGGCAGGCTACAGCTTTATATGTTTTCATCTGCTTCAGAGTGTGATTATTCATTTTTGCCTATGGACTAGGCTGCCACCCATTGTGCTTTTGCAACACTGGATAATAATAATATGCTCTTTCTAAATGCTTACTTTAAGAAACTAATGCTTAAAGGGTTTGAATCTCTATCCAAAGTTAAACTAGTGTTTAATGGCTCTCTATGTAGGGATTAACTGTAAAATTTGAGCTGTAGGCCACATCTGGATCATCCACATAAATGTAGCCATTCTTCAAAAGCAGAAAGATCACTTCAGACTGTGGAGCTTTCCAGTCTGTGAGACCCTGGTTCCTTCAGCGGTAAAGTAAGTGCAATAAGTGATTCGGTGCCAGTTGGCTGCAATATGGGGGTCTGGATGTGTATGTTGGAGCATAGATGTGGCTCAATCTAACTGGACAGGAATTAGTTTTTGCTTCTCAGTCTGCCATTGTTATGAATTCTTTACTGGAAGAGGACAGCAAAAAAAGTCAACTTCTTACCACATCTGCTGGGAATTTATGGTGCAGAAACATGAAACAAGCAGGCATAAAGCATTTTTTTTTTCTTGACTGCAAAACAAATATATTCTTAAATTTAACTTTGATTGAATCAAGAGTTATACTGGGAAACGACTGAAGACTCAGAAATCTGCCTCAGACTAGAAAATCTCTACATTCACCTTTAAGAAGACGAATGGATACTTTTCCCAAAGCTTGTTTTCCATATGTGGCTAAATTGCAAAACAATTTCTTACCACTTACCACTCTAATCCGTCTGGATGGCTTACTGTACCAAAGGAAGTGGGGTGACTCTGCAAGCTCAGAAGGAAACCAAAGCAATACCAGGAACAGCTTTTGACACCCCGCCACAAAAGCCCAGCCCCACTGTAGCCCTGAAGACTGTCATGTTCTATCTTAATGTACAAATATCTTTGTCCAAGAAGTGGTCCTCTCCATGCCTGCCCCTTCCTTCTGTAAGTTATTTAAGCACACACAGTAGTTAGGAAACACACTCAGGTATGTGATTTCCACAGGATAGACTACATTGCTCAGGCTTCTGGGGACCAACAGAGAAATCAGATTTAAGATTATGTTTAATCTTAATAGTAAAAGCAGTTTCCAGACAGACTTCCTGGTTGGTTTAGTTCCTCTGCTGCCTCCCTTGTCTCACCCCTTTCTCCCCCATCACCTGCCGTGTGTGTGCATTAGTTCTTACTCTGGATCTTTCTCAGCACAAAGTGATTTGAGACATAATCCAGCTAGTTCTGGAGAGTTTACTCCAGAGGTTGTTTCCCACTGGCAGTACAGATAAGATAGCACTATCCTCCCTCCCATAAGTCCCACAGACCTATATCAGAGGGCTTTGCACCCTGAAATCCCTCCCCACCATCTACAAACACACACTACCCACCCCAGTGCTACAGCTGAAACCCCGGGAGCTGTGTGGTGTGAGAAACTGCTCTGGAAATTGTGATGCAAACAACTGGGTGCACCTTGTGCTGCAAAATGCACATATGTATAGATGTGTTTTATGGCCTATAGTAAAAAACACACCATTAGATCTTGCCCCAGGGCATGCCAGGATCCCACTGAAAAGAAGCCTACCTGTGTTTCAGTGCTGATGTAAAATTAGGCATCTATTACTAAATCAATGGGTAGCTCCCAGAAAGTACATAACTATCTTTTGACTACAGAAGGAGGTTAGAGCGAGACCTAATTTTAAATTATTATGGTAAAGTGAGAAAACTCCTACACCTGAGATTTGTTCTCTGAATAACTTGTTAAGTGAAGACCACAGTGGAAGGAACAGACATTTTTCTACATGAAAGGTGATATTACAATAATATTAAGTAACCATGCAGTGATCTAATATTTTAAGTGTGCATAACTGAAAACAGTTTAAAAGACCAGTAACTTGCAGATGTAGTGGTCTCAGTACAAAATCGTCTTGGTACCTGAAAGCATGTTTACTCTCCCCTCCTTCTCAAATATCTTGACATAAAACAAGTAGATTTTTACCAGTAGCACAAGAAAAAATATCAGCTAGCACCACAGTTCCAAGCTCAGCTGCTACACAAATGTAGTGGCATTATTGTCAAGGAAGGAATTAAAATTGTCTGTGTGGTGTTTTTTTTATGGTTCACTTCAGGATATTTTTGTAAGCAACACAGCAAGCCTGAATGACGACTGGCAGACCGGATCCAACAAACTCACCTTCACCTCAAGAGGGGTAGTCTACTGTCCACAGTTTCAAGCCCCCACTTTCAGAGGTGCTAAGGAGTTCAAAAAACCCTTCAGAGATAAGGGGGCTGCAGGGAGAAGTGCAATTCTCACTCTTTCTCAGCACAACACAATAAATAATCTCATGACATCACAAAAACCATGACAAAATCCTTTTACAGTGGTGTGCCCACAAGTTTTCATTCAGCCTTCCTGTAAGTTCAGGTAGGCAAACATTGACATGTTATTTCAGGAGAGGAGGTTTAAAAATACTGACGGGCGGTTGTTAGAAAGGGCCATTGCTTTCCTGGGCCAGGAGACACGCTTGTCAGAGCTGAGGACTTGAGCAGCACAAGAGCTCTATTGTATCTGTGCATCATACCACAGTGCTCATAAACAGTCATATTTTTCATATGTAAACACTTTTATTTAATTTTGAGAGAGAGGAATTACATAGCTTTAGCTGGAAATGCAGTTGGTAGCAGTTTAAATGCACTTTTTATCTTAACTAAATGATAAAACTGTTGGTGTTCTGGAGAGGAGCAAGATGACAGAACAGCCTGTTTGTCTCTGGTGTTTACTCACTCAGGACAGGGAAGGGTCTAAAGAAACATCTGGTGTCAGCTTCTTTCCACTAAGGAAAAAAATTTAAGCCAGTGAGTTCCTTAGCCAGAAAAGTGGGTTCATGAGTCATGAAAATACAGCTAGAAATCACAGAAGTTCGAGACAGTGAAGACCAACAAGGTTCGTTCCTACATAATCTATAAATGAGAATGGGGCATTATTACTCTTTTTTTTTTNNNTTTTTTTTTAATTTAATCCTGAATGTGTCTTGATTTACATACCCAGCTGGGAAGAAGATTATGAGAAATTTAGGAGCAGAGGCTGGAGGGGAGAGAAGGGTGGAAGCCAGGCTGGCCTCAACTGGGAATTTACAGTGCACAGAGTAATGAGGTGGCAGGGAAATTTCTTCCCCTCCAGCCTCCCTCTCCACCTTATTTTTTTTTCCACTTTGAAAGAGGTTGAGGGTTTTAGAGAGGGACAAGGATGCTCTCTTTCGCCTCTCTCTGCCCCTTTCCTCTCTGCTGTCTCATAGTCTTGCCATGGGTCACTCCAGGTTTCCCATGTCCCGGCAGGAGCTGCAAGAGAGCAAGGCTGGAAGCCGTAGGGGCACCCTTCACCCTACACCTTGCAGTCAGACACTAAAAGCAGAAGAGAACTGGTCAAAACTGTCACTGCTTGGGGCATTCATGACCTTGTATTAAGGCCTCGGGGTGGTACAGTGCAAAACTCCCCAAAGCAGATTCCCCATGCAAATTTTTACGGGGAAAATCGAGTGGTTCATACAAAAAAACCACCTTGTGTTAAAATTCCCTCCCCCTCAATAACAAAACAGCCTTGCTGGGAAATCCTGTAATCTAAATACAAGTTTAGCACCATCCATCAAAGGGAGGATGTGAGCAGTGCTTGTAAAAAGTTAATAACCTCAGTGGTGGGACAGGGCAGCGTGAAGAGAAAGTGCTGAGTAACGGCCAGGAGGAGCCTTTCATCTCAAAGTGAATTCAGGGACTGGAAATAAATGTGAAGTTCACTTCAGTTAATGGCAGTTTTTTTAACATCTTTAAAAATTACTATGGATAAACAAACAAACAAAAAAGACACAAGTCCAATCTTTTTGCCTTGAGGGGTTTTGGGGTTGTTTTGTGCAGCTCAACAGACTCAAATTCATCTGAATAAAATAGTTCTGTTTTCAAGCTAAAAGTAAACAGGCTATATGTCCATTTTTCTTTGACACAAACAAAAGCCTGAAAATACAATGTTAGCGCATGCATCAAAAACTGGAGAGCAAAAAAAAATAAACCCTACATTTTTCTTTATATTTAGTTCTCTTCAGTGTTAAGAAAACCCTGTAAGTCCTTACATGCAGTTGATGCCTTCTGAATTCTTGAAAACTGCACCCCATTTAAAAACTAAACACAAATGTCTACGTGCACCCTTACACCTAGACCGTACACAAAAGGACCTAATTTATTTTGGTGCCAAATAAGGCTGTGAAATACTTTGACTTCATTTTAAAGAAAAGAAAACAACAGCCAGTCCTTGTGAAGGCAGAAGCTGTGTCATAAAATGCACTCAACAAACCATTTACATTGCAAAAAGTTGTCCCAACTGTTGTTTGTATTGGAAGTAAGATTAGCACTTTCATATCCTCTGGCTAGCAGATACTATCAGCTGCAATCACTTGCTGCCCGTCAGTGACAGTGAAGGGAACACTCTCAAAGTTGAGACATGCAGAAGAATTTGTATTTTTTTTAAAAGCAGAGCTCAAGTCCATTTTAGTTTGCTGGCAAAACGTCTTCTTAAAAATATAGTAAGTTCTCTGAACTTATGTGAATATTGTGTAGAATGCAATCCAAAGCTCCGAATGTATTAAATCGGAGTAAATCAGCATAAATCTGCTGAACAAGGTTTATTTATACAAACTGAGGATGTAGATTCTGATGTGTCCCATTTAATGCTTCTTTGCATTCATTGATAAAAAATGTCTGAAGTTGGTGAATTTGTCCTGGTACACCTGATATATAGGCTGTTCTTTACGGCACTCCAAAATATTCCTACTCTCTGATGTTTTGGTCTACTTCATATGCTCAAGGTTAGGCTCACCATTAAATCTGGGGCTATAAGGAGTAACATGCCTGGCCATGATGGCAGATAGGGAGGGGGGCATTTTTGTTTTATATATTGGTGTTCAGTGTCTAAGGAACATTTTACACTTTTAACCAAAATAATCCAGGACAATAGTGATGACTTTTAATTCCTCTTTTCTTTCCAATGGAAGTATTTTACTGCTGTGGTGGATTGATTGATCTGTCAAGCCACCTGCACTATACAGACATACTTATGATTATGGCCTAAATTTAATAATCCAGGGGGGGTTCTTCAGTTACAAGTTTCCTGGTAAAATAATCCAGAGGAAAAACCACAATACTCTTGACCTAAAATCCTAGTCAACAGAATGGACCAGTCCTAATTCACATACTGTGAATGGTCTTTTGAACATGTTGCTGTGTTGTGCATGTGCAAGTTTGCAACTTGGAACAGGATTTAGTATGTAAAACTTTAAAAACAATTTAACATTTCAGATTTTCTTTATGCAGTTTGATCTTCTATTCCCAAGGCAAAAATATTTAAAAATACAGTTGCTTTAGAAATAACTAAGACCACTGTTCAATACTTCTCATTTTTTTGTAATTTTTTTTCTGACTGAGCTCGGTAAAGAATAATAATTTCATAAACTTTTATTTCCTTGAAGCGGAATGTGGAGGAGATGTACATGGGAAGGATGGCACAAAAGAGAAAATAAAGGGAGGCACAAATCAATGATCCATGGAGAATCGATGTTGAAGTTACACATCAAACCGATCTCTATGTCCATTTAGAAATGGGGGAAATTGGGGAACATTTCCAGATTCACAGTTGGCTTCTGTTTTGTCACGGGACCGGCCGAGCCCTCATATCGAAACACTTTCAAACTTTCTGATTCCAGCTCAAACCCTCCAGTCTGTAGTTGTCTCTCAGCAAAATAGAAACATTCTTTAGGCACCAAGTGCCCCACTTCCAGCCTGGGTCATACATCGAAGCTTCCCATTGAAGTGCCGGTTCCCACAGTAGGATGGAGCCCTTTGGGGAGGTGTCGGTTGTCAGTAGTCAGTTGTCAGGATAATTCATTGCCTCAGGGGGAAATCTGAGTTGAGAAGCAACAGTCTTCTCCAGTTCAGAGGAGGTCAGCCACATCAAAGCCGAGATGTGCAGCGGCCTTTGAGCAAGGAGGAGTGGCCGGTGTTCTTGAAGTTGCCAGCCTTACTTTTTCTGTACGGGGTAGGGAGTGGCAGGGGATGTGTTTGAAGATCTGGGGGAAATCTGGGATCATTCAAGCTGGAGCTGAGGAACAAAAGAGGAGGGTTCTGACTCAGTGAGGCTTGATGGCTAGCTTCTGCTCAAATGGCTTGGAAATCAGAGGGAAAGAATATAGTGGGGCATTGCTGCTTCACATTGCTTTTGCACTGATATGGTGCAATTCACTTCAACTTCTCTTTTGCAGTGGAGAAGCTAAGAAAGAGCAGATCCGTCTTGCTGAAGGCTATTCCAGGGGTCCAGGCCTTGTCCCTTAGGACTGTGGTTTTACTAAGAACATATGTCTTTCCCACTCCTCGCATTTCGGGAATTTGGGAGTGAAAATAGCTTACTGAACTTTTTTTCCCGTTTGTTTTTAAAATCTAAGCAAAAGTTACCAGGTGTGTGGAAACAAATGAGCTTTACTAAAGCATCTGTGTGGTGAGAGAGGGAGTGGACAGGTCTGGAGCTGTCAGTGGAGAGAACACAGTGATGGGAGAGAGCAGAGATCACTGGGATGGATGAGATAGGGTCTGACCAGAAAAACTGAAAGCTGATGAATTTAATTCATTTCAAGTTTTAAAAGCTGTTGATGTTCAGATTCATTATGGATTTACAGCTGGAAAAGTGATGCCTATCCTTTCTTTTATATTAAAACATATATACAAATTCCACACAAATATATATATAACTCCCTCTGCATATATGTGCTTATGTATTTTTAAACTAACCATCAATCTCTTATTTTAAACTGTCTATCACCAAGGAAGGAGTTATCTGAAAATGTTTCACTGCTACTGAGTGAGTAAACAACAGAAGATGGCTTCATGTCTGGGGAGTGCTCTGGCAAGGCAGGAAGAGAGTCCAAAGTACAGATGGAATGGGAAAGGGTTAAAAAAAACAAGGGGAAATACAGTTCAGAGCATTAAAATGGATTTTGCGTTTGATTTACTTGACAATCATGAGTAATTTCAAGCTACGTTGCTATATGGTCTTTGGACTACGTTTGTCAGCCCATTATGTCTTCAGAGAGATTTACAAGAGCAGCTGTAACATTGAATGGTCTGTAAAATAACTTGCTTTACTGTATAATACTGATTCTGCTGCACAGTTGAATGCAGCCTGTTGAAGGGTGAACACTCTTCCTGGGTCGTGTCACTGGAAAAGGCTGTTGGACGCTCGTGCTTGTATTCTTCTTTGCTGCCGTTTCCTGAACTCCCCATCTTTTCCTTGCCTTTGCCATGTTCTTTGGGTGCTTGCAAGTCAAGTAGAAGCAAGTTCACCTGCCACAGGCAGCTTAAGATGACTTTGCTTGGCTCTAACGTGGCTAAAGTGTGTCCGGGATGTAATTGCTGGGTAAGCAGAAGACACAAGAAGGGTACATGTGCGGCAGTTCAGTGTTTTGATCTGGAACACGCTGTAAGAAGGACATAGCGTGATGACATTTATCAACACAGGGCATCTGGTTAACAAACCTTTGAAACGAACAGGGCAAATAACACCTCAAGTCCTATTGTTTTAAGTGAACTTGAAACAAATATATAAACCTGTCCCACTTGCTCTGTGTCTTTCCCTCAAGATGTGCATAGCTGGGAGATTTTTACCGAAATCTCAGTGTCTACCTGACAGGTTAGCCCACCAAAATAATTGCAGGTGACACGGTCTGACTGTGAAACAGCCTTGCCTGTTTTGACAGCTGTGAAAACTGCAGTCAGATTACCACAGTTTGTTAAACTGCATAAGCTGTGTTACACATTCTCCATAAGTTCCTGTGTCAAAAAGACACCTGTAGATATCCTTGCTGAAACACAGCAGAGAGAACTCCAACTGAATGGCTGCGAGAGCAAAACTGATCAATAAGGTCTTCTGAGTGGGTCAAAAGCAGAGAAATCTGATGGCATGTAATGGATATATTATGCAGGCGAGGGTTTCTGGCTGTACCTGTTGTTGCTGTGAGTCTATGGGACTGTCATTCCCACAAAATTCACACATATTAAGCTTGATTAAAAACAACTAAAGGAGTATTTAACTCTCAAAGAATCCTTTCATTATGGAGAACACTGAGATGGTTGTTACTTTTACATTTAATGAAGTGCATAAAAGACAGTTCCTGAAACATGTTGCACTCTGGCATGCAGCTCAGCTAACAGATTTTGTGGGGTTTTCTGAAATCTGGTCTCAACACCAAATCTAAAAAACCCACACCCTTTCTGCAAGTACTGATGGTATCTTAACTGAAAATATAAGAGGACCAATTAAGCTACAAATAGCCAAGTAGGCAGAAAAGCCCCTGTAAAATTTCTGCATACCTTGGCAAAAATTCTGTCAACTGTCTGATCTCTTCCAGCAGAGAAGTGGAAGTTTCCACCCTGAGCTCAAATGTTGGTACAGGAACGTAAAAGAGCAAACAAAGGAATGAATTGCTCACAGTAAGCCACTTGCAAGAAAATAGTAAATAGATCAGACAAAAATATCACAGAGCAGTACGTTCTACATATACCAACAAGAAAAGCTGCTGCAGCAGACTAATTAACACTTCAGAGAGCTTTTATTAAAACAAGCAATATAAATAATAATAATTAGTCTTTCCTTAGGCAAAATACACATTGAATTTAGTCCTGTGGATGAGTTCAGTGCCTCCTCCGCAAGTAGGTGTATGGGCTTAGCACCCCAAAAGATTAAACCCATGCTCATATAACACCGGGCCAGAAACTTGCAGTAGTTTTACATGTGGTTACGCTGGGAAAAGCGTACTTCTGAATGTAATATTAGTCAATTTGAGACTGGATTTTATGAAGTGTGTGGGTGGTGGTATGTGTCAATTAGGTAATTCCCATTATCCTAGTGTCCCTGCTGACTTGGAATATACACATCTTGAATTCATCGGGTCCCATGTTGGTCTAGGGAAGAAAATGAAGGAAAAAATTTTCTCTGCTAGCTTACAGATAGAACTGATTCAAGGTTTAACAACAGCACAGCCTTGGTTTCTCATTGCTGCACAACACATTCAGACAGAGGATGTAAAGTGCTCTGAATCACCCCAAGCCATGCTGTAGCAACTACCTGCTTTCAGCTCTGGTGGCTCAAACAGCTGAAATAAAATGGTCTTGTCAGGGAAAAGAGGTGAAACTAAATATTCAATTGCCACAGTAAATGTATAGGGAAAGGTTGAGATACATTGGTGTATGCGAAAAAGCATCAAAATTTTTATTCACCCTCCATCTTTTTGGACATGGTTGGAGTGTTTGAATTTGCCTGAATGTGGAAGGAATTTGGACTGTTGCTCAGGAACTACTAAAAATTCAGGAGAAGGGGCAGAGGGCACAGCTGATAGGAAAGGAAGTATCATGTGCCTTCTGTTGCCTCCTACCCAGTGTCTACAGACAGGCCCAAAAAGAAAGACTGGTGAAAAAGCTACATAGGTAAGTTAACATGGCCTTGAGCATTCACTGAGTTAACCCCAAACTTTCCATGGATCACTAGGGACTTTCTGGGGCATGGGAGTGAATCTCCAGTGAATTGGAGACTGGCAAAGAAATAACATCATAAAAAGGGAGGAGGAAAACAAGGAAGATACAAAAATTACCTAATGAGTCTTACTGAGAACAAATTCTCTCAAACTATCCAACAGCCTACTTTTATGTGAGAGCAGGAGAGGGGGAAGCTGTAGACATGCTATTTCTCATTCTGACGAGACTTTCAAGACTCTTCACAGAACAGTGTTTCGAGCAAACTAAGGACCTGTAGCTTAAAAGAGGGGTCAGGTGAACCATTCATTATAAGGTGTTCGGTTGGTGAAAATATATAGACAACTGTATGAGTGCCAGTTGAAAAAAGAGGTTGCATTTCAAAGTGGGAGTCTGAGCAGAAACACAGTCAAGGTCTGTCTGGAATCTATTTTATATTTGTAGCATTTGGCAATCAATCAAATGTTGGTGGAAATTTTATTCAAACTCTAAGACATGGTAACATACTACAAAATTTGAATTCAAACTGGCCATTATTGAGCATGGGTGATGCTTGTCAACTCATCTTTGAAACATCTCACCCAATTTTTTAAAATGTTCCTAAAATCTCAGAATTCCTTTGGAGGAAATCTGATTTTACTGAGCAGTTATTTGCACAGAATGTGTATTTATGGAATTGCCAGACATCTTCAGATCTTTAAGTGGAAAACAACTTCTGAGGAGTCTTATTCTTACCTGGAGTGTGTTAAATGGGAATGCATTTCACAGGGCTTCACAATTTCTTAAATGGAGAGTTTTTTATGTTTCTGCTAAACACTCAGGCATAATTAGGGGTGAACTTAAACAGAAGAATTTCAACAGTGAGATTACAGCCATTAGAGATGGAATTAACCATCTCTAATGATGTAGAAGAGCTACAGTGCTCTTCTACCTGTAGCTTGCTCATGGGTGGAAATTACAAGCAAAACTGCAGAAGTTACAAGCTCAGTTCTGCCTGCGGGTCACTTTTTTCCTCTGACCACAACCAGTTTTTTCATGGGTTGGAAACTACTTTTCTAGAGTATTCTGCTTCTATGTAAGTAATCTAAGATTGCTTCTTCTAACATTTTAGCGTTTAGCATGTTCCTGTTTGTAATGAGTTGTGGCTTGTCTGAGTTTTACTGTTTGTATGAACATAATAACATAGGACAATCCAGGGGGAGGCCTCTTCTACTCTTGGACAGACTTACTGTGGCGTAAGAACAGCTTTTTTGGCTTTGATTCCAAATAACATAAGCTTAAAAGGAAAACCCAAAACAGGTGTGCCTGAGTAAACTCCCAGGAGTTTCATTGATCTAATTGATTAAAATAAACGACTTAGCATATACTAAATAAACTGACATGTGCAGACAAGGCTTTGAAATATGCAGCCCCTCCCTTTCAGAGGTTTGGCAGAAGCAGTAAAGGACGATGCCAGCTGGATTACAATTTATATGTATCAGGGCAAAGACAGACAGTGTCTTCCTGATGTAGCTGTAACTCTCGAAGAAGTAAATATGCCTGGCTGTTGGCTGCTATTTGCTGCCTCTGCAACTGGAGTCATACAAGGGACTGAGACTGCTATTTGTCTGAATATCGCTATTTGAATATTTTAGCTGAAGTTACCATTGACAAACACGGTTTGCATTAATCTGGCTGATCTAGTGCTGAAGCAGGTGAGGATGCAAAACATGAAATCTCCTATGACTGCAGGTATAACAATGGGTGTATCTGGCATGCCTCAGCTATTTCTAAATCAATCTGAAGTATTTGGCATATACAGTCTAGACGCTAGTCTTCTAGAACACAATATCATCCTGGGCAAGTTATTTTAGTATTATGCTTCATACAAACAACTAACTGCAGCTCTGGTATGATACGGTGCTATAGCACGTTATGCTTTGCAGCCTAAATGGATCTAAGGAATGATCCATTTTCTGTTTTTCTGCTTTGATTAGACAAAACGATGTCCCTGCATCCTGATGGCTTGTCCTGCCTGTGGACAAGAAGACAAATCAAGATCAGATGATTAAATATCCATGAAACTCCAGGTAAGTACTAGATCTTTTCAAATGTCTGTTTATGCCAATGGATTCAACACAGCTGAGCCAAAAGGAAGTTTTATCAGATTATTTTAGATGCAAAAACACTTGACAAAGGTACGAAACAGAGGCATCATTTTACCATCACTAGAAATGTGGCCTTGTCTGCCTTGGAAAACATCTGTTTGTTGTTACACAGCCATGTTTCGGGAAACACAGCCATTCAGAGCAGAGGAATACCGGCTCCATTCAAACTTCAGGGGCAATTCAATTAAAACAAGTGTTAACTACTGGAATTTATGGAGTGCTTCCTGCCTAATCTTATGAAACGTAACATGTAATTGCAATGGGTGGTTAAGACTTCAGTTTTATACCTGCCTGGCTGTGCTGATTTAAACAGAGAAGTAACGAATTATATTTAAGGAAGTGGCTGGAAAACAAAAGGATGCAGGTGTCCCAGGCAATGATGCTGAGTTTCCTGGGGCTTTGCTTATTAGCACATAGTGAATCATTCAAAAATCCCAGGCAGAAAACCACAAAGATAATAAACTTTTTGTTTTGTTTCAACACTGGCTTGATCAGAAGACCGTATACAGTGCTCGGGAAGCTGAAATCAATGCCAGATATATTTCCAAATGACTCTGTCACTGGTGAGGTGCTTTAAAAAAAAGCCACCCACAAACAAGCAAAAGGTATGGAGTGATCATTTGTGTGCGCAGAACACGCTTTCACAGACCAACACTCTCCCCAACATTTACCAACATGCTGCAGCAATGTATTACTGAGTGCATTTCTGCTGACAGATTCTTTCCACCACAATTACAGAAAGAATAATGGCTGAGAAACAACACCCATATGTCCCCATTAACTTTGCAATCTGTCTAATCTGTGTACTTACAAAGCCCTCATCACATCTCAGATATTATAGTGATAACAGGATAGATTAGACAGACTTCAAAGCTGCAAGAGAAATACGAATGTTGATTCCCAGCCATGATTAACTTGGCCAGAACCTCACACTCCTTTAGTTTAATTAAGAACATAAGGAGCAATCAGATCAATGACAAAGTAAGAGAGGGGCCAAGCTGGCAGCTGTGGACAACACGCGCTGCCCAACAGGTATACATACACGTGTGAGATCTTTGGTGTTGCCTGCAGAGCACGCTCTGCCTGAGGCATATGGGTGATTCAGTCTCCATGGAAGTATTTTAATCACACTTGCAAGGAACACTGCTGTCCAACTGATTACATCGTGTGTTTTAGTCCTGGAACTGAGTTGAGCCAAATGGCCATCAATTAATTAGTTACTAGAATTAAAGACTAATAATTATAAAAATCGTAATTAATGGATCTGGCAGCTGCCTGCACGCATGCTTTCATGTTGCAGTATGTGTAAAGCAGATGGTCTGTCAGCAAAAGAGGAGTAAACTGCTTCCAGTGGCCCAAGAAGCAAGAGAGTGCACTGTGGCAACTGCACCCAGCATGATGCCCTGCAGTTTCATACTCTTTTTTTCCTCCAGGAAAACAGGCTGATGTGCCAGTGCCTCTGGGCAAAGCAGCTGGACCAATGCTCATCTGACCACAAAGGGATGTGCCATGCAGTGTGACAGCGTATTTACAGCTTACTTATGCTGCTTTTAGTGATGAAACCTCTTCTTCTGCCTCCACTGCTGCCAGGACCAGATGTCTCCCTTGCACACGCAACACCTGGCTTCCTGGCAAATATGGGCTTGTTGCACGCACAGCGTGTCCCGTTTTACTGCTTGGGTAGGTTGTATGTGCAGCCCATGCATCTGTCAGGCTCTGGAGTTGCTTCACAAGGGCGTATGCAGTCATTCAGACAGCAGCTTGCTCCTTGATAGCTAAGAACAACCTGTGGAAAATGGGTGCTGGCAGCGTGAGGCAGGTATTTTGGGTCTTGCCCCTGTCCTGTGTGAGGCAGAGTCGGCCCATATCCAGGAGCACAGCGAGGACTATTAGAGTCCAATTTGCTTTGTAATAGATGGTATCTGCTCAGTATCTTCTTCCAGCATCTGCAGGAGGGCAGATTCTCACAGTACACTTGTAATCTGTGAGCACATTTTAGTGTGCAAAGGGAAACCTGTAAAGTCCTGCCTAAAAAAAAAAAACAAGCCAAGGGGAGTTACTAAATCAAAGCTGGGTTGCTTTTATTCTGAAAACAGTCTTAATGGAGACTTGCCACAGTTTAAATAACCAGCTTGAAATCTTGGTAATTCACTTCAGCTCTCCTGAGTGTCTGTGTGCACACGCCCCTAGTTTACCTAGAAGGCGGTCCTGATCAGTTTAAGGTACAGATACATTTAAAAGCCTCTTTGAGCAGCCTGGGGCAAGAGTTTACACTGCCTTACTCATCATACATTCTTTGTCCATATTTCTGCTCTTACCCTGTGGCAAATGCAATGTAACTAGTGACTCTGATGCTGTAGGCAGGGCTACCTCACACTTGCTGTAGAGCAAGGATCTGCCCAGGGCAGTCTTTATGGACTGTCTGAAGTGCTGTAAATTCACATCATGGCTTATCTTAAAATAAATCATGCAAGACTGAACTAAAATGTATCTGGCATAGATCAGCATAAAAGTGTCATGTTTCTCTGCCAGTTTGATTAAACCAATTTATTATCATAATTTAAGTGAAGCTTTCTTCTTTGTTCAAGCTAGTAAACAGGAGATCCAGTTTTACAATTATGGGCATAATTTCCTAAGAAACATAAATCAAAACAAACAAAATAAAATAACACTTATACTACAGTAAGTAAAATCACAAAGATTTTGGTTACATCAGATAAACTTTCCTGTGTAGACAAGGCTTTCACAGTGCATATGTTTTTACATTAATGTAAACTTGGCTCGTATCTGTTTAGCTTTTATCTTTGAGAGAGATTTTAATGGATAAAAGTGACCAAAGAGAACTCCACATTGATTCAAATGGATATTTTATTTTATTTTTTTTAAAGTAATTCAATTCCAATCTCATTCCTGGTTTACATTAAACTCCTGTGACATATCTGTGGTAAGAACTACAACCTAACCCTTTTAGGTGGTTTTGTTTGAACTTTCTTCTGGCTGGAATCAAGCACCACAAATTTTGCACCCATACATTTAATCTCCTTATATGACATGCTCAGCCAGAAGACAGGTCAGAGCATTAACTATCCACTTCCCCTTCTCCCTTTTTCTCCAGGAAAAGTTNAGAGAGAAAGAAAGAGAGAGAGAAAGAAAGAAAGAAAGAAAGAAAGAAAGAAAGAAAGAAAGAAAGAAAGAAAGAAAGAAAGAAAGAAAGAAAGAAAGAAAGAAAGAAAGAAAGAAAGAAAGAAAGAAAGAAAGAAAGAAAGAAAGAAAGAAAGAAAGAAAAAGAAGCTGTTTTTGAAAGCTGCAAAACTAATGACATCTGATCTCTTAAAGTAAGATCCCATGTGCTTGATGTCCCATAAGGAGTGAACTGGCCATGTGTTGTTCTCCCCAACGGCATATTGATAGCTTATATTTAACCTAGTTTTAAAAGTTTGTGGTTTTTG
>VZRU01018982.1:245486-260503 GCA_013398155.1 Pedionomus torquatus | reverse complement strand
TTTTTTTTTTTTTTTTTTTTTTAAAGACAAAAAAGCAGGATTTGTTCTTTAATCTTGAAACCAGCTGATGACAGAGATCACACCTAAACTCTACAATTCCCCAAACCAGTTTGGTTCTCACTCCATACATTTCTCCTACCTGTCTCCAACATTATTTGGAGCATCACTATCTGGCCCATTGCAAAAAACACGCCACAGACCACGTTTATACTTCAACAGCGCAGAGTTTTATGTACCAAAGCTCAGATACATGGCCCAGGTCTCTCTATTTCTTTTAGTGTAAATGTAACTACAGGGCCACTTTCCTTTTTGCAGTCATTGTAACATAGAAATTTTAGGGCTATTCTAGAGAAAAACTCAAGTTGGTTTCCTTTGGGAGAGATAGAATCCTTTATTATACAAAATATCATAGTTGGAAGAAGCAGGAATAATTTGCAGCAGATCCATAAGATCTGAAACTGAAGCAACAAACTCAGGACAAGTGAAAGTTGGGAAAAAATGGCATTGTCTTGAAGTTTGATTGTATTGACTCCAAAAAAAAGTGGTATTTCCAGTAAAGCCTCATCAACAGCTTTCAGTATATTTTGCCTCCTCTTTGCCGTCTTATCTCTTGCTAAGAATAAAATTCAGTCTAAATTTTTGAAGACAGATTCGCAACAGCTTGTGCATCGGGACATATTTGGCAGTACGTGTCTGACAGGATTTTTTCCACCTCATAGAAAAGTTCTACTAAATATTCATGCATTTCCCATTGAAAGAAACCTGATTCTTGGCCAAACCAAAGCTTATTAGCAGACAGAACAGAAGGGCTCCTTTCTCCCTGCTGCACCTCTGATTCCTACAGGCTTTGCTTCACACCTGGCCTCTGCAAACAGGTACTCTCAAACCCAAGTTACTCCACTCTGGAAATGGGTTGTAAACTGAGATGTTGCCAATTCATTGCATATTCTGGAAAGATTCGGTTTTAACTTTTCTGTAGAATTTATTGTTCGTGAGAGTTTCTTATAGTGTTCAGCACCATCTATCAGAGATGGCTGAAAAATATCATTTTTTAAAAAAAGTTCAAAACAAAACACATATTTTTCTTTTCAAATGTTTTGTTCTTTTGACAGAGCTCTCACAATTATATTTGCTATTAATGAAAAACACATTTTATTTTTTCCAAAACCCAAAAGTTTTTGGAAATACAAAGAAATAATTTAGAGATGAAAACAGGCAGAAGAAATGTTATTGAATAATTTAATTTGTCTAAGAACATTTTCATTAAGAATAGTTTTTGTAGTTGTTTGCTGCTGAAGTCTTTTTATACACAACCATAAACACAGCGGTGACAGAGAGTCGCAGGAAGGGCCCTGATTTTTCTGGGTCCTCAGTACCAGAGGCTGCCAAACTATTTGTGCCCACGGTCAGGGCAGATGTGGGGGGAACGGAGATGGGAATGACCTTCTGTGTGGGTAGGAGCTGCCATTAGGAAGCAGACTGTCAGCACCTGCTTTAGAAAGGATGACAAAATTCACATTGGAAGGGGCCTCAGAGGTCTCTAGCTCAACCTCCTGCTCCACGTAGGGGCAGATCTGAGGTTAGACTGGGTGTCTCGGGGCTTTATATAGAATAGCCTTGAAAAACTCCCAGGATAGAGGCTGCACTGTCTCTTCTGGCAACCTGCTTCAGTGCCTGACTGTGCTTATGGGGAAGAAATCCCTGTTTATACTCAGTCTGAACCTCTTCCCTTTCAACTTAAACCCAGTCTTTCATCTTCCCAGCAGGTAGCACTATTGGAGGTGACTTTAGGTATCCTCCCCTTGAAGACACCCCTCCTCCAGCTGAACCAGGCCAGCTCTCTCATTCCCTCTGCTCCAGCCCAAACTGTCACTCCGGCCCTACACTGAACTTCTTCCAGTTTCTTGTACTGGGGGACCAAAAACTGAGCACAGTATCCAGACACAGGGCAACAGGTGCTTACAAGTAATTGGCTTGTGACAAGCCTGTTGTAGTTGGAGAGATGCGTGAAATGTCACTTTGTCCCCTGCTCACTCTATGCCTCTACCAATGGCTGCTGCACATAACCCTCAGTGGTATTAAATATATTTATGCTCTTCAGCTGTGCTAGGCCACTGTAAGCTTGGGAAACAGTAGTAATGAGGAGTAGTAGAAGGCAAAATACATGTTCTCCTCTGCTTTCCCAGCTATGGACGGTGGTAACTTCCAGTGGACAGGAAGGCTAGAAAATACCAGCTCTCATGTGAAGTACTTTGGCCATAAGCTTCAAAAGCCTTCCCAAAAGAAGGCTGGAAAAAAGGAAGGAAGTGTTTTGTCCAAATTCATCTAGAGCTGCTGGCAGAGGTAGGAAGAGACACCAAGCACTACCCATATATTGCGCCATCAGGGTACCAGTGACCAGGGGACCTGTGGTTCCCAATTCCTGTCTTGCTTCTCAGAGCAGGGACAAGTTCCTGCCTCCTCTGGGTGCTCTGCTACGTGATGGCACATTCCTACTCTGAAATCAGGCTGCTGAAAGCATAACCATGGCTTTAAAGCAGAAGTGCTGATCAGAAATACCATGAATTAGTCATAATCTTATCAAAAATATTTTATTTATGAAAGTAACAATTATACTATACAACCTATATTGGAAGTACATTGAATAATTGCTAGAATAAATACAGGCAATTAATTCAATCTTTTTATAGAAAGAGAGGATTTATTTGACATTTGAATGTTAACCCAAGCTTTAACTTATATCATAAATAGTTAAAAGGCATAGTCAAGTTTTTTTTTTATTTTTACTGTTTCTTTTGTGTTTTTTTTAATACTGTTCTATTTTGTAATCAACGTGAATCAACTCTCCAATCATTAACAATATTAGTATGACTTTCAAGCAATCATGTACCTCAAGATAATCAGACAAATAAGGTAGTGTGTGTACAGTTCATTCTACAGCAGAATCTATTCATGTCTGCATAAAAAAAACCCAGAAGCTGAAAATGCTTCTAAGTTCTTTAAGCATCATATGCTGATTTCTGCTTTACCACAGTGCTTTTAATACCAGAATTTAAACCGGGCATATATCTGTATGCAGCTGGCTTTCTGTTGCTCTTTATAAAGTATATTAGGGCTCAATGCCACATTCCTTTGGCTGGTGAAAGATGCAGAATTTAGTCCTGAATATTATTTTTCAAATCATGGTCCAAAATAAATGTTCAGGACTGATTATTAGGCACCAAGGAAGTGATGGATTTGCTAAGACTTGATGTTTTCTGATAAAAACTTGGCTTGTTTTCTGGTAGATATGCTTTAGTCAAACACAAATTATTGGGCTCCGTACTGGGGTCTGTATTACACTGGGTATCAGAGAAGCTGATGTTTCTATTTTCTGTAAACTGTGAAGGGTACTGCAGAAGTTTAATAGTAAGTCACCCATATTTTGCAAGTGTTGATAAGTTTTCCTTCCACGTAGTTTTTTAAAACTAAAAAATCTGTGCAGTCTGCTTGGTACTAGCAGAATATGAGCACTACGACCATCAGTGAAGTCAATAGCAGTTTTGGGTTTCCAATATTTTTCCAGATCAGAAGTTTTTGACTCCCCGGATCCCATGTAAAACCAGTGGGAGCTTTCCTACAGCGACGTCTTCTCCAATGGCAGCAAGGCCTACCTTGCCCTACGGCTCTCGTGCATGCCAGGGATATGATACTCAGCACAGAAGCAAATTTCCCTTTTGCAGTGTTATCCAAAACAAAACCCCAAATTGCACATATCTACCCTTTGGCCTTTTTTATTCACAAATATGTTTGTATTCAAAAACTGACAGTTTTGGGCCTTTCCTAATAAATGTCTTCAAAGAGCACATTTAAAGTCTTTTTCACAGAAATAACCATTTATCAGTTGCAAAACTGCAGAGAGAGGTTTTATGCTTTCTGTTGTGAACAAAATCAACTTAGCACAAATTTTGGGGGAGGAAGTATGTTTTTTTTTCCCAAATGTATTTAAAAAGGCTAAAAAACAAAACGTTGGGGAGGCAGCTTTTTTGGCAGATAGTAAAATATAAAATAAGTGATTTAAAAAAAGTTGGCTTAAAAATACACACACACAAATAATACAATAATATAAAAATACAGCTCAGCCAATGGACTCTTAAAATTTACCTTTGGCATTACATTTGGCAGCCTAACACAAAAGACCCTTCCTATAAACACAACTATAAAAAAGAGAAGTTCATAAATTAGGTTGCAAGGGGTTGTAAGATCCTTTTCTTGATTCTCCAAACTCCTTTCCTTCCTGTCCACACACATAAGCATGACCAGTGAGGTATATAGAACGTAACACTGTCAGGCATATGCACAATAAAAAAGTGCATAAACATTGAAGTTCCCCGATTTTCTTGCGAACAGGTCGAAAATGTGTGGTTTGCTTTTTCTCCCCCTTGGAAAAAAAGAAATATCTTTTTTTTTTTTTTTTTCCTTACTTTGGCAGGATGAAAATGAACCCAGAGGAATATAAATGTCCTATTCCCAGCAGCAATGATCCATTTCCCTTGGCAACATTCGTCTGATGCCACAGATACTACAAGGTCGTTGGGTTGCTTTACAACTCTGGGTAACTTCCCACGAAACATCATACGTCTAGCACCATGTCATAGTGTTGCTCTTTCTTCCGCCTGCCACATTTGGTGATAAGAACCAAGTACAAAGTCAAAAGCAGAACCCAGTAACATGCATAGAGTATTGTGCCAATGATGAGAACTGTCTGTTTCGACTCTGAGAATGGCTTTTTTGATTCCTTGTAGATAGTGAAAATGACGCCACCTAGGAGGATTGTAAACCAAATGGAGACTGGAATGAGTCCTATAAAATTAACTACAATGGTTTTTCTTCCTGATGTGCCCCACCCTGCTTTGTTTATTGTGGCAATCGCAAACATCTTTGCTGGCAGTAAACTTGACATGTACAACACTGAGTAGAGTGACATGAAAACCATGACAATGTTGCCCCTAAGGAAGCTGGCAAAGGAAGATTTTATCAGGCCCACTAACTGAACTGTCAACAAGAAGAGGAGAATGTTCCAGATTTTTCCCCTGTAGAAGAGCTGAATGACTGTGGCGATAAGGAAGAAGGGAAAGAATCCAGTGATTACAGCTTCATAGGTCATCCACAAATGGTGCTTGTGGAACCACATTGCATTATAAAGCCACTCTCTAAAGTATGATTTACTCCAGCGGGTCTGCTGATTCAGCCACCTGAGATACTCTATCGGTGTTTCGGTAAGGCACTTGGATCTAGCTGTGTATTTTGTTGCATAGCCCAGACTTAGCACTCTGTTAGTTAGATGCCTGTCATCTCCGAAGCTGCACTGGGAGCCCATAAATTCTTGATTGTACCAATCTTCCACGAATTCATGGAGTAAAGAGTTTCTGTACATCCCCAGAGGTCCACTGATGCACTGTACACAGCCGAAATAGGATTGACAGGCTCTTTCTATGTTAAATGCCATCCAGTATCTCACACTGCTCAGAAAAGATATCCAGGAATCATATTTGTTCAAAATCTGCAAAATAAAAAAAGTTTCAATTTTAGATGAGCTCTTGAGAAAGAAAATACAAACATCAGATCAATGAAGAGTCTGCAGAGACTAGAGCAATATTAGCTGAAATACTGGGGGGATCGAGCTCTTGCATCCAACTCATGACAAATCCAGGATTTACCTGTACAGTCCAGGACACCAACAGGAAGGGCAAGAAGAAGCCTTCAAAAGTCAGTTCCACCAAAACGTTCTCTTCTTCCTTGCAACCTTTCCTCTTCTCTACCAAGAAACTTCTTTTCTGGCTCATTCTTCCTTTCCCTTCACCACCAATTAAGGACACGCTAGACCCAGACTCTCCTGAGAGGAGATGGTGGAGTCCTAGATGTGGCCTCCCTTCTTCTTTCTCCTTCCTGACCACACCTTTGGAACCCATAGGACTTCTTCCAGCCCTCCTAAAGCTATTCCAGAGCATAAGAAAGCCTGAACACATGGTCTTTGGCCTACATTTTTTGGATCATAAGGCTGGCCCTGGAGGTTTGATCCTGGACTATGTGCCTATGTCTGACATTAGGCCATCTGAAGAATAACCTGTTCTGAGTTGTCTCTGCAGTACCAGCTATGTTATGTTGCCCCAAGACCTCTCATGAAACTCCAGTAGAGACATGCTTTGGCCTGCATAAAGGTCTCAGTCTTTCTCTTCTGTATGCCCCTGAAGCTCACCTGAAGCTCAAGCCTACACTTTAAAATACAACTCAATGTGGGTATGAGTGTATACATATGCCCATGTCCATGTCTTCACATCCATGAGAGCACTCAGCACACACCTTGTGCTGGTGAATGTGGCAAGGAAGCATGTAGCAGGATGTCTGTGCCAGTTCTGCACTGGTATCTTCTCAGTGTAGGGATTTTCAGGGGAACCTGTGGACTTCTAAAACTAGAAAGCAGTATTCTGCAACTAAAAAAAAACAGTGTTTTCCTCCCATGACCCTAATTTCTGTCACATTTGTAGACCAAGGGCCCAACTTGTCTTTGTTTCAACTTAATTCCAGAACATTTTAGAAGCAGTAGGGCTCAAGTCTGCCTCAAATATATTTGGTATATGCCGGAAAGTTAATTTGGGAAAATAAAAAGCCCAGAGCCTTCATTCTGCCACCTTTCCTCCCAGAGTACAAATGTCCTCTCTCTCTGAAGACACTTAGGAATCTTCACTGTCATAGGTGAGCCTGTACTGTCTCCTTCCAGTTGTAGTCACACATGCCTGGAGTCTCACATGTGTAGGGCAAGTGTAACACCTGGTTTGTGGTCAGCCCAGAGCCACAAAGATATTCAGGCTTCTGAGGGAATCTTCATTTCTGGAGTTAAAAGCCACATGCCTCAAATACTTCTGACCACTGGGGCGTTGATTAGTAAGTGTTTGCCCATATAGATGGCCTTTTCTCCTCCATCTCACATAAAAGCCCAGCTGAGTATGGGCAACCCATCCCAAGGCCAATTAAAATATTCATATGCATTTTTCTCTATGAATTGCAGTAGAAGCAATTTTATGAGAAGTAATGAACAGCCTTTTGCTGCAGTAGTCAGCCAAACTTGGCAATGCTGAAAATCCTAACAAAAGTGGGTCTGGGCTGACTTCGGGGCTTTCCATTGTCCTGCCTGACAGAGATGCAGAGGAAACCCAACAATACACTGAGTGCATGGTGCACTGCATTTCAAAAAGGGTTTTATTCCTAACAGTCTTGGCTGCCAGTGGTAGCATAATTGAAGTGCTTGGGGTGCTGGACTTGGCTTTGGGAGACCTGTTCTCAATTTCCTGCTCCCCTATAGCTTTTCTTTGGTACCCTGAGCAAGCAGTTATATGCAGTGACTCAAAGATGCCACAACAATTCTGACAATGCCAGTGTCCCATTTTTCATGTATAAGGGAGAGAATTATTTTTGTTTCCTTTCTATGGGTGTTAAAAGCATACAGTGCTAGTATCTCAGAATAAGGGTTTCTGTTGAACAGAGAGAAAGGTTAAGGTCTCATAAGAGCCTCTATAACGGTATGAGGATATATTCAAAACTATTCCCATCAGGAAAATCTATTACAGGGCCCATAGTTGCTGAAATCCCTCTGTAAATCTGAAAATTGTCATAATCACCTGCACATCACCTCCAACTCCTCCAACCATTGGAT
Organism: Pedionomus torquatus; assembly: GCA_013398155.1. Classification (NCBI taxonomy): domain Eukaryota; kingdom Metazoa; phylum Chordata; class Aves; order Charadriiformes; family Pedionomidae; genus Pedionomus; species Pedionomus torquatus. The sequence goes on along the minus strand of VZRU01018982.1, from coordinate 252,810 downwards.
CTTCTTCTAAAACCTTTACCATCTCCACTGATGAGGCTGGATCAAGCATGGTATCTGAATCACAAACCTATAAGTAAGATGAAACAAGAGCACAAATGGGTTAAGGAGTACACTAAAGAAGAAAATAAAAATCACGCGAATGATTGAAGTAACTCTATATGCATATTCTCCTGAATGCAGTTGAATCTCCCTTTGGAGTCTTCTGTTGAAGGCCATTTGTATCAGGCAGCAAGGAGTGGTGCTGAACAAACCACTCGTGAGTGCTGTGCACACAAACAATCCTCTCTTCTGTATCAGCTCTATTTGTTTTACTGGCACACTGGGCTGGCCTCTTTGAATAAGAGGTACTCACTCAGAGATGGGGCACTGCAGAGCAAGACAATGTTTGTGGGCGTGACAGATTCCTGCTGAGCCCTGACATTGGGTTTCCCTGAGTTGGCTGCGTGGATGGAGCACCTTGGTCAAATGTTTCCCACTGCCATATGAGGGAAGGAGCGAGGAGTTAAATTCCAGACACTTGTTATAGAAAAAGAAAAAGTCATCTAGGAGTCTGGGAAGAAACCTAATAGTTCTTTTGCTCACAGAAGGCTTTAGCAATTCATGTAAGATATGTATTTTGGATTCCAGAACAAACTAATTTTTAATTTTAGATGCATGGTGTGTTATTAGTAGTGCAGGGATTTGACATTTGATATATAGAAATTATTTGCTATATTCCTCTGGTATTCTTATAAAAAATATGTAAGGCCAGAAGGAGTAAGTGCCGAAGAGCAGTACTCCATGAGACCAGGGCAGAAATAGATGACACACACAAGGCGTTTCAGCCACACAAGCACTCCTAGTCAACTAAACACTGTGTACATTAGGAACTGGCTTTCCCCTGGAGAGTAGGAGGAGGACTCAGACAGGCTGGCCGGTCTGCAAGGCAGCTGGCATTGCTTTCGTTTGCTCAGAGGCAAATGACATGGGCTGCAGCCTGTTTTAAGCAAACGGGTGTCTCCCTGTCACAGCTGCTATTGCTGCAAGCAGTGCCCTCATCACGCGTAAACTCATTTCGCAGACACACAGAAACTGGAGCAGAGGAAGCTGTCCCAGAAACACCCTTCTGGCTGGATGGATCCTGCCCTACAAATTCTCATACTGATTGCAATTTATCCTCACATTGCATTCCTGTGATTTCAGATGGGGGCAGTAGGGGCAAAAATCAGTAGCTCTGCATGAATTAAGTCAGATTCTGCTGAGGCTTCGTATCAAGTATCCTAATTTTGGTGTCCTTTCATCGAACCTTTTAATTCAGCCTAAGCCCCCTCACGCCAGGAGGGTGGAAACTTTCATGTCTGGTCTATGAAGGGAGAGGAGAGCTCTGATATGGACTAGACTCAAGCAGGGAGGTAACCCGGGATAGTTGGGCTGCTGACATGGTCCCCTCCACTTCATTTGGAGTGGGCTGAGAGGAGAAAGGTGATCAAAGCTCTGATATTTCCATCAGCAGAAAAGCCACAAGCATCTCCAGCTCCTGTTAACTTAATGTATCCACCTCCTCTCCTCTAAGGACCCATCCAGAGGAGCACCTTTGTAACTGGGCCAACGGGCACCTCCAGCTTTGGTGGAAAACTGTCATCAGTGACAGCACTTGGTAATAAACAGGGAGCAAAACAGCTCTGCTGAAGAGGGGAAAGGATGCCTATATTTCTAACTGGAACATCTTGGACAGACCTGTTGCTGAGCGTTTTGCACAGGGAATCTGTAGTTTGCTGAGTGCCCAGGGCTCAGGCAGTGCTACTGATCCCGTTTCTTGTGACCATGAGCAGTTGTCCCTCCCTTCTTTCCCTTTGGCTCCTCTCACTTGGTGTGGATAAGCAGCCCCTACCCCATCAGCTCCATTCATCTACAGCAGAAAGACCTGGCCATGAGCAGCACAACTTGTATGAGATGAGGAATCCTGAAAACAGTGGATTTATTTACAAAATACCAACATGTGTCCTGGGCACATCAGCACAGTGGATGTGCCTGGGTTTTGGCAAACCTCAGAAGCTATCATTTTCCAGGTGAAAAGGGGACATGCCAGAGAAAGACAGACACTAGGAACCCAAACAAAACACACTGAGATATATCAAGCCAGGGATATCCCAGGACAGCTCAAGAGCCAATTTGCCATCTTTCCACATAAGAGCTGAGTGACCTAGAAACTACTGCCTAGAAATTACTGGGTCACAAAGTTGCATGAAAGGGACACTCAAACTTGAGTGAGCTGTTCAGATACTCCTTATAACTAGTGGTAGATTATCCAAGCTGAACTGAGAAGTTCAGGCTGCGCTGGACTGTCCACACAAGAACCTCCCCCAAGCCAAGGTTAATTCCACCCTGGCTGCCCCAACAAGACTATAGCTGCTAGTTTAACTCCTCAACCCTATGGCTTGCACCCTCCTAACCTCCTCCAGGAGGCAAATAAGCCTGCATAGCAGTTTCAGGTATTTAATGAGACGCCACTAAAGAGCAACAGCTTGTTTTCTGCATTGGTCTGACTGCTTATGATTGCCTGTCCATGGTGAGGTGTCTTTCAAGAATCATAAGGGTCACAGTTTCAAGGGTGGGCAATGGTGCTGATTGATCGATCCCCTTTGTTATGTGCTTGATTATCGGTGCAGATTGCTCACCCCTTAAAATGTTGGGCCTGTTTAATGGATTTGGCCATGGGTACCCCCAAAGAACCATTTGAAATATCTCAACCTTCCTTCATACATTCAGGAGAGCCACATTTCAGCTCCATTGTGTCATGGCTGTGTAGTAACCAGGGCCATCAAGGTGCTGCATTTCTAATATAGATGTGACTGGGGCATCAATCAATACTGCAGCATTTGGTAGCTGCTTACAGCAGCATTGCAGTCACTGACACATTCATCAGGATTTCTGAGCCCGGTCAGGAGTGTTAATTGACTGAAAGACCAGAAATGTCTCTTCCATTTTCTCAGTTTGTGCTCTGGCTGTTGAACTAGAAACACTTTTTCCTGGTTCCCTGAACAAATGCAAGAGCTGGACACAGGGAGGAAAGTAGCAATGAATCTGTTTCCTCTCTGCCTTCTCTCTCTGCAATCTGATACTTCTGTGCAAAGTGATTATAAAACCATGCTAATAAGGAAAAACAGTATTTTTATCCCATCATAGTCCCTGATAGCACAGAGTGCAGAACCAAACTGCAGACAATGGAAAGCTTAAAACTGTTGTTTTCAGAGAATAGATCAGTTTCAATTTTGGAAGTAGTAGGGGATGGGTTTTAAATCTTTATCTTACTCTCCCAGCTCCAATAACAGAGCAGTTCCCAGCACTTTTCAGTTTCTGCCCCTCCTGAGTTTGGAGGACTCCCAGCTCTCAGCCCAGCTACCAGCAGCCTCTCCACATCCCTTGGATACTGTGCGCATGGATGCTGTGCTGTGCAGAGAGTGCACACACACGCCAGCACACGGCTGGGCATCGATGCCAGGAACATATATAGGTCAGCCATGCAGCTGCCCTGAGCCAGCAGAGGACATCTCACAGGGACCTGCTGCTCCACCAGAGGAGCTTTGAGGTCAGGAGAAGGTGGGAAGGGCTGAGGGTGGTTAATTGGGAAGATCATCTCATATTCAGTGGGATTAGCCAAATGAGCCTTGCTGGCCTTGATTGATAAGGAAGGATCCTCACTGTCCACCCAGAGACCCTGATCCCACCCGCTTTCCTCCACACGCAGCCTCTTCCCGTTCCCACAGTCAGCAGGGCTGTTTGCAGGAGCGAGGAGTGCTTCCATGTGTAAGGCAGAAACATAGAAAATCTTTCACAGGATCCAAGGCAGCTGGAAAGAAATGTGTCTCTGCTGCTTTGGAAACAGGGAGAGAGGACCCAGCCTAACTATTTTTTAAGTGAATAGTGTCATAAGGGCTTTAAAGGCCAAGTCGCGGTGAGTGAGGTAATGCAGCTGTAAGTGATGAAGCAAAAGCTCCTTCAGGCTTTAGCTGAAGAAATCTTTCTTTTAAGGCTGCACATTGACCCTTTTATTGAACACCCCGCACACCCTTCAAAGCTTCTAAAATACCCCCATCTTTTCTACAGACTCCACCACTGCTGTGAGATATTCCCTCATGCCACCAACTACCTGTCTGTCTGTTTGGATATGGGGCCACTAACAGCCTCACAGAATAAAACCTTGCCTGAGATCTTGACCTACAGGAGTAGTGAAGGGGTCTTCAGGAGGCCACTGGCTTTGTGTGAAACAAACCCATTTGAATGGGGAGCAATACTAAAGTCTGAGGAAGGATTTCAGATTTCTCCAGTAGCTGGTGCACAGATTCAACATACTCACAGATAGACCGATCATTTTAAAAGGTAGCAAAATGAGCTTTTAACGGTCAAGCTGTTTCCAAACAGCCTGAAAGGAGCACTGTGTTCATCAGGGACTAGGATGGCCTCTAACATGCTGCACAAAATATACAAAAGCTGCTTTCTTTCAAAGTGTGTTTGAATTGGCACTGACCTGGTGCTCTAATACCTACCTGTACATAATCCACGCTTCTCCCCAGTGCTTTGAATGCTGTGTACATTACTTCTCTTTTTCCACCCCATTTCTGCATGATGCAAACACTTTTGTTGGACAGGACCAGCTGAGATACATGTTGCATGCTCTCTCTGTGAGACTCCTCCGTCTCACCCGGACCTTTGTCGTGGAAGTTATTACTCCAGATATAAGTGGCAGATTTGTCCCTACCCATGATTTCAGTAAAAATGTCCATCATGTAAACGTCGTCTTCTGAGTTCCCATCAATGACCATAACAACTTTAATTCCAGGGTAGGTCAATCTTTTCACAGAAAGTAAACATTTTCTTAAGTAGTCAGGATCCTCTTGATAGGCAGCAATACAAAGGGCAACTGTTTTGTTCAGCTTTATTGGAGTCTCTAGCGACCGCTTCATTTTCCTGTGCTCTAGGAAGGCGAACAGGCTTTGGATGATGAGATGTGATGCCAGGATAGCACCATAGAGTCCGAAGGAGAAGTAGTAGTTGTCTGTTTGGATGAACTGGTACCCCACAATGTAAGCAGCGGTGATTCCCAGCAGGAGGGACACCCCAAAGAGTGTGGTTCCAAGTATTCTCAGGATACATATAAACCTCTCACAATACATCTGCAAAGAAGCACAGAAACCATTAGCAGAGCCACCACTTGCTGCTATAAGACTTCAGAAGAGGTATGTTTGGCTAAAATACAGAGCTGAGGATCAACAGAGGGACTCTGTGCTTCTGGCTGCCCCATGGACTGAGTGCATCACCTTGATCAACATCTCTTTGCAGTATTTCTTCTGTGTAAAGTAAGACTCAAATGCACTTAAGGTACCAGGGGTGTTTTCTGCTATATGTAGTGTCCTCTCAAAAGGTGCTGTCTGTGTCAGGATCTTATTTTGGCAGCCTGGGCTCACTGAGTGAGACACTCTGTCATATTACCCCGGGGGGGGGTTGGAGAAGGGGCTTTGGGGCCACCACTCACTTCATATGGTCACGGGCAAGTGGAACAGCTGATGTCTGGGCAGCCCCTCCTCATCCCCCATCCATGTCATGACTGCATCCCTGAATCGCTTCTGTCGCTTAGTTATGCAAAAATATTGGAAAGACATTCTTAAAACAGATGTCTGAATGTATTTATATTTTTTTAAACAGATGTCTAACTATATTTATAATTTATATTTATACAATCAGACATCTGCTTTAAAAGGTCTTCTAATACCATTGCAAAAATGTATTATTCATACATTTGTGTACATAGATATATATGCACGTGTGAGCTTGTGTGTGTAGGGCTAAAGCTTGACTGAGATTAAGTCTGTGGCGAAAGCAGCCATTAATTTAACAGTGCCAAGACTGCACCCTGGACTCAGAAATTCATTAAAACATCAGTTATTCTGACAACTTCTGCACATTTAGGATACCTGGCTGTAAAATCTTCTAATCCGAGCTCTGGATTATGGAGCAGCCAGCTGGCATGGAGGGTGCTCTGGTATTTTTGAAATAAACATGAAAGCAGGCAGGCAAGTAGAATATATCATTATGTAACTGCTGTTTGTTGACAATCACATTAACCATTTTATGCAACAGCTTTCTCAGAATCATAGCAAAGTTAATGACAATGTTTTATGTCAATTGATGTGTTTGACCTTAAGGGCATAAAATGGATAATGTTTTTTTAAGGATAATGCAGCAACCACGTTGCAAGTCAGTGAATCTGAAACCCATGCTCGGATATTTTGCCAAATTAGGGCCTCTCAGAGTAATGGACTTAATATTTGTGTTTTCTTACTATTATTCATATTTTCCCTGCTGCTATCATCCTGCTCATCTGCTCATCCACGTTTGTTTCACCATCTGTTGACCAAAGCTGAAGTTGGAACTGCACCTCCTTACATCATATAGGTCTTTAACTCGTTCTTGAAAAAATACTACCAAGCTGCTGCAGCATAGCTGTCATCAATTATATTTCTATCTGAAAAGTTGCAGACTTGGCAAAAAAAAGAAAAGTCAACACAGAATCATTTACAAAATAAAAATAAATCAGGCGAGCATAAAGTCTGAAGTCATGAAGACTATGCTTTTTTCCACTGGCTATTTAGGGTCTTAAATTTCAAGACAGGAGGAAGCCTCTTAAATATATATTTGGAGACACTGTTGAAGAAATCGGACCCTATCTCTAGGACTTCCTTGAATACTTACGGCTGGGTTCCGACAGGTGCTGTAATCACCCACCAGCAAAAGGGACTGTCCCTGCTCTGGCCCGTCTGAAAGTCTTTCACAACAGGGGTCACAGAGCAGCCTAATAAAAGATAGGTTATGCTTACCACCCCTATAGGTGAATTAAAACCTAGTGCCTAAAATAGACTCGCTTTGGAAAACAGATTAAGTAATGGATCCCCTCTAGATTACCTTGAAGTCAAAAAGCCTGTGAGTTTATTAATTCCTCAAGCACACGGAAGGTCACAAACATGAAGGTAAATGTTTCATTAATGGCAGAGTTGTACTCTGCTTTCCCATTTGGGGTCCACTACTTCTCTTCTCTTGCCAGAAATAGAAAATTCCTATTAGTGAGTAGGAGCTAAAGTCTGCTTACATTAAGAATTATATGGCTGAAATCAATAGACCACTTGTATGGGTAGAGCTCACAGGATTTAGATTAAGATCTAGAGTATTTACATTTGACTGACTATGTACTGTACCAGGCTTCTTTTATATTAATTTGCTATTGCTCGCTCTTTTCCTATGAAGTGTTTTTTGCATAAAAAGAAAAAAAAAAAAAAAAAAATTCTCTGAT